>OZ012695.1:2789865-2936968 GCA_963942565.1 Maea johnstoni | reverse complement strand
ATATATATAGAGAGAGAGAGAGAGAGAGAGAGAGAGAGAGAGAATAAACATAAATATATATATATATATATATATATATATATATATATATATATATATATATATATATATATATATATATATATATATATATATATATATATATATATATATATATATATATATATATATATACATATATATATATATATATATATATATATATATGGAACGGCCCTAACGCACTAACCCCTTTGCACGGAGGATGTACGGCCACCTTGAAGAGGCCTTGAGGAGGCCTTCCTGTGGTCTCACGGTCCTTATGGAGTAAAATCAACATCTATTTTCTTTAAAGGGTGCCGTGAGGCACTCTCAAGGATCAATGAGAGCGCCGCACGGCCTTAAAGATTGCCGTGCGTCAGACGCTAAGTCAACAAATGTCCGTAGGTAGGTCGCGGACCGTAGACTGATTTGCGAACATGTTCGCAAACCTCTCTACGGCCCACGACCACTGATTTTCGACCGCACGACCTCTACGGTTGAGGCCAACTCCTTGAGGCACCCGCAAGGTGATCCTGCGATCGCCACGGTTTTCGGCCGTAAACTGCCCGCAAACAGCCCGCACGGCGGACGTATGCCTGATGTGACCAGGGCTTTAGATGGAACAGTAGTGGTACTTGGTACAGTACGTAGCAGTAAACGGTACAGGGGCAATACACACTGCAGAGTACACAATACATAAGCAGTACATGAAACACTAGCAATAGACACTTCAGTAGCAATGCACTTAGCATGCAGTGGCAACCTGTATCCTACCGTTTATATGCAGATGATCATGAGACCAAGATAAAGTTTAGATTCTTCTTTTGTGAAGTGACGATTGGTTCGAAAAAAAACCCACACCAAACAAAGTTCAGAGTTAATGGTGCGGTATTTTCGCAGAGTGCGTGTAATTGTTTTGCATAAGAAATATTCCCATTTAAATAATCTCATTGATGAGCGAGCGAAATTACTTAAATTGAAGTAATGAGAGTTTCGAGATCCCCACAACACAAATTTGGCTGGGTGCCAGATTGAATCGGCAAGTGAGTTTAGATACAGCATAAAAAGAAGCGACGATTGATTAGTGATCGCGCGATAGCCCCCCTTGACGTTCGCATAGCGGCTCGTCATATTTAACACAAGCTTTTGCCGACGCTCGATTTCAATTTACAAGCGGGAGTGTCGGTAATGAAGCGAAAGGGAGTTAGTTAACTCTTCCAATATTTGCATTGGAGCGCGTTCGTGCGTGAATGTCCTGAAATTTGCTGCATCAACTTCACTGTTGTCAAACAAGCCCTAAATTGGCGGGAACGATTTCCAAATTATCTGGCAATTTCCATGTATTTCTTTCTTAATTTGTAGGTAATTTTCCCGGCAATTTGCTGTGGGCGATAAATAAATATGCAATCATTTAGTAATGATTTTATTCCCCTATTTATCCTATCATTGATGTGTTATCTGATGTACTGACGTCTAGTCTTTAGTTCAGTCGAGTTCCGGTCGTTACTGGAGCTCGGTTACTTTGAAATCTCTCGCGATTTTCCACTGGAAGAATTAGCACTTGGTCTCGGAAACGGTAGAAGGATGCCCGGAGATTAAGATTTCTATTTGTCTCATCCAAGAAAGATTTTAATGAATGGTAAAGAACCATGTATGTGTCTACATCAATAGTGATTTAAACATTTGAAAGGGGAATAGAAGTTTATGGAACTTGGGAAGAGCACGCTTTTATAAAGACATTGGTTTGGTGGAAATTCGTAATTTCCGTTTTCTGTCACTTTTTCTGCCAAACTGCAGCTAAATCGCGACTATCCAGTTGTAAGTAGTGGATAAAACCGGAGGAATCAAACGAAATATACGTTTTTGGAACGTTCGCCACTGAAATCGACGACCAGGTTGGCTGTTACTTATCATCTCTTATAAATAGGTGGACACCTTTGTGGAATAGTTCTGGTAATTTGGAAATAGAGAGACTTTTGTTGAAACATTCTGTAGCCATGACGACCAGATCATTCCTTATACGGGATATCATAGGACAGGATGATAGACCGCGCGCTCACTCATCTGACGAGGAAGAAGATGATCCCACAACTCGAACCAAAAATCATGGTACGTACAAAATGTGATTTTCCCCTCTCCTTTACTTTTCATGAGAATATACGATACGTTATTTTGATGGTCTTTTACGATATTCCATAATATAACATTCGACACAAAACGAGCCAAAACATGGTATGTACGAAATGCGACTACCCTGTCCTGATTTTTTTGTGATATTCCATGACATTATCTTCCATGATATTTTTATAATATTCCATGATATTGACGTAATTCACTTCGGGTTCAAATGGTCCAACAATTACTAGCCATGTTTATGTCTTAGAAGTGACGCAAGAAGCCTGACTATTTTAGTTAAATCGCTCCTGTTATTTTAAGCACATTTCGGAATATATCGGAAGGAAAATATTTATCGGGACCTAATAAACTACTTTCGTTCAAGTATTTTGTGAAGTTATTATTTCTTATTTCGTTTATTGTGTTTGTTCTATTTTCTTTCTTTTTAAGTATGATATATTTAGACACGGATTGGGTAGATGTTGATCAAAATTCTGATGTTGTCCAGCACGAATGTCTTGGTCTGTTCGAATGAGCGAGTCACATATCTTTAGAATAGGTTCCAACTTGAACTTTTCAATACGTTGATTCCGAAGAAATAATCAAGGCCTGTGTTGATGGGAGCTCGATCAGAAACTTTTCAATTGGTTTAAATATGTGTCGGTTACATATTTTGAAAATCGTGATGTATAGTGAAAGTACCAATTTTCGCCATTGGTTTGACTTATCAATTTATCTGAAGAATGAGATGATAGCAATTGTTCCAACATCTCCAATTCTTTTAGAAATAGCACTTAAACCAATGACATGAACATCAGCAAAACTTGACGGAATTATATTTCTTTCTACATTGATCAACAACTCCGATGAACTTTGTATTGAACTTTGATGTATTTTCATCACGTTTTGTTACGTTTCTTGATAACCCAGTTTATCCCATATTGGCCTGGTCGCTTTATAAATGTGCGGCGTTTTGAAGGGTTGTCTATGGTCCTTCTGCAACTGAAAGACCCCTTGGAATCATTCGTAAAGAGGGAATTTCTTCTCGCTTCCAGGTTTCTATCTCGTCTTGATATGACCTAAGCTGTTGAAAGCGACGTAAAACCCATTCATTCATTCCTTCCCATACTGCCTTGGTTCACACAAGCATGACATTTGAAAGTACTAGCATCGTTACTTTTCTGCAATATTATGGCTAAATCGTGGCAAGCCAGTTGAGAGTGTCTAAGGAAACCAGGTTAGCCAGGAAAACAACGCTTCCTAACCACAAGTCGCCATTGGGAACTTTCTCACATGCCGCCTACGCAAAAAGATAGTGTTTGAATTGACTAAACATCAAACCGCTTATGAATTGTATGTCGTTATACTTTTTCTACTACGAAAGAGCATATGTGACATGCTGGAATAATCATATTTTTTCTAACACTTCGACGAAAGAGCATACGTGACAGGCAAAAGATATATTTTTTTCCAACTTTTATTCTGAAAACTTGCGAAAAATGTATTTTTAGCCTGTCATGTATGCTTTTTCGTACTCGTAAAGTTCGGTTTTCGTCACTTTTTCTGCCATTGTGCGGCATAACTAACCAGTTGGTGGAGGAAACCGTAGTACCCGGCGAAACTTCCGCCTAACCCCGGTAACATAAGGTCCTTGATTTTATTGAATATCTTTTTCATTGTAGAGAAAATACAAACATATGAGGAACTTCCACAATCGCCATACACAGCGGAGAGAACGAGCGAATTAAATCCATACGATGAGTACAATGGTTCAAAGAGAAATACTAGGAGTCCTCAAGATCAAGTGACCTCAGACGAAGACGATGATGAAGACGGCATGGATAAAGAACAGGGCAGGCTTCTCAAGAAACCTAGGCGACGGAGAACGGCATTCACGCATGCGCAGTTGCAGTTCTTGGAGCGGAAGTTCCGGTGTCAGAAATACCTGAGCGTAGCTGACAGAGCGGATGTGGCAGAAGTTTTGACTTTGACGGAAACCCAGGTCAAAACCTGGTACCAGAACCGACGGTAAAGCTCTCTCTTTTTAAAGTATCTGGAATTTTGATAATCGTCACCTTTTTCAGCCATATTGCGGATAAGTCATGACTAACCAGTATGTTGTAGAAACCGGAGTACCCGGAAAAAACACCGCCTAACCATAAGTCACTGGCAACTTCCTCACTTGCCCCGGAATGGATTCGAATCCAGGCAGTGTCGAGTGACAGCTAGCAGTCAGTCGCAAGGCCTTAGGCCAAACAGTCATCAAGGCAGGCCTTCAAAGTATCTTTAAGAAAATGTGTGATAGAAACGTGTTTATCAGATCCTGACTAACAACTCTCTGACAAATGGTTTGTGAAATTGTGTTTTATTCCTATTAAGTGAGTAAGACTTGCATAAAACGTTTCAAAAAGTTCTATTAGACCCGGTATTTGTTTCCATTCTTTGAAAAAAAGGATATCACCAGGTTACTTATTCAATCAAATGGCTGGTATGGAAATTACTTGTCGCTCAAGAATTTTTTTTGAAAATTGATATTTCATTCTAATTATCGTTTCCTTTTCTGCCATTCTAAGCTTTAACGTGACTAGCCAGTAGCTGATAAGTGGGTGAACATCTAGTCATTGGCAACTTTCTCACATACATCAAGGCCAGTTAAACCTAAAATACTGTGCATTGCAGAGAGACAAAGACTGGTCTAGCCAACACAAAGCGCTCAGCCATGGAGGCCGCCCCTTAAAACCTATTTCTCGTGACGAAGATCTACCTATCTGCTAATTACGTTTGCATTTTAACCCTTACAGTGATGATGCTACTTTTGTCCAAAGCACAAGGATACAAATATTTAAGAAAAATGATCTCTGTCATGTTGGCATTCGTTAGATAGCTATCTCTGAGTACTCTCAGATGAGTACCTATATGCTAGGGTTCCAGTCATTTTTCAGCTTTTTGCATCATTTTGTATTGGCAAAAATAGCCACCACCAGCATAAGGGTTAAAAAGTATTCATGCTAAGATTTCCCACACATTGCGTGGATGCTACAGTGCTTGTGTACAAGTCTTAGTCTGTATGTCGACAACGCAGAGGCCAAAATTTCCCAATGAAAAATGTGATTTATCAAAATGAAGTAAGCCGACCCCTTACCTGTGAGGGTACATGAGAGGATGATAGGAATTTGTGACAATGTCCATTTTTGTATGAATTTGAATATTACAGTCAACATTTGTTGGAATAATAGCCAATGTCATTGTTGATAAAACAGACACAATGCCTCAGGCGTCATGCCCATCATTGTAAGAAGCAACCCCATTGTTGATAACAATGCTATCGCCTACCATATTTGGACTTGCGTAAACATGAATGTCGCGCCATATGTGCACTTGATATCTGCACCTTTTGGTTATAAATTAATGATTGGCCAAACAATTTTGAGGAAAAAATCACAAGCATGATATCCTCTCAACAACGTCATTTTTGCCAATTTAAGGGGCACTCTATGCTTTTGCGATTGCTAATCAGTTGGTATTATTCCTTAAACTGGCATCATTGTAGGTTATTACCTGAATTTTTTTTTACAATACTGTCATCAAAAGTTTAGAAACAATTTTGAAAATGTCATTGTAAATATCCTGGGAGGGACTGCCTAATCAATTTGAATTATAACTTCAATTTGAAGTGTTATCTGAAAATACGGCCATAACCATTCAACGTTTTGATTGGCCTTATTTGTATTATATTTCCAAATATCTATAACCTTTAACGTATTTTCCTTCTTTCACTTACATAGCGACCCCAGTATTTAACAGTGGCTCTACTGCATTGTTATTATGTGTGATATCTTGTACTGTTATTTGTGACATCTCACATTGTTCTTTGTGATATTTTGTATTGTTATTTATTTTTGATATATTGTATTGTTATCTGTGATATCTTGTATTGTTATTTGTGATATTTTGTTTTGTTATTTGTGATGTTGTATTATTATTTGTGATATTTTGTTTTGTTGTTTGTGACATTTTGTTTTGTTATTTGTGATATCTTGTATTGCTGTGTCTGTGAATCAGCGTAGGGTTTCTCATTTATACGTCTTTGAAAACCACAGTCACCATTTGTCAGAATCGGATAACTTGATTTCACAGCCTTCTCTTAACCCAATCATGTCCGTAGCGGACTACAACGGGTGACTACCTTTGAGGTACCTTTCTGGAGAAGGCATTTTCCGAAGGCAGCTTTAAATTTGCGCATTTTAACTTTTGCGAACTGCCGCAATATCAACGTTGTTCACGCACCTCTTTACAATGCTGATAGCGTGAAATTAAACTCGCCGCAAAAATAGTAGATAGCCAGTATTTTGGAAAGTATATTTATGCATTGGAGGAATAACCTTGATCAAACTCACCCTGCAACTCCTTCAACTGCATTTACTAGTATTATACTTTTTTGTTTTGTTTTGTTTTTTTTGTTTATTTTTGTTTTGTTTTTACTGAATTCCAATGATATTTCCAAAGCCTTTTAGTAGTGGACTATCCTTTTTACGGAAAGGTTTATGCATACATAGGATAACGGGTTGACTCCCTTTTTGCAGAACCAAGTGGAAGAGACAGACGACTGCTTCAATGCGAGCCGAGGAATTACGAAACCACGTGTGTGACGAGAGGGACTGTCCTGGCGCCAAAAGGATCTCCATGGAAATGATGACGTCATTTTGCCCACGATGCGCACTGATGTCGTCATGTCTTGACGAATCACAGCATCAGAGTGGAGACTCATTTTTCTCAAGGGTCTATGTAAAACACGGAATCGGACATTTGCATCACTGTTCCTACTGATTCAATCATTAAAATGAGGTCTGAAAGCATATAGAATAATGCTATTTAAACGAATCCTGCTATGAGGTTCCAGTCTATTTAATGAATTCTTTTGAAAATAACCTTGGGATATAGCAGAATTTTACAAATTATCTGAAGGAGAGTTGTCTGTCGAGTATTGAGCGATATATCTCAAACTTGTTTTGACCCACAAAATTTGTTTTCTGCTATTTTTGTAATAGGGTCTCTACACCTCTGAACATCTGTACATGCATCAAGGTAATTTGTTACAGTATGATTATTGTAGAAATGGGATATCAAAATTGTGGATCTTGTTTGATGTGACAATCCCTCCTCGCTTGTTTCAAATATCACTTTTTTCAAATATCACTATTTGTGTCCAAAATTATTGGACTATGTGAGCCTGCCCGGGTTCGAGAATCACGGCCGGGTCATGTGAGACAGTTTTCAGTGACTTGGGGTTAGGCTGTGGTGTTCACCGCGTACCCCGGATGTCTCCACTGCGTACAGCGGGCTATTTACGACTAGAGACTAAACAATAAATTCCGAAATTCTGCGCTTTTCGGAAAAGTCGTTACGGTCTGTTGTCGATGTTGAGGAGTATGATTTTTTGGATATGTGGAGAGCGCAACTCGCTCTTATTTCGCCACAAACGGTTCCATTAATGCTTAAAGGGGAACTTAGGGAAGAACAAATTATAGGTTTATATGAAAGTTCATGAACATAGCTCAACATCTGTCATAAACAGCACCTCCTCTGAGCCATGGCTGCAGCCATTTTGAATCCGGGTCATCACCCTCTGCTGTGGTCAGTGTTATAAGCACAGAGCTAGGGGCAAGAAGCACATAGCTAGGGCAGATTGTTAGCCAATTGAAAAACATGGCCGCTGCCAGGGTCTGGGAAGGATGATGGCAATATGCAAAAACCTCCCCTCATGGGATCACTGAGAGAAAAAGAAGGACAGCATTCTGTTCTTGAAGTGTATTACTTTCATATAAGCTGATATGTATGTGAGCCTTTAGGGCCCCTTTAAGAGTTCCTGCAGAATTTGACAATAACTTTGGAAATGAAAATAGTTTTACAAAATATTTGAAGGAGAGTTGCTAGTGATGTTCCGATTAACATTTCTCCATCAAATATTTTCCTAACTATGCTTTTGCCTGCTAGATTTTCTCAAAATTGCCAGGCTACTTTTAGCCACTGTGTGAATCACGCGGCAATGGGTAAAACACGGATCGTTTATTCCTGTAGTTCAAGAGATACTTACTTCTTGATCAAAGTCATTCATTTCAGCAAAGACAAATAAGGGAACCTCAACTGTTTCTTTGTGTTAATCTATTTCGAAAGGGAAATATTGATTTATTATGTGAATAAATATGAAACTTGAATTTTATATAGTCCAGTTTTTTCATTGATCTCGATAACCCTTGAGCAAACTAGAATGGTCGTTTTTCTTTTAATATGTTAGTATATTTTCCTATAATAGCAAAATTTGCTACTGGTGGCTAATTTGGCCAATGCAAAATGATGCAAATAACTGAGAAATGACTGTAACTCTGCCATGTGGGAACTCATCTGAGAGTACTCAGCGAGAGCTATCCAATGAATACCAACATGACAGGGTTTAGAAAGTTTAGGTAGCATTGCGTCCTTGTGCATTGGACGACAGTAGCTTTAGCATTGGAAGGGTTATAAGAGTGTAGAACAAAATGACTTTCTACAATTAATTCATCACCACATCGACGAAAACCTTGGTGATACATATTAAACTAGAGGCTTTCGGTGAATATTTGAAGAAAATGTCAGAATCTAAACAATAAATCGCACCCAAGCGACTTGTGAAAAAATGCTTACTAATCCAATGTAATATCTAAAGCATCATAGACCAGAAGATATCTGTCAAGGAAATCTTCAGACAAAAAGTGTTTTTTGTTGTTTCAAATTTGTGTTTTATCCCAAAAAGTATGTTAAGATATTCTATATATTTTTTCGAAGCGCTGTGTATGAATAACTTAATCGACAAAGCTTTTTGTCAATATTGAAAAACCTGTACTTACGAGTAGGTTCTTCAGACCTTCGATTTGAAATTACATTGTGCACTACGGATTGAAGAGTATTTACAAGGAGGTCTGTATTTGAGGTGATTTTTAAGAACTGTCACGTATGATCGGAATTCTGGAATAATTGTGGAAAATCATCAGAAATTAACGCAACTTTTTAAATTTTAAGCTGTTTAAGATAGCTTGTTGAAAGTAGTGTTAAGATCGGTGAAAAAGCGATGCTTGTTATGTAAGATTTCGAAGAACACTAAAGTTTTGAAAAAAGAACAATGGAATGTTCAAACGCATTGTTATGAAACAGAGCGTATTGTTAAACAGTTAGAAACAACAAAGGAATTCCCAGAAAATATGTAAGGGCTCGAAAGGACTTGCTTCATTTTGCTTTTTAATTAAAAAGAAGCAGTGAACGTTGGGTAGATGAATCATTACAGTTTGCTAACTGACTGTTAGTGCGAACCTTTGCATAGTTTTTTATACGTTAAACTGATTAGAAAATATCGTCAGCAGACATGACGTCCTTTTTAGGAATCCTGTCAGACCCATTATCCCGTTCCACTGTTGATGGCGTCATGCGATTATCATATGACGTCACAAACCTCTACGGGTGACGTCACATTGTTCCTATGACAACGTCGTCTCGCTACCGCGTAGAGAAACACGTTGCTTGCATCGTTTCGCACGTTTGGTCGGTGAACAGCTCTGATTTCCGTCATGATCCCCGCAATGAGCGGGAACCCGCCAAAATGGCTGTTCGCCTTCCCGCGTCGCACCTCCAATTTCTACCTAGATCTTCTTACCAGCGCCCTGATTGAGAATCTTAAGGTCATAGACAATGGTCTCCACTTTTCACCAGCCCTGGCTTCCTGGCTTTTCCTTGCAGGTAAGTAAAGTTTTTAATACCGCAAAGTAATATCAACTTTGGTAAGTATATGTACAGTATGTGTAAAGTTCCGGTAAAGTTTTAGGTAATAGCAGCAGCAGTGGTATTAGTTGTACTAGCAGTAGCAGGTGTAAGATTGGTATTGGCAGCACAAGCAGTAGAACTAGCAGAAGCAGCTACTGTAGTACTAGATCTAGTAGTAGTAGTAGTAGTTGTAGTAGTAGTAATAGTAGTAGTAGTAGTAGTAGTAGTAGTAGTAGTAGTAGTAGTAGTAGTAGTAGTAGAAGAAGAAATAGTAATAGAAGTGCATGTAGCAGTTCTTGTATGAGTTGTATTAGTCGTTATTGTGGTAGTAGCAGTAGTGCTGCAGGTGTTAATGGCTTAACATTGACCAAAAACGCCTTCCAGTTTTGTGGAATTTAAAATAGTTAATCGTCAATTTACGAAAAAAAAAGCTTTGTAAGACTTTGACAATAAATAATTTACAAATTCATTTTTTTTCAGGGAGCATTAATCTGTTCTTCCCGAACGTGATGTTCGATCGTAGCGCCCCCTTTCGGTTGGCGCGCCAGACGTTGAAGGTTCTGAGCCCGTTGGTGATGTTCTATACCATATGGGTACCCATCAACTACGCCATCTACAGCGTCTACTGCGGTCGTCTGGGACTCCCGGAGAGAGATCGCGAGATCTGCATGCCATTCGTATCCATGGCTGTAGCCGTCGTCTTCTTCCTCTGTAAGTTTTTTTTAATTTTGAAGCATTTTTTATTGTCACAATAGTCCGTTTTGGTACGATGTTGCAGGTGTGAACGGCAGAAAAATAAATTGTTTCCCTGTTTTTTCTGAGAAACGACAGAAAAGGTTTATTCTGCTGTTTTGGAAAAACGATGGAAAGAGTTTTTTTCAATTCTGTCGTTTTTCAGGAAAACAGCGGAAAGAAATCACACAATGTTTTCCTGCCGTTCACACCTGTACCATCGTACGTATGGACTAGAAAGGAACAGAAACATGAGAGTATTACATAGTGAGCATATTGTCAACAATCCACCGGCAAGTAAACATAAAAAGCAATAAATTGAATATCAACAGCATGTTTAACTTCAATACTGTTTTTTTTGTAAAAATGCTGTTGATATTTGATTTGTTGCTTTCTCCATACCTTTCTTCCTCTACAAGTCATAGTTTTGTAATAACGTGATACGGATAACAATTTCAAAAATATCTCACACTTAACCATTAACAATTTACATAGTTGTACCACAGTTGCTTGCCTTCCACCAATCAGAGGCCTCGAAAAGTGTAGGGTTATAGGACATAACCAACACTTTTCAAGCCTTTGTTCTCTAAGCTGCCTAAAACCAAAGGTGTTACCCAAGGGTATACTTTTCTCGGCCTGTGATTGGTGGAAGGCAGTCAACTGTGGTACAAGCCACATAGACCCCTCAGAAGCTGTGGTGTATGGGATACCATCGGGGTTACTCGGCTACGCCTCGTAACACCTTGGGTATATCCCATACACCACAGCTTCCTTGGGGTATATCTATCACTAATTCAGATTGAAACCCTGACAATAGAAAATTTGGTTAAATTCTGATTTTTAAATGCGATGATGACATTTCCAAATCAAGCTTCAGATCGAGAAAAGGAGAAATATTAATTGGTACACTAACCCAAAACCTATGAGTACGACTGACTCATTTTGTCATCACCGTTTGTCCTGGCCTCGGTGCTAAACATGGTTTGATTACGTAATGACGCAAATAGCTCGTATACCCGGGCTCGTATATCCATTCTTATTTGTAGATTTTTAATGCTCTATTGTTTGTTATTAAGATTTAAGGTACATTCATGAAAATGTAGATGCAGCAATTTCATTTATCATACTTTAAGTGCAGTTCATCTACCACAATTGGATGATTCAAACAGTCCGTCATCGATCACATTTGCATCTCATCTTATCTTACATGCATATGTTTATTATATGTTGTCTATAAAATTACCTATTTGAATTAATTGGAGACATTGCAAAACTCGACGAACTTAAAGTGACGTATCTTGAAGAACTGCTTTTTTTTTTTAGAAAACAGCACAAATGAAAGAAGATATCAAAAATCGTTCTGGAGATAAATGAATATAGTTCCTAAGTGAGAAAACTGTAATATTCTCTAGACGGGGTATAGGTGATCAGCTTTTATCTCTAGTGTTTAGTGAAATTGTCCTATTTCTTCCCCACCTGACGTGCGGTCGCGGGCGCCCTGACTCCGCACAACTTGTCGTGTCGCACCAAAATAGTACACCCACAATCCAAAATTTCACCTCTTTAATGGAGTCGTTCTGGTTTTTAGTACGTAACTATAGGTTATAGTTTGAATTGTTTATATGTAAAAGCAAACGTCAGCTGAATGTTGTAATCGCAAAGTCTTTTTTATTAGAAGTTTGTTTTTGTTTTCAATGTTTTTCCTTTTGTGTCAGACCGTATATATGCTACATGTGTAGATGGGCAACGGAATTCTATTGTCTCGGCCTTACCATGATGTTGTGTTTTTCAGTTTCGCTGGCCAATGGTCGTCGCATGCATGCTGCAGACACCGGTTCTGAGAAGCCCACCGCCGTCGTCTTCGAGTATCTGACACCCAACCCACGTACCACACGCAGCGGCCACGTCTACGGCTACTACTACAACAAGTAGAGCTCTACGTCTCCCTATGTCCGGTACATACCCGGCGCTCGTCCGGCACATAACCGGCACAATTCCGGCACATCATCAGCCAACGTCACAATATGTTTTGCTACCCTTCTTTATTTCTTGAATTCCACTTTTTAAACAGATAAAACTTAATAAATAAAAGTATTGTATATTCTGTTTATGTTGTTTTTATTTTGCTTAGATGATGGTCATTTTCTTCATCTTTTCTTCTTCCTCTCCTCCTTCCCGCCCCTTCCTCTTGCAATACCCTGTTGTTGCGATTGAAAAATGCCTTATCATTTTAGTTCTAAAGTCAGCCTAGTTCTAGGCAAATCAGGTACTTTTTTACATAATTTTTCAATATTCAACCTAGAGAGTACAGCAACTATTGACTAACATAATGTAATTATGAAGTAAAGGATAGAGAGAAGAGCAGAGAAAAGCAAGATTTATATATTCCCTAACATAGGAGCTGTACTATGTTAATGTTAAAGATCGTTTAACCCATTAATGCTCACAGCTGCCAAAAGCAGCCTGGCAAATTTGATAAAATCCTGCAAGGAAAAGCAAAGTTGGAAAAGATTTGAATGAAAAATGTCATCAAGAACGTTACCAACAACTCACCTTTAAACATTTAGTAAAATCATTCTCAATTCCTAAGTCGTTGTCAAACGTATCAGAGACCCAGACGACAATTCCAAGAAGAAGTATCAATGGGTTAAGAGAATACAGGAAAAAAGAAACTCAGTAGAGGATGCCATTGCACCAAAGGTGGACCATTGATTGTATATATAAGCAGCAGTAATGTGCCTATGCTCCCAATTAGCCGATGTGTGGTCAAGCGTAATGACCTTGATTTGACCTTGAGGGTATGACCCCTAGGTGACCGATATGGTGTGGGGGGTGGGGACAGGTGTGATGGGTGTGGCAGGTGGAGTTCTAGACATCCATTTACATGTACTTATCAGTATATAAATACAATACTCACCTATCCTCTATGCTGTCTTCTAGGACGATTATTGTATATGGTATCTACATGCTCCGCCTCTGCTCGTTGCATCAAAAAATACAAAAATAAAAAGATATTCATGCATACCCAGAGGCATGCCATGAATAAAAAGATATTCATTCTCTCCAAACTGCAGGAGCCTACAGAACACCCACCCTTAGCCACGCTATGGTTAAGTCTGAGCATATTCTCATACCACTAGGAATGTAGGTATAATTTTACCCTAAACCCCCAGACATGTTTAGATCATAAAAAATAGGGTAGACAGACCACAATACCTAAACCTAGCACATCTTTGTTTTTGTTTGGGCGTATGTTATGCGGTGATCAGCAAAATATGCCTATTTAGGAGCAATAAAGGGTTTTATGTAGAAAACGGAAACCCTACAGAAATCCTCAGGAAAGACAGCTGAAATAGCAATAATTTAGACTAAAACGTGTGGTTCAGGGTTGGAAAAGACAAATTACCCCCACAAGTGTGTACGAACCTATTGTCATTCTTGAAATAGTCATGGAGTTTTTTCAACGTGTTAAGGTGTGGTGGGTTAACTTACTTTATCCATCTTTACCCTACCCCGATATTCCTGATCATTATTCTAGCATCATAGATTCACTAGAGTCCTACAGGTCCATGGTAATATACTTATTTGATGATGGATATATCAATGCAGGCCGCATAGAAATATGAAAAGTGAGATAAATGTATGAAGTGTTAGTAGGAAGTCATGTGATGTATGGTATGTGTGGAGGGGCAGGTGTGTTAGTTGACCAGTGGTCAAGGTGGTAGACGTCTATCACCTGTCTGGGATGGTATCATAGCACAATGTGTAGTTAACTATCATGTTCATCATTTTATGAGTGTGAATGTAGTGTTAAGCACAGTTATTTGGTCTTTCGTGAATACTATTATTCTAATACATAGATATGGCATGTGTAGAGAAATATGAGTTTTTCTTTCGAATACAATCCCCTTTTAGTCAATGGCATCCTGCAAAATTTTGTTTAGATGGAATGGAATTTAATTGTGCTGAGCAATATTATATGTACAAAAAAGCTATGTACTTTTGTGATCATAACACAGCTGAAAAATCATGTGTACCTCAAATCCAAAAAAACAAAAATCCCTTGGAAGACAAGTGAGACATTTTGATGCCAATACATGGAAAAACGTCTGTCAGCAAGTAGTCAGAGAAGGCAATCATGCCAAGGTGAGTGTAAAATCAAATAATTCTGATATTTTCTATTTCACTTTTTTTCTTTTTTATTCACCACATTTTCAGTTTTAATTCATTTATCATTTTTTTTTACAGTTTAACCAAAACGAGCATCTGATGACCCAGTTATTGGCAACAGCAGGAACCATATTGGTAGAGGCTAGCCCCTTGGATACCCTCTGGGGCATAGGATATGATGCAAAACACCCTAGAGCAGCGAATAAGAAGACATGGCGAGGGACAAATTGGTTGGGATACATTTTAACAGAATTACGTGAAGTGTTTCTATCAGCAGAAGTGTTTGACGAATTTGCAAGTAATTTTTGACAATCAACAAAAAAAAAGAGAATTTACCTATCCTCCTTGACGTTTGGGTGTTTGATGATGCTGCTGATAATGATGATTTGGCCCAACGATTACATAATCCCTAGGGGGAGGCAGGTGTAGGTCCTGTGCATGTGTGTGTGTGTGTATGGTGGGGACCATCAGTCAGGGTATTGGGCATCATCTGTCTGGGGTTGTCCAGTGGTCTCTCTTTCTCTCTCTCACCTGTCTAGTGTTGTTGTGTAATGGAGTGGTCAAAGTGGTAGCCATCTATCACCTGTTTGTGTGTTGTAATGTGGTATGAAATGTATCTCATCAGGGAGAGAGTGTCAATATGTCCTGTGTTGAAGTGTGTGCGTAGCTTTACCAAATTGAGAGTTAAATAAAAGGTGCATTGAACATCGTGGTTTAAGGATGTGTAGGTAGACAGTTAACTTTTCAAAGGTACCCTGGGGGCTACTACAGTGGATTTCTGTCTCCTGCATTGTTACAACATTCCTATCTAGGTACAGGCCGATGCTCAATGGTCGTTTGTTTACGGATGACCGCACTAAGTAGCTTATGTCTAATTGAGCTCCAGTGACCATATGAAAGTGTTTTGAGTGATGAATTGAAAGTCCACAGCCCAGTGTAAAATGCTATAATATAGTACATTGATATGGCATGTGTGGAGAAATATTAGTACTTCCACAGAAAGCAATCCCCCCATTTAGTCATTGGCGTCCAATTGCATGCACTTTTTAATAGTATACAAAATACAATACTGTATTACCCCGCATACAACCAGCACCCCATAGATAATGCGCACCTCCTCAAGTCCCTTTCCCATATGTAAAATACAATTCCCCGTTAATAACACGCAGGTGGAGTTGGGGAGTGTGGAGTGTCCGGTTAAGTACTTGACCCTTGTACCGTAACCCGCGTTGCCTCTTGAATAAGAGACTTTCAGTGTTTATAGTGCTCAGAGTCACTGTACAAGTGATACCAATTAACAGTACGGGTTGTCTATTTCTAAACATGAGCTGGTACATAGAGGGTATCAGAATAGCAATCATCATACCTTCGTCAAGGTGACAGGACAATAGACAATAGGAACCCACCAAAGATGGATGTTCGCTACCACGCACGCCCCGCACCCATACCATCAATGTAAAAAAGTTCTGTTGATGTACCCGTTGATAACACGCACCCCCTCCTTGACATAGGTGTTGTGGTGTATAAAAGTGTGTGGTGTACGAGGGGAAATACGGTACTCACCTATTTATCCCCTATGTTTTCTTCTAGGTTGATTATGGTATAAAATGCCTGCATGACCAGCCACTGTTGGGAGCTGACTATGAAATGTATTTACTGCGTTTTGTAATTACTTAGGCTAGTCGTAGTGTCCTCTGTCAAACAATGGTTAAGATCTCAAGAAACCTACACTTTCACCGAAAATTTTTAGTCTTTAGGAGTGGTTCATGCTGTATCCAACAATAAAATCAAGGCTTCCTTTGGCTACCCGAAAACGAACCCTAGACTTTCAAAACATTTTGAAAATGTCATGAAAAATATCTTTTACTTTTCATGAAATACAGAATCAATGAAGCGTGATGCTTCTGACTTTTTACCCTTTGCTTTGTGACCTCATATCTGAAGAAAATGACGTCACATGTATGAGATACTATTTAAGGGGTGACCATTTGAAATTCATTTTACTTGGTACAATCGTCACTGGAGTTATCAAGTACTTTTCACTATGAGCCAAAAGATGTTTGCTTTGAATGAATACTGCACACTTACAATCAGCAATGGAAAATATGGAAACCCTTACATCTTCCTACAGCGAAAGAAGGGTGAGAAAAGTAATTTCATTTACCTGACATTAGAAGAATGGGAGAAAGTTGTGATAAAGATACCAACTATCCAAGATATGATTTCTCGCCTTCATAATGCTGGCAGTGGGTCTGGAGAAGAAAGGAAGATAAATTTTCGTCGCATGCTTAGGGTATCCAACTTAAATGGCAGTGTATATGTGGGTATCTTTGAATTCAAAGGAGACATTGTCCATTATGGTCAAGGAATAAATATTGAGGAGGAGGCCTGGATAAAACTGACTAAAGATATGAGTAAAATACAGGTGGCTCTTCTTGATATGAAGGCTCAAGCAAAACCATTTACCCCACCTTCAAGCCTTCCACTGATGCCACCTACCTCAGGAGGCGCTACGAGTACAGATGACTGTAAAAATCCTGTCGTATATAAAATCAAAGTGTACGATTGGAAATATACAAGTGGCTGTGGATCAGTGCTTTACAGAGAATCAGATCGCCAGTTCTACACAAAGGATGCGGCAAAGGCTGATGCTGATAAGCACCCTGTGGACTTTGTTGACCATATGGGGTATGAATTGGATATCAACACAACACCATCTAAACTGGTATGTCATATGACACCTGAACAGATTTGTCTTAGAGTTTATGTGTTATACCTTCGGAATGACATCCGAAAGAAGATGAATGACAGCTGTTATGGGTGTGAAGTTGATCATCCTTCTCAGGTGCTACATATGCATGGGGGATGTTTATCTGATCTGACAAAAAGTGAACTGGACCTACATTTGTCTCCAGCGATACTTAAGGTTATCTTTAGCAACTGCATAGAACGCATACTCAAGCAGCTGAGGGAAATTATTCCTCTCCCTGAAGACATGTCTAATCATATTCAGACATGCTATGACGTGACAGAAAGTGACATTTGCACAGAAATTTTGAAGGATGAGGTCCATGAAATTGATGCATTGATCAATGAACTTTATTTTCTAAATAACTCGACAAACCCAGAATGGGATTTTATGACATAAAGTGGCTAGTACAAAAAGAAATGTCAAAGTTTATTTGTGGAAAGACTGAATCCAGTGTTGTGTGAACATTAACAGGATTTTGTCTCTCTCTCTCCTTGGTATCATTTGAAAATGTACATAATGTGTTACCATGTAGAACCATAATTGTGTTTCAATATGTAACAGAGTATTGTAAACATTTGAGGTTTTATGGTTATGTAGAATAAATTTTTTAAAACATTAACAATGTTGTTATTATTGACCTTTGGTGTGTGTGTGTGTGTGTGTGTGTGTGTGTGCGTCCTTGATTCTATATAATGTAATGTAGTCCACTTCATTTAGTTTTTTTCACCTGAACAGGCATCATGTCAGAGTGGTAGAAATACCTGGTGAAAATATACTTTACTCTGATCATCTAGCCAGTTATACTAATCCAGTAAAAAGATTGTACCAAATGGTTAAAAAAAGAAGGGAAGTTTGAGGTCAGCAGAGGACAGATACAAAGATGATTACAAAGTCAGGAAACAAGTCATAATTGATGTGATTTCACATGATGGTGGGGGTGAGACCACTCATAACAGAAATAGGAAAAGAAGTCTTCCAGGCCTTAAAATTCATTTTTGCTGAAGGCAGGCAGCCAAAATAATTAGGAACATATCAAAGTGAATTTATCATACTCAAAGTAAGGAATTTCCTAAACTGGAAGGAGTCATATACATTCTTACTTATGACTCCTGTAAGGCTACTTATGCGAAAAAAAATACACACCTTGAAAAAAAAAACATTTTGATACATAGATAGGTTCCAACCAAAATTATAGGTATATTAATGTCCTGCAAGACATCCCAAAGAGTTGTAAGTGCAATCAAAGTGGCACCAGAAGATGATGTAAATAAAGAAACTGAATGGCAGTAATGGAAACCGTTTTCAAATTCAAGATGGTTGACCATGTAAGAATACCACACAAAAGAACTATGTTCTCCAGATCTTACTATTAAAAAAAAAAGGATTGGAGAAATCTTTAATTGCGAGTGACACGAGAGACAGAACACCTGTATATAAGATAGCTGTCCCTTTATGTGTCCCTGAGTCCCTTTATGTGTCCCTGTAGTGTCCCTGAGTCCCTTTATGTGTCCCTGAAAGTG
Source organism: Maea johnstoni (assembly GCA_963942565.1). NCBI lineage: Eukaryota > Metazoa > Annelida > Polychaeta > Spionida > Magelonidae > Maea > Maea johnstoni. The sequence continues at coordinate 2,917,867 of OZ012695.1, read as the reverse complement.
TCCCTGAGTCCCTTAATGTGTCCCCCTACTATTTACAGTGTCCCTCATAATCACTTATGTGTCCCTCATAATCCCTTAAGGGTCCCCCTACTATTTACAGTGTCCCTCATAATCCCTTAAGGGTCCCCCTACTATTTAGAGTGTCCCTCATGGCCCCTTATGGGTTTCCTTCACACACACACACACACACATCTCCCCTACTATAGTGTCTCTCATGATCCCTCTTTATATCCCATAATATTTACAATGTCCCTTAGTGTCCCCTTAGTATTTGAGTCTTCTTGAGGGTATCATGTTTATGATAGACAGGGTCAAGTTATCTTCTGACTTGGACATGATGTAGAAACAGTAATCAATAAGGTTATGAGCATTAAAGCCACAATATTTCAAATATATTTAAAAGATAAATAATAACAGACAACACATTTTAAATGAAAACATTTTATTACATCAAACATACTATTTCATGAACACATTCTTTACAAACCTAATAGAAAAAAAAGATTACTCATTGGAGTATACACTTATAATTTTTAACAATATTGAATTCTAAAAAGTTCATTAAATATTTTATCCACAGCATAATCTTTACCGCTCAGCAGTTCTTTTGCAATGTCCTCCTCTTTTTTGATAAAACATGCCTGAATGTGGATGTCAATATCTTCAGGTAAGGGAATAATGTTTTTCAGTTGCTCCAATGCACGGGGCATATGCCTTCCTGCTATCATACTAGTGATTGCTGGAGTGAAATAACTGCTCACAACAGTTTCCGTGATGTCAGTCAGGCATCCATTTTTGAGGTGCTGCAATTCAGATGGATGATTGACTTTACATCCATAACAGTTACTCTGCATTTCCTTCTTTATGTAATTCCATAGAAACTTGATAAACAACCTGTCGCACAGTTCAGCTGGTGTGAGGTTGCACTCCATCTTTTGTGTAGAGTAAACAATCTTAAGGTCATAACCCCAGCTGTCTGGAAAGTCAAAATCATATTTTTGGGCATCTGTTTCAGCCCCAACCCATGTGTAGAACTGGCGATCTGATTCTCTGTAAAGCACTGATCCACAGCCACTTGTATATTTCCAATCGTACACTTTGATTTTATATACGACAGGATTTTTACAGTCATCTGTACTCGTAGCGCCTCCTGAGGTAGGTGGCATCAGTGGAAGGCTTGAAGGTGGGGTAAATGGTTTTGCTTGAGCCTTCATATCAAGAAGAGCCACCTGTATTTTACTCATATCTTTAGTCAGTTTTATCCAGGCCTCCTCCTCAATATTTATTCCTTGACCATAATGGACAATGTCTCCTTTGAATTCAAAGATACCCACATATACACTGCCATTTAAGTTGGATACCCTAAGCATGCGACGAAAATTTATCTTCCTTTCTTCTCCAGACCCACTGCCAGCATTATGAAGGCGAGAAATCATATCTTGGATAGTTGGTATCTTTATCACAACTTTCTCCCATTCTTCTAATGTCAGGTAAATGAAATTACTTTTCTCACCCTTCTTTCGCTGTAGGAAGATGTAAGGGTTTCCATATTTTCCATTGCTGATTGTAAGTGTGCAGTATTCATTCAAAGCAAACATCTTTTGGCTCATAGTGAAAAGTACTTGATAACTCCAGTGACGATTGTACCAAGTAAAATGAATTTCAAATGGTCACCCCTTAAATAGTATCTCATACATGTGACGTCATTTTCTTCAGATATGAGGTCACAAAGCAAAGGGTAAAAAGTCAGAAGCATCACGCTTCATTGATTCTGTATTTCATGAAAAGTAAAAGATATTTTTCATGACATTTTCAAAATGTTTTGAAAGTCTAGGGTTCGTTTTCGGGTAGCCAAAGGAAGCCTTGATTTTATTGTTGGATACAGCATGAACCACTCCTAAAGACTAAAAATTTTCGGTGAAAGTGTAGGTTTCTTGAGATCTTAACCATTGTTTGACAGAGGACACTACGACTAGCCTAAGTAATTACAAAACGCAGTAAATACATTTCATAGTCAGCTCCCAACAGTGGCTGGTCATGCAGGCATTTTATACCATAATCAACCTAGAAGAAAACATAGGGGATAAATAGGTGAGTACCGTATTTCCCCTCGTACACCACACACTTTTATACACCACAACACCTATGTCAAGGAGGGGGTGCGTGTTATCAACGGGTACATCAACAGAACTTTTTTACATTGATGGTATGGGTGCGGGGCGTGCGTGGTAGCGAACATCCATCTTTGGTGGGTTCCTATTGTCTATTGTCCTGTCACCTTGACGAAGGTATGATGATTGCTATTCTGATACCCTCTATGTACCAGCTCATGTTTAGAAATAGACAACCCGTACTGTTAATTGGTATCACTTGTACAGTGACTCTGAGCACTATAAACACTGAAAGTCTCTTATTCAAGAGGCAACGCGGGTTACGGTACAAGGGTCAAGTACTTAACCGGACACTCCACACTCCCCAACTCCACCTGCGTGTTATTAACGGGGAATTGTATTTTACATATGGGAAAGGGACTTGAGGAGGTGCGCATTATCTATGGGGTGCTGGTTGTATGCGGGGTAATACAGTATTGTATTTTGTATACTATTAAAAAGTGCATGCAATTGGACGCCAATGACTAAATGGGGGGATTGCTTTCTGTGGAAGTACTAATATTTCTCCACACATGCCATATCAATGTACTATATTATAGCATTTTACACTGGGCTGTGGACTTTCAATTCATCACTCAAAACACTTTCATATGGTCACTGGAGCTCAATTAGACATAAGCTACTTAGTGCGGTCATCCGTAAACAAACGACCATTGAGCATCGGCCTGTACCTAGATAGGAATGTTGTAACAATGCAGGAGACAGAAATCCACTGTAGTAGCCCCCAGGGTACCTTTGAAAAGTTAACTGTCTACCTACACATCCTTAAACCACGATGTTCAATGCACCTTTTATTTAACTCTCAATTTGGTAAAGCTACGCACACACTTCAACACAGGACATATTGACACTCTCTCCCTGATGAGATACATTTCATACCACATTACAACACACAAACAGGTGATAGATGGCTACCACTTTGACCACTCCATTACACAACAACACTAGACAGGTGAGAGAGAGAAAGAGAGACCACTGGACAACCCCAGACAGATGATGCCCAATACCCTGACTGATGGTCCCCACCATACACACACACACACATGCACAGGACCTACACCTGCCTCCCCCTAGGGATTATGTAATCGTTGGGCCAAATCATCATTATCAGCAGCATCATCAAACACCCAAACGTCAAGGAGGATAGGTAAATTCTCTTTTTTTTTGTTGATTGTCAAAAATTACTTGCAAATTCGTCAAACACTTCTGCTGATAGAAACACTTCACGTAATTCTGTTAAAATGTATCCCAACCAATTTGTCCCTCGCCATGTCTTCTTATTCGCTGCTCTAGGGTGTTTTGCATCATATCCTATGCCCCAGAGGGTATCCAAGGGGCTAGCCTCTACCAATATGGTTCCTGCTGTTGCCAATAACTGGGTCATCAGATGCTCGTTTTGGTTAAACTGTAAAAAAAAATGATAAATGAATTAAAACTGAAAATGTGGTGAATAAAAAAGAAAAAAAGTGAAATAGAAAATATCAGAATTATTTGATTTTACACTCACCTTGGCATGATTGCCTTCTCTGACTACTTGCTGACAGACGTTTTTCCATGTATTGGCATCAAAATGTCTCACTTGTCTTCCAAGGGATTTTTGTTTTTTTGGATTTGAGGTACACATGATTTTTCAGCTGTGTTATGATCACAAAAGTACATAGCTTTTTTGTACATATAATATTGCTCAGCACAATTAAATTCCATTCCATCTAAACAAAATTTTGCAGGATGCCATTGACTAAAAGGGGATTGTATTCGAAAGAAAAACTCATATTTCTCTACACATGCCATATCTATGTATTAGAATAATAGTATTCACGAAAGACCAAATAACTGTGCTTAACACTACATTCACACTCATAAAATGATGAACATGATAGTTAACTACACATTGTGCTATGATACCATCCCAGACAGGTGATAGACGTCTACCACCTTGACCACTGGTCAACTAACACACCTGCCCCTCCACACATACCATACATCACATGACTTCCTACTAACACTTCATACATTTATCTCACTTTTCATATTTCTATGCGGCCTGCATTGATATATCCATCATCAAATAAGTATATTACCATGGACCTGTAGGACTCTAGTGAATCTATGATGCTAGAATAATGATCAGGAATATCGGGGTAGGGTAAAGATGGATAAAGTAAGTTAACCCACCACACCTTAACACGTTGAAAAAACTCCATGACTATTTCAAGAATGACAATAGGTTCGTACACACTTGTGGGGGTAATTTGTCTTTTCCAACCCTGAACCACACGTTTTAGTCTAAATTATTGCTATTTCAGCTGTCTTTCCTGAGGATTTCTGTAGGGTTTCCGTTTTCTACATAAAACCCTTTATTGCTCCTAAATAGGCATATTTTGCTGATCACCGCATAACATACGCCCAAACAAAAACAAAGATGTGCTAGGTTTAGGTATTGTGGTCTGTCTACCCTATTTTTTATGATCTAAACATGTCTGGGGGTTTAGGGTAAAATTATACCTACATTCCTAGTGGTATGAGAATATGCTCAGACTTAACCATAGCGTGGCTAAGGGTGGGTGTTCTGTAGGCTCCTGCAGTTTGGAGAGAATGAATATCTTTTTATTCATGGCATGCCTCTGGGTATGCATGAATATCTTTTTATTTTTGTATTTTTTGATGCAACGAGCAGAGGCGGAGCATGTAGATACCATATACAATAATCGTCCTAGAAGACAGCATAGAGGATAGGTGAGTATTGTATTTATATACTGATAAGTACATGTAAATGGATGTCTAGAACTCCACCTGCCACACCCATCACACCTGTCCCCACCCCCCACACCATATCGGTCACCTAGGGGTCATACCCTCAAGGTCAAATCAAGGTCATTACGCTTGACCACACATCGGCTAATTGGGAGCATAGGCACATTACTGCTGCTTATATAGATGTTTCTCTTATGATTCGCGATGAACAATCGGATCTTTTTAATTTATTTTAACGGTATCCGGCATGCATTGCACGCCGGAGTTAATTCACACATGGTTTAGGCAAATATACGAAAGGGCATACGTGACAGGCTAAAGAAACCAATTTTCTTTCCGACACTTTTTTTTTCGAAATTGTGCGAAAGTAATGATTTTTTTCTCCCTATCACCTAAGCTTTTTCGCACAAATATCATAAATAGCTTATATTATGGACTATCGTGACAGGCAGAAAAAAAATAGGTTAAATTATTGTATTGTGTATTTGTGCATATAAGTTCATAAGTTCAATACAATGATTTTTATTCGAAAATGCCGGGCTTCTAATAGGTTACAGCGTCAAATGAGTGTACATTTTTGGTTGAATATATCCATCGTCTATTGTGCAAAATACACTTTTTCCAATCGCAGAAAAGGTGGTGCTTATATATTAGAGACGTGGAAAATTATCAAGTCGAGTACGGCCAACCTTGGGTTTATGACGTGACGCCTCCTATTGGATACCTTTTTAACCCATTGATGCTCACAGCGGCAAAAAGCAATCCGCAATTTTGATGAAATAATGTAGGTAAAAGCATAGATCGGAACATATTTGATGGAGAAATGTTTGTCAGAACATTACCAACAACTCTCCTTCAAATATTTTGTAAAATCATTCTCGCTTCCTAAGTTATTGTAAAAAGTCTCTTAGATCCGGACGACAATTGTGTAAAAATTCAGACGCTGTTGTCATTGGACAAGGGGAAGTATAGGAATGGTCTGTAACACAGCCGAAAGATGTCGCCCTGGTTGCAGAGTGATCCGAGGCAGAAGACGTAGATGGAGCCTTCTTGCACACTGCACTGTCGAGTCTTCTCCACGTTCAGGTTCAGGTTAGCCGCGTCTGCGCAGCCTCTGTAAACCACTGAAACAACGGGGAAATAAAAGCAAATTATTGACTCTATTATAGAGAAATAGTCGCAAGTCAACGCCTGTACAATATATGTTAATATATAAATTTTTCGCACATTTTCCAGTGTTGGAAAAAAACTTGATTTTTCGCGCGTTTTTGGAAAAAGATGGTGGAAAATATATTTGATTTTTTTCTACCTGTCACGCATGCTCTTCCGTAGTGAAATGAAATAAAACAAGACTAATTGAATAAGAAAGATGAATAACTGTCTCAGATAAAATGAATAAAGATTTTTTTAAACATAAGTGTAACGAAATAAAATAAAGAGAATACATTGAATATATAAATAAAATAAAAAATAGATAGAAATAAATGAAACGAGGTAAAATAAAGAAAATAGATTAAATACATGAATACAATCAACAAAATTAATAGAGAACTTACGTCCGTTTCCGTCGAGTCTTATGTAGCAGGTACCGGAAAGGCAGGGTTCCGCGTGCACCCGGCGTCTCTCCTCCTCTCCCTGCAGGGCACATGCCGACGTACCCGCATTTTCCTGCACCCCGTGGTGGTACGAGCCATAAGGGTTGTAGTTACAGTCGTAACAATAGCGAACTGAAACGGGGTAAGGATACAATAGCAGTTATAGATGCATAGCAGTTGAACTTGTATATTGATTCTCATATTGCACTAGATTGGTTTGCATACGAGTTCCTTGAGAAATTGTCGTCTGGATCTATGCTGCTTTTGTTGAAAACTTAGAAATTAAGAGTGATTTTACAAAATATTTGAAGGCGATTTGTTGGTTTTGTTCTGATCAACATTTCTCCATCAAATATTTTCCTATAATTGTTTTTGCCTGCAAGATTTCATTAAAATTGTCAGGATCAAATGTAATCAATAATGGGTTAACCCATTCGTGCCCAGAGTTCTCCTTGACAAGTGTCGTCTGGACCTATGATACTTTTGAACATAACTTTGGAAGTAATCATGAATTGATAAAATATGTGAAGGAGAGTTGTTAGTTTGTTTCTGATCAACTTTTTTCATTCAAATATTTTCTGAAAAATTGCTTTTATTCGACAGATATCAGCAAAATAGTCAGGCTGTTTTCAGCACTAAAGGCATGAATGGGTTAACTACAGCAAATGTTGCCATTACTCATCATTAGACAGGTCCGTAGCTCCAACTAGAGGTCGAAACGAGAACTAACATGGGCAGAATTCTACCCCATGGCTATGATTGATTATAAATGGAGATGGCTCCACCTAGAGGCTGATACGAAAACTAATCGTGGACAGAAGTCCAGCCTCTAGAGCTCTGGTAGTTAATGAAGACGGTCACTTATCATACACTGACAGCAAGTGTTATCTTTCTTTTTTCTTTTTTTCTTCGTGGCAGTTAATGGTTGTCTGAAATACGAATGTTAATAGCTTAACTTTTATAAATAGTAAACCTATGGCGGTTCCGTGTTGTACTCTTTAGAAGAACTATCCACTATGGATTGAACGAAAAGCTTTGTCTTGAAACGGTCTACAACTAGACAGGTTAGCTTGTTGCTGTAGTTACACACACTATAATTACACTTAAAAATGATACAGATGTAAATCTGATTGATTCTACATTTCATCAAGCGGTCATTGAATCTCATTTAAAAAACAAACAAAACACTCCAAATTTAATTAGGGTACTCACCTGAATGTGGCGCTTTACGGGGTCGATATCCAGAGGAGGAAGAGGAAGAGGCCGCGCCAAGCAATAAAGTAACGGAAAAAAGAGCCACGAAGAATGGTAGCTTCATCTTTACTTATCTGCTCCAGACAGAACTGCACAAGTATAGCAGTCGTCCTTGAGAAATATGGGAGCTCGCTGCAGCCCCGCCCACTGAGGCCTTGACCCATACATAGCAGGGCGGGCACCAGATGGCGCTCACTGCTGGATTAGGGGAGCAATGTATCAACTGTGAGACTAGCTCCTAGCCCGTGCTTGCATTCGCATGTAGAGTCAATCATTGGAATTTCAATGTGAATAGATTACATGAAACATGGGGTTTATTGACTTAATCAGTTTAATTCATAAAACCAGATAGCGCTACTAGAGTAGGGAGCAACGTATCAACTGTGAGACTAGCTCCTAGCTCTTTCTTGCATTTACATATAGAGTCAATCATTGGAATTTCAATGTGAGTGAATTACATAAAACATGGGGTTTATTGACTTTATTTTAATTCATAAAATCAGATAGCGCTACTAGAGTAGGGAGCAACGTGTCAACTGCAAGACTAGCTCCTAGCCTTTTCTTGCATGTCATTTGTAGAGTCAACCATTCCGACTATTTGATCGAATCTTAGTAGGATCTGTATGATGTTTTTCTTTCATTGGGCCAGTTTTCTGTTTTAGGAAAATCCCTCGTTCTTAATACGAACTTCTTTATGATTGTTGTAGGAGTTTGAAACGTTAATGTGAATAAGTACATAGAATATGATGTTTTAGAGAGTTTTATTGACGTTATTATTATTTACACAGTAGTATCTAAAGTTCAAAATCAAATAAGATAGTTGCAGGGGACGCATTTCAAAAATGTCAATTCAATGATCCAGGCATAGTGCACCCACTACATTAGCCCATTTACACCCATATAGGCCAAATATGGCCTGACGATATTAAAACATTTTTCTTGCAAAAGCATTTTCTTGAAATTTTTTGAGAGAGAAATGTGGATAAGAAGCCAAACAACAACTATAACTCAAATATTTTATGAACTTTAGATTTATTCCTATCGTGTATTTTTTATAAGTATGAGAGTAGCAGACGATAGCTTTATTCCAAAGTTATTTCTTAAAGTATGAGAGTAGCAGACGATACTTTTTGAGGAACTCTTGAGTGTGAATATATTTAGATGCTGAACTGGTCGTTTAGCACTCGTCCATATCATATCTGGAGGGTACATGTGGCATGGCACATACGGACATGTCTTGATGACAAAATTATGTTTGGGATATATTTGACTGAAAGGTGTAGTTCCATTTGTATGAAAGAGTATACGTGACCTAACAGAATTGAATTGATCTATAATCAATCATTTCTTGAACCAGATTTTAAACTTTTTTCGCTCAGAAACTCATTCAACAATTTTGGATTTCCGGTTCATTATGAATTGGAATTTCCGGGAAGTACCAGCCCGGTCCATTTCACGAGATTCTTGGGATCTAGTTCAAGGTCATAAATTATTTCACGAAACTTGGCAGAAACTGCTCAGAAGCTCAATTCAATAAACTTTTTTGGATTTCCGGTTCATCATGAATGTGGATTTCCGGGAAGCACCAGCCCGGTCCATTTTACGAGATTCCTGGGATCTAGTTCAAGGTCATTCATCATTTCACGAAACGTGACCGCAACCGGTGTGGCTCCCTCTGACCGTAAACATTCGAACAGATTGTCATTTGCCAGCAAGAAATTCGGACAGGATCTCTCTTCTAGAAAAACAGCGACTCTGCGCAACAGAATTAGAAGAAAATCACCTACATGTTCATAGTGTGTGCATGATTTTTTGAATTCCAATAAATAAATATGTTTGATGACGTCAAGGTCGATGGCTTCAAAACGAGGCTTGTGCACGTGCAATATGAGTATGAGGACTTCCAGCAATTCTTGCCCATTCCAAGGCATTTGATCGGTGCTTTCTATCAGATGGTTGACAGCAGGATCAAATCTTAGCTTCCACAAACGTCCAATGAAATATGGGTCGGCCATAACTGTCTTGAGCCGCCCACTTTTTTGTTGTGCAGATGACTCCGGGATATTCAATGGTTTGGCATCTGCGAACCACAGACTTTGTCCATCGTCTGCTTGTTTTTGTAGAGTCTGCAGGGTCTCCGCACCCCATTGACTATAGGGTTTAATCTTTGGTAGGGCGTGCTGGAGACGGGTACCCTGGGGCCACCCTGTTCCCCTAACTGAGGGGTATATGTGGATAGTCAGCGCGCCCTCTCCCTCTCCATGTAGTAGCGTAATGGAAGGAAAGTTTTTAACTAGTCGACAATTGGAGAATATTTTCTTTCCTTTTACATCCTCATCATCATCCTCCTGCTCCTCCATTGCTTGAAGTCTTTTGATCGCCATGGTGATGCCTATAGCAAAATAACAAAACTTAATTATACATTGCATGTAACTACCCAGTGAAAAAATAACAGTTGAATAGTTTAGTGTAGCTATGTAACTTACCAGTGGAATGAATGAATGAATGGTTGCTTAAAGGCACATCAACACACAAAGGCTATTTAGTGCCATAAAATCTGTGTAAAAAATTGGTCCTTTGTCGCTGTCAAATACAGCTAACCGGTAGAATAGTTTGGTGGTCACATGTAACTTACCATTGGAATAGTTTAGTGGAAACATGTAACTTGCCAGTGGAAAACAAGTGGAATAGTCTAGTGGTGACATGCGACTTACCAGTGGAATACTTTAGTGGAGACATGTAACTTACCAGCGGAATAGTTTAGTGGTGACATGTAACTTACCAATAGAATAGTTTTGTGGAGAAATGTAACTTACCAGTGGAATAGTTTAGTGGTGACATGTAACTTACCAGCGGAATAGTTTTGTGGAGACATGTAACCTACCAGTGGAATAGTTTAGTGGTGACATGTAACATACCAGTGGAATAGTTTAGTGGTGATATGTAACTTAACAGTGGAATAATTAAGTGTTCACATGTAACTTACCAGTGGAATAGTTTAGTGGTGACACGTAATTTAACAGTGGAATAATTAAGTGATGACATGTAACTTACCAGTGGAAAAGTTTAGTGACATAAACTTACCAGTGGAAAACCAGTGGAATATCTTAGTGGGTGACACGTAACCCTCCTCGTCCAGACATGGGTCCCAGTGCCGAACTATTGACCTCCTCTCTTCAGAGGTCAAAGAAGAATTTACTCGCACATGCGCATAACCTGCTGGTAAATCATTTGGCAGTCCTGATATGATCTGCGAAGGGAAAAATTAGAAAATATTTTGGTATGGGTTATAGGCAGGTTTTTCCTTTGTCTTCGTGTAGGTTTAATCGTAATTAACGTGTGACAAATGATGGAGAAAGCTACAACCACAGTGCCGAGATATGATACTTTCGTCACTTTCTCTGCCGCATTGAGGCCAAGTCTTGACTAGCCGGTTGTAGGTGAAGGAAACCAGAATGTCACCGCCTAACCCCAAGTCACTGGCAACTTTCTCACATACCCCGGACGGGATGGGACACGCCTATTATGCGCTGTATTGAGCCTGGATACTTTGATTTTGAATTTGGATTTCCGTCGCTTTAATTTTTCTACCATATTGAGACTAAATCCAGACAATTGATGATGGTGGAAACCCCAGTGCCTGACAAAATCAAGTAAAAGCAACACCAAGTGCAGAAAAGAATATATATATTTCCAACATGCGAAATGAATTGAAATATTTTCCAACATTTTTTAGAGAACACGCGAAAAAAATACATTTTTTCAAAAAGTGTTGGAAAATATTTGAGTTTTTGTCTGCCAAGCATGCTCTTTCGTACAACACAGCAATGGGTCAGAAAGTGTTTTTGAGCCAGGAATTTTTTTCTAAAATAACCGCTATATTGGCAGGAACGTTACATTGCAAGATTAGAATGGATTAGAACTTTTTTGAAAAGTGTTGGAATTTTTCGCACTTTTAATTTTCGGAAAAGTGTTGGACTGTCACGTATACTCTTCCTAAAAGCTACACTACCTGGAATGATCCTGGGTGAACGGCTCTCTTCAGGAGCAGACGACATTCGAACGTGTCGACGCCTACCAGACGAACAGCCGTTTCCCCGCGTGGAGGTGCTTCAAAAAATTGCTCAAAACGCTGGTCGCTGTAAAACAGGTACTCTGTCAAGCAATTGGTCACGTGAACGGCGTTGCTATGGCGATCAGCCATCTTGCTGCGAAACCATGGCAACTGCTTCAGCATCACTTTTCTCAGGTAAAAGCGGATGTCCCGGTCCCTCATAACTTGGCCTTTTTGATTCGCCATGGTTTATGTATACAGTACCATAAGTTGAAAATTTCATGCAGAAGTGTGTACGTTACGAATGGTATGGAGGGAGGGGGTCTCATCAAAGAGACCATACAGCGTCTGGTGCTATGAGGAAGACTTGTGTCGTCGCTCAGCCAATGAGAGACAAACAAACAAGTTACGTTGTATTTGCGCTCTAGATATTCCCTGTCTCATCGTTAAAACCTAGACGCCCTACCAAACCTTTCGTTACCGTCTGTATTTTGCAATGTATTTGTTTCTCTCTTCCACTCTTGGCATGGACCTTCTATTTATTAGTTCCAACTATTGGTTAGTCAAGTATTTACATACTTATGACACAAAAATGACGATTACAAAAATTGATATGCCATCTCCGCAACGTTATGTTGATTTGGTCGCGTATTTCTTGCTTTTCTCCACTGAACCTCAGTATATCCGTAATTGACAACATTCTTGTCGTGTTTCGTCTGCTGTGGACGTGACGTGTAGCGGTATTTCTCCGTCCGAATCCACAAAGAAAATGACTCTGTCACCCTACAGCCCTGCCACCGTAGATGAAGTTGTCGACACTATATCTTATAGTTTTGGTCTACTGTTTGGCGACCACAGTTAGGGCTTAATTTCTTCATGCGAACCAGGTTAAATCTTGGCAGCGCTCATTGCCAATGCTACAGTTGCTATGCACGCATTGCCGTTGTTTTGATATTGCGTCAGGGATTTTCACCTCGTCTGGGAAGAGTAATATCACGATGTGGTGCTGGCCTGGTCACGAGGGGGTTCTTGAAGATGATTAGGATTACACTTCGAATTTCGGTTTTCGTCACATTTTCTGCCATCTCGTGCCTAGCCAGTTTAAAGTTGTGGAGGAAACCGAAGTACCTGGCGAAAACCACCGCCTTACCCGAAATCAATGGGGTCTTTCTCCCTTGCCCCGGCTGGGTTTCGAACCTGAGACTGAGTTAGACACCTTTGCAACTAAAATACTCCTTAGGACTTTTCCTAAAGAGAAGTGAATTTCATTCCGGTTACGTGTTTCTATCTCGTAAGGATAAAACCTTGCCCCGCCGTCCCTACCTAAACCCAGCGTGCATGAAACCAGGCTAACGATTTTCATATCCATCCGTTACTTTTCTTTCCACGACATAAACCCTTTAGTCCCTGGTCCGGTAATCTTCTGTGTGGTATTGTATCGCAGTACTATGTAGCATGCCAACGAAAGCTCAACCCATTCATGCCTAGAAGTCTCCGTTCAGAGGTTCGCATGAATACCTATAAAAATAGCTTAGGGCACGTCTAGTTGATTATCTGTTTCCCATGTCCCGACCGACCCTATTTTTGGGCCCGACCCTAAAAAAAAAAAAATTTTTTTTTTTTTACTTTCCGACCGACCCTGTCCAGAGGAGCTTTTTTTTCTTCTGAGAACTGCATTTTGAATGAAATAAATAAAAAAGTACCATCAGTTCAGGGTACAAAAAACTGAGATTTTGACATCGTTTATTTATAATGGAGGCTGCGAATTCAACATTTTTCAAATCTGCACAGTTTTCTGTATGAACAAGCTGAAAAATAATACAGAGGGAAATGTGTCTCATGAACATCATGTACACATATTTGTACTTCTTGCCATGGCATTGGCAGCATTTCTGTCACAAATAAAGAAATTTGATACCCTATTATAGGTACTTCTGCTTTTTTTTCCCCCCCGACCGACCGACCCTAATTTTCAGTACCTTGGACATGGGGAACAGATAATCAACTAGACGTGCCCTTAGGGCTACTCCAGAATGGGGCGGAACTCGCTCCAAAAAAGATTGTTGTGGGTGGGAGTAACACCGTTAGAAAATCATAGCTTGTGGGGTGGGTCAACGAAATTAAACATAGGGGTAGGGTTAGCTTAGACTAAATGATAAACATGGGGTGTGGGAGTCCGTATGGCTGCTGTGACAATCTTTTAGATCCTCAAATGGGATGGAACGAAATTTTGGTTGTCGTCACTTTACTGTTTAACCCTTTGGCATCAGGAGCGTACACTTGACGCGAGGTTCCGGAACCCGCCGATAGGCGCCTTCAAACACGTCGAATGTCTTAGTGGAACGCCATGGATTCTTTCATTAGAGAAAACTTGGTTCTTCCAGTTATGTATGATAGCGTCCACTCTGTTTTGGTCAAACTGCATGGATACATTCAATGGACCAATTATACTAAGAATACACTTTTAGGAAATTAAATAACCTTTTTTAAATCAGTGAAATTAGCGATTTTATAGTTTTGATGACGTCACAAGTAATTGGAAGCTAATTATAATACGCGACGGTGGCGACGCGTAGCGGCGTTCATTTACACTACAGACCTTTAGTGTAAATGAACGCCGAACACGAACACGTTACAGTCAACCTAATTATGATGAAATAAGTATGACTTGTTGTGTCGCCATTGAGATGTGAATAGACACAATAAAAATATTTGCTCTGACAGTTCAACTCGATTTGGACACAAAGATATATGCGTGTGTGTTTCACACAGACTATGGGTAGAAGCTGATCCATAAATAAGTACCATCACTAGAGCTTTCCAGCATTGTTCTTGTTTCATGCATGTTAATGGATTTGAATTTTGTTTTTCGTCACATTTATGCCAATTGTGGCTAATTCGTGACTAGCCAGTTGTAAATAGTGGAGGAAACCGGAGTAGCTGGCGAAAACCACCGCCTAGCCCCAAGTCACTGGCAACTTTCCTTGGGGCTAGGCGGTGGTTTTGGCCGGGTACTAGAAAGTCGCTTAGTCAAAAAGGATGGCCAGTGATCATTCATGTGTATTTTTTATCCCTGACCCTACCGTTTGTTGAGGAAACCATATGGTGTCCAGCTCAAGATTCAGATTGTTCATGTTAACCCAGACATATTGGTTTCTGCAGAGATATAGACTATATAGACTGAGTCGGAAGTCTCTGGTTTCAGCAAGTGTTTATATTGATGCCTAAAATAATGGCCAATAATTATTTTGTGTTGTAAATTTACAATTTCCCCACTTTAATGAACAATGGCACAATGCATTTGGCATGATGATGCCAAATACTTATCATAACTACATGTACCGCCACTTGTTCCTATATGCTTATAATTGTAGTTCCTTGTGTTCTCCCTAGATGGCGCTAGGGGTTGACATCACTGGCTTTCCCACTCGCAAGAGTCCTCATACAGGATTTGATTTTACCTATTCGCACCTGGAGATTTCTTTTGGAAAGTATTGTTTTGACCTGTGCCACTTTTGAAAATTTGGAAAGAATCACTAATGTATAAAATATTTGTAGGAATTTTGATCAAAATTTATCTTACAAATATTATCACCAAAATGCTCTCTAAAAAAATTTGATCAAAATTCATCCTACAAATATTGTCACCAAAATGCTCTGAAAAATATTACCAAATTGAACTGAATGTTTTGTGTGCTTCACCTAGGTTTGAGTTTAGCCATTTATGCTTAGGGTTTACCTTCGAAATGATTATTCAGAATTCATCAGTAAGTTAGGAATATAGAAATAATCCTGAAAATATTTGGAGATAATTTACTCTTTTTTTTACATTTGTCATTGATATTTTCTAAAAGATGTACGCCCAAAACAAAAAAATATTAAGCATCATTCAAGCTTACAATGTATGTAGGTCAATTTTATTTATTTCTTATTCTATATCTTTGCAGGTCATATACTTATGAATATTACTCAATTTTTCTATCAGCATCATTGCAAATTTCAATAAATATCTTACATTAAGGAAAATCTAAGAAATTTTCTTAAAGAAAAAAACTTTCTTTTTGTGATGTTTTTTTTTAGCAATGCATATTTTAAAGGTGTATTCCAAATGGATCATGAATTCCCTGGAATAACACAGCTTCAGAACCGCTAAAACACTGTAGACAAAATAAACAAAATAGGTACATTTACTAAAATCCTTTATTATCATATTCATGTTGACAAGTGTACAAGTACATATAAAATATGGTATGAATTTTTAAAGATTTAGAAAACGCAATACTAAAGCATTTCTGTGGATCGAGATATTTTAGACTGAATGTTTATTCCAAGCTAACTAGAGCTGCACTCACCACTCACGAACTTGAGTAGCTCGAGCCCTGGGGCAAACTCGCCGAGCTCGAGCTGAAATGTTCAAATCGTGAGCTTGTCTATGTTGTGAACACAAACGTAACACAATGCATGTAACACACATTATTAACATACATAACTGCTTATCGCTGTCATGTCTTCTTTGCAATCTCCAATGTATACATTCAAGCGGTGTTGAGTGTTATACTGACATTTACCCCGTCAGCACGTTTTAGAATTAAATAAACATGGCAATGTTAATATATCTCTGCAAATAAATATTCATTTCTTAATAGTTGGGCTGGAAAATAAGTATTTTTTTTGAAAAACGGAACCTCCGTGAGCTCATGAGCTCATGAGTCAAATGGGTGGTGAGCTCATGAGTTAATCTCCCTCCGTGAGTGCAGCTCTAAAGCTAACACATATTCACAACAGTGATAAATGGTGTAAATTCCGTCCTCAAGAGAAATACCTTATTACAAAGCATACTGTTGAGAGTTATGTGACTAAAAATCTTGCCGCAATAATTATACACTCTTAAAATATTTCCAAATATGACTAGGCCAGTCTATGTATGTACACCACATGTAAATGGGCTAAATCTATTCATACTTGTAAGCCATAGAGAATTATTAAATAAGTTAGAATGAGTTCTTTGTCCCTTCTAATGAATAGCAGTCCTGCATCAAAAACTGGTGAAACACATTTTTCTTTAGCATGGTATTCTAAAAAATGCCAGAGATCTGTGTTTCGATTTCAAGAAAATGAGATTTTGATAAAAAGGATTACTGCAAATCAGTATCCCATTTAAAATGAGTATCGATTATCATGCCTATTTCTTGAAAGAAGTTTATTTTATCTATTTCCATCATGCATCGATCCTGGGAATCAAGCAAAGATGATGAGTGAATCTAGTGTGATGAGAGAGTCAATTTTCCACCTCAGGTGTCATCATTTCTTTGACTGCAAAAGAGAATCAAAACGAAAAAAGGAAATGTTAGTGATAAAATCAGCAACTCAATCACAAAATCAAATTGATGTCTACTATTCCTATACCTGTCCAATCATTAGATTTTAAATAGCTGTTTTACAGTTGTTTCTTGGATTCAGGTCAACATTTTTCTATCAAATACTTCTTATTAGGCCTAAAAAAAAAAATTGTTTGTTTCCTGTAACGGCCCGAAAAAAAATAGGGTAGGTAGGTTGGTAAAAAGATTTTTTTTGCATTATTTTTTTTGGTCAAAAATGTGTGTTTTATGCATGTTGTACGTTGATTGAGAGTTGGGAGGGCTATAAAAACTTTAGGGTAGGGATTTTTTTGAATAAAAACTTGTTAGGGTAGGGTTACAGGAAACAAACAACTTTTTTTAGGCCTTACCATATGTTTCTAAATAAGCGCACATGTGCACTTAGCATGTTAGGAATAAAATTACTAGAAGAGGTATTGGCAAAGTTGGGGAGGCCAAAAAATATT
Source organism: Maea johnstoni (assembly GCA_963942565.1). NCBI lineage: Eukaryota > Metazoa > Annelida > Polychaeta > Spionida > Magelonidae > Maea > Maea johnstoni. Next base: position 2,900,215 of record OZ012695.1, on the reverse strand, counting down.
GTCTGCTAACTTGCCCCTTCCAACAAATTTCAGAAAAAAAGGTGGGGTGGGTTATTTGGAGTCTGTGTGCTTATTCAGACAAATATAGTATATAACAAAAATAGTCTGGATGGTTTAAGGTGTTACAGAGCAGAATGGATTAAACAAAGAAGTACTAATAATCTATGCGCTCACTTTGTTTCTATGCTCCTCGAGTTCATCTTGTATGTCAAAAGCGAGCTCCTTAAGTTCAGACATGACCCCAACTGGGTACTTGCAGCCATACATTTCTACGTTCACAAAGCAGCTTGCTAGGCACAGGAGTCTGTCTTCGGGAAATTTTTCATGATGTGCAGCCAAGAAGCTGCGACGGATCTTCCAGTCAGTAGAGCTTTCATGCTCCAGGCGCATAGAATCTACGTCGAAATCGGTCATGATGAGGAAGCTTGAACTGAAATTGAAAATGATGGATTAATGAACTGACATCTATCTGTGTGTATATATATATATATATATATATATATATATATATCTTTGATGAAAAGAGAATGGATATGTAGAGAGACTGCGAGAGACCAATTACTATATGTGCTATAGTGAACGGCTGGGCAGCAGTCTCTGATCTGGCATCAGCGTGAGGTCACGAGGAAGCAAGTACCAATCATTTCTCTTGTATCATTTACATAACAGAGAAACCTGTGCACCAGCATGCACAGAGCCCAGCTTTTGAGCTATTTGTTGGGTCTAGGCTGTTCAGGATACGTGGCTGGTTTCATATCCACTGGTGTTTATTCATCTAAGGGGAAATGTGTCTCATTCTGTTCTCTACGTAGATCAAGATAATTTTATAAAAATAACAACATGTTTTGCAAATATGATTAAAAGATGATTGGTCATGCACCAACAAAATTAGGACATGGAATTCAGCACATGTGAATAGATTTTCTAAACCTGGACAAAGTTACAAGCATAAACTTTTAAACTACTCCGATTCACAAGTCATTTTCATGGACCAGTGAACGACTAGCTGGATCTCTCAATTTCAACTCAATTCATTCCTTTGCACAGACCTAAACAACCTGCGCTATAAACCATAAAATTACCGGTAGGAGTACAAGAGATTTTGCGTTCACTTGCAGAAAATGCTGTTTAGAGACGATCGATCGACATAAGCCAATTTCTGCCGATAAAACGGACGGACCGAAAAAGATAGATGAATTCGGCCATGGCGGTGTATACGGCGATTGTTGATCGATGACCACGCTTGTATGCAACTCGCCCTGTGGACGACAAGCCAGCGTGTTCAGGTTGACCGGCTGGTTTCATATCCATTTGTTTTTTATTCATCTATTAATAAAGATCATACCAGTGGCACTGGATTATATCAAAAGGTTCTTGCCACAGTTTTCACTGATATAGAGTATCATATTATCAATATCATTTTCATTATTGTTATTAGCATTATTATAATTATAATTATTATTGTAATCATCAATATTATAATTATCATCTATATTTTAATACTCACTTGGCAGGTTCGGTATTTGGGGTTTTCTCATGGGATATGCTTTGCCGGGCTACACTGCTGCCATGGATCAATTGGTATTTGTCTCCGATTCATGCATACACTTTTGTTTTTTTCAAATTTTATTTACTTACTTCATAATCTTGAAAAATAGCCGGTTGCCAATGGCAATGAAAAAGTGTCTGCAGCCAGTCCAGGTCACATCAATGACATATGTCTGCAGCCACCCGATATGATACAATGTATTTCATACAATGTTGTACAACTGTATCTATGAAATTATACAATGTTGCTCTCCCCCTCTTTCAACTCTGTCTATAAAAGTATACAATGTTGCAAAAAACTCGACATCATACAGCACTATAGGTTGATAGGGAGAATTAGTGCATGTGTACTCAGGGCTGTGGTGTTGAAATTAACTCCCTCATTGACTGCCCCCCTGTCACCCTACTGCCCCTTTATTAACTGCCCCCCTGTCACCCTACTGCCCCTTTATTAACTGCCCCCTGTCACCCTACTGCCCCTTTATTAACTGCCCCCCTGTCACCCTACTGCCCCTTTATTAACTGCCCCCCTGTCACCCTACTGCCCCTTTATTAACTGCCCCCCTGTCACCCTACTGCCCCTTTAATAACTGCCCCCTGTCACCCTACTGCCCATTTATTAACTGCCCCCCCTGTCACCCTACTGCCCCTTTATTAACTGCCCCCCTGTCACCCTACTGCCCCTTTATTAACTGCCCCCCTGTCACCCTAATGCCCCTTTATTAACTGCCCCCTGTCACCCTACTGCCCCTTTATTAACTGCCCCCTGTCACCCTACTGCCCCTTTATTAACTGCCCCCCTGTCACCCTACTGCCCCTTTATTAACTGCCCCCCTGTCACCCTACTGCCCCTTTATTAACTGCCCCCCTGTCACCCTACTGCCCCTTTATTAACTGCCCCCCTGTCACCCATTGCCCCTTTATTAACTGCCCCCCTGTCACCCTACTGTCCCTTTATAAACTGCCCCCCTGTCACCCTACTGCCCCTTTATTAACTGCCCCCCTGTCACCCTACTGCCCCTTTATCAACTGCCCCCCTGTCACCCTACTGCCCCTTTATTAACTGCCCCCCCCTGTCACCCTACTGCCCCTTTATTAACTGCCCCCCTGTCACCCTACTGCCCCTTTATTAACTGCCCCCCTGTCACCCTACTGCCCCTTTATTAACTGCCCCCCCTGTCACCCTACTGCCCCCCTGTCACCCTACTGCCCCTTTATTAACTGCCCCCCTGTCACCCTACTGCCCCTTTATTAACTGCCCCCCCCTGTCACCCTACTGCCCCTTTATTAACTGCCCCCCTGTCACCCTACTGCCCCTTTATTAACTGCCCCCCTGTCACCCTACTGCCCCTTTATTAACTGCCCCCCTGTCACCCTACTGCCCCTTTATTAACTGCCCCCCCTGTCACCCTACTGCCCCTTTATTAACTGCCCCCCTGTCACCCTACTGCCCCTTTATTAACTGCCCCCCTGTCACCCTACTGCCCCTTTATTAACTGCCCCCCCTGTCACCCTACTGCCCCTTTATTAACTGCCCCCCTGTCACCCTACTGCCCCTTTATTAACTGCCCCCCTGTCACCCTACTGCCCCTTTATTAACTGCCCCCCTGTCACCCTACTGCCCCTTTATTAACTGCCCCCCTGTCACCCTACTGCCCCTTTATTAACTGCCCCCCTGTCACCCTACTGCCCCTTTATTAACTGCCCCCTGTCACCCTACTGCCCCTTTATTAACTGCCCCCCTGTCACCCTACTGCCCCTTTATTAACTGCCCCCTGTCACCCTACTGCCCCTTTATTAACTGCCCCCTGTCACCCTACTGCCCCCTCTCTCTCTCTCTCTCTCTCTCTCATTATGTATGTGATGTCCAGGGTTCGTCTTTCCCAGGGGCATATGCCCCTAGCTTTTGCTGTGGGCCCCTAGATTCTTTAGACTAGGGGCCCAAAATAGTATGTATAGTATTATAATACAGAAATGCTGTTTTTGACCACTAAATTGATTAAAATAGCTTTTCGGGCCCCAAGCCTAAAATCTAAGTGTCAGATCCTGGGTGTCACAATATCTTGATTAGTGGGGGCAGGGGTTTGGGGAATTTAAACATGAGTTCTATCAAATTGGCTTGGCAAACTTAACGCCTGGCAGGACTTTCTGATCATGGGTGGCCCATGTCCAACTTGCCCTGCCGGACTACTTGGGTTGGCAGGGTACTGTTGAGCCCTGTCCCCTATGGGGATCTTCTCTCCCTTTCTTTTAAAAAAAGTTGTCGCACCCTCTCTCTCTCTCTCTTATTATTATCATTTAGGTGGTGTTTCAGTATCTTGATTAGTTGGTGCAGGGGTTGGGGAATCTATACATGAGTTCAAAAACAAACAAGAGCGACGTCTATGGTTCTGTAAGGGTTCTATTTTTTTGAGTGGTTAAGGCAGTTTTTTTGAGCTTCACTGAATATGGCTTAGAATCCAAACCCGTGCTGTGCACGGGGGTCTGCTAGTTATTATAATTATTATTATCATTATCATCAGTATCATTATTATTATTATTATTATTATTATTATTATTATTATTTCTATTATTATTTATTATTATTATTATTATTATTATTTAACATTTATCATTATTATTATCATTATTATCATTATCATTTTTATTATTATCATTATTATTATCACTTTCATTATTATTATTATTATCATTATTATTATTATTATTATTATTATTATTATTATTATTATTATTATTATCATTATAATTATAATTATCATCATTGTTATAACTATTATCATTATTAATATTATTATTATTATTATTATTATTATTATTATTAATATTATTATCATTATCATTATTAATGGTATTACTATTATCTATATTATATTATCATTATCATTATCGTCATCATTATTACTTTTTTTGATTCCTTAGTAAACTGATATTATTTCTAAGGGCAAAATTATCAGAAATAACACACAATGATCTATTAGGTAGTTGCTTTAAAAATATATCCATTAGATAAAAGGTTTTCAAACTGCCTTCACTTTCACAAATCAAATACTTGTAGCTGGTACCATAAGTCGAATCTTGTCGTCTACGAGGGGACTATCTGCAGTTTGCCGATTGATCCATGCCTTCTCTTTCACAGAATCCCAAGCAAACTTGCCTTCAACATTCGCCCTTTTTGGGCCAGGTTTGAATCGTTTTGAGAGACTTCATTTTCTAAACAAAGAAAGTAGATACTGAGGACAAGTATGGCCGATTTTGATGTAGATTCCATGCGTCTGGAGCATGAAAGTTCCACTGATTGGAAGATCCGTCGCAGCTTTTTGCTCGCACATCATGACAAATTCCCCGAAGACAGACTCCTGTGTCTAGCAAGCTGCTTTGTGAACATTGAAATGTATGGGTGCAGATATCCAGCTGGTGTCATGGCTCAAATCAAGGAGCTCGCATTTGAAATACAAGATGATCTCGAAGAAGTTCGGGGCAAAGTTCGCAAAAGAACACAAGTTGCATTTGTGAAGGCTACTGATGACTCCAAGCAGTCTAAATCAAGTTCGAGCTCAAGCTCAACATCTCAAGTGACAATGAACCCATATCCAAATCGAACACAAGAGAGCGTTCATAAACCTCCGATAGGACACCACATGAAAGGAATGATCTCTTTTGTCAAAGCGACAAGTACAGAAACCAGTGATAATAATGCTGGCACAAACAGTTTTGCAGAGCCAGAGGGGCCACCAGCAAAGGTGTTCAAACCATCTGAAATGGAGCCGTCCCAAAGTGGGGGTTGTAGAGGTATTTTCAGTTACCACGTTTTCTTTATTACCAGAGAGAAAAACACAGAGAAACGCAAGAGTAGAAAATGTATCACATTAAAAGCCTACCTACTAGCTTAGATAAATAAAAACAAGTGGATATGAAACCAGCCAGTCGACCTTAACTGGCTAGCCTCAACCAATAGCCCAAAAGTTGTGCTCTGCGCATGCTCAGATGATCCTGGCGCACAGGTTTCTCTGTAATGTAAATGATGCAAGAGCCCTGATTGGTCCTTGTTCCCTCATGACCTCACGCTGATTGCCAGATCAGAAACCACCCCTGTCGGGTCCAGCCCTTCACTATAGCGCATATAGTGATTGGTCTCTCGTTACATATCCAGTCTTTTCTTCATTTAAGCTACTAGCCAGCATTCACAGACCTTGAAGGACTATAACACCATGAATAAAACCTGAGATAAATAAAACAAGTGGATATGAAACCAGCCTTTCAACCTGAATAGGCTAGCTTCCACCTATAGCCCAAGAGTCTTGTTCTGTGGAAGTGGCTATCTAAGTCTTTGAGGCCTAAAAAAAGTTTGTTTCCTGTAACCCTACCCTAACAAGCTTTTATTCAAAAAAATCCCTGCCCTTTTTTCTTCCCTCCCAACTCCCAGTTATCGTAAAACATGCATAAAACACATTTTTGACCAAAATAATAATAATAAAAAATAAGATTTTACAGACCTACCTACAGTTTTTTCTAGGCCTTAAAAGCTTATCTTAAGCTTCCTGGTACACACTTGTCATGAGCAGTAAGGTAGCTGCTAATGACAAGCAGCTTCAGATACGCTATAAATAGACTTCTAAATGGCAGCCTCCAGTAGCTCTGTTTCTTGTGTGTTAGGATGTGTTTAAACAGCAATATACTTCTGTTGTGGAGAATCGCAGTTGTGGGAACTTCGATTCAAGTAGAAAATACCCTAAGAAACTGTTTGGGCCTATGTTTATTTCATGGTCTAATTGTCCTTTAAGGACAGTTGTCTTATACGCGCAGTCAGAGAGCTATGTTTATAGGGAGAGTTCGGCAGAGGCTAATTGCCATTGGCCCAGTGGTAAAGCCCTTCCAACCAGGGTCCTGGCCAGGATTTCAAAAATGCATGTCCAAAACAGCAATTCCAAAATTTCTGCCCGTCCAGATTTAGCTATATCTACTTCAAATCATTATAACAACTTCATTTAATAGCACATTGTGTTGAAAAGGGCTCTTTTCACTTTGAACAGCTATGTCCTAAAAGATGGTTTGTAAAATATTTGGTTATTACCCCCAAAAAGTCTAAATTGAAACTTTTTCCCCCAAATTTTTGCCTGTCCAAAAATGATGTTTTTAGGAAACTGCCAGTCCAAAAGACAGATAGGACAGATCCTGGCTCAGGGACTTACCCAGGCAACCACCAGGGAGTCATTTCGACTCCCAAACACAAGATTTTTGGGAAAATGACACCCAGTTGTATTTTGCAAGATTTTCAGTATTTGTTAGAGTCCAAGGAAATATTTCAAAAGTTTCACTCCTAGAAGGCAATAGGTACATTAAATGACATAGAGAAGCACATTTTGTTTTGCTAAGTCAATATATAAGGGTGCTATGATCATTCTTGTAAATTGGGTAACTAACTTTCGACCCCCTAAATTAAAAAAATCCTCAATTTTGACCCCCTGTTTCCAAATCCTGGGTAACACCCTGTCCTGGCTTCCAACGCTTGATGTCATTAGGCCCTGAAGTTGAAGCCATAGAGAGCAGAATGCACCACTTGACAGTGGTTCTCTTCTGCACTTTCTTTGAAGCGAGTCAGCGCCTGGATTGCGACCAGTGCACGAGGATGAATATGCTTTTTTAGAAAATCGTCATGAAACAAAAAAAATACTGAAAATATTAAAGGGGCCCTAAAGGCTCACATACATATCAGCTTATATATGAAAGTAATACACTTTAAGAACAGGATGCTGCCCTTCTTTTTCTCTCAGTGATCCCATGAGGGATGATTTTTGCATGTTGCCATCATCCAGCCCAGCCCCTGGCAGTCACTGGCTGTGGCCATGTTTTACAATTGGGTGGCAGAGATCACTTCCTGTCCCCTCCCTGTGCTTGTCTTATACATCACTAAGCTCCTTTGCCGACCAATGCTGATGACCCAGAGTTTTTCGGAACTAGGGTTGGATGCCATGTGTCGGCAGTAGAATGGGTGTAGTAAGGGGGGGGGGGAGGTTGACTGTAACGTGTTCGTGTTCGGCGTTCATTTACACTACAGGTCTGTAGTGTAAATGAACGCCCGCTACGCGTCGCCACCGTCGCGTATTATAATATTATAATTACTTGTGACGTCATCAAAACTGTAAAATCGCTAATTTCACTGATTTAAAAAAGGTTATATAATTTCCTAAAAGTGTATTCTTAGTACAATTGGTCCATTGAATGTATCCATGCTGTTTGACCAAGACAGATTGGACGCTATCATACATAACTGGAAGAACCAAGTTTTCGGTAATAAAACAATCCGTGGCGTTCCGCGAAGTGCATTCGACGTGTTTGAAGCCGCCTATCGGCGGGTTCCGGAACCTCGCGTCTAGATTCACAATGCTGATGACCTAGATTCACAATGCTGATGACCTAGATTCACAATGGCAGAGGCCCTGACTCTAGAGGAGGTGCTATTCACTAATTGCAATTTTAGATTTCTCTTTGTGTGGAGCTCTAGGGCTTCCCTGTATATGACAGATGTTGAGCTATGTTTACGATCTTTTATATAAACCTATGATTTGCTCTTTCCCAAGTTCCCCTTTAATATATACTTCAATACTTTTTATCTGTTTTAAACTCCTTGAAGTTTATGAGAACATTACCAACAACTCTCCTTCAAATATTTTGTAAAATCATTCTCAATTCTGAAGTTATTGTCAAAAGTGTCATAGATCCAGACGACAATTGCTGGATGATCTCTTTAAGCATTAATGGGTTAATGTCAAGATGTAAGTTCCTTTGGCTGATTATATATGGCACCAGTGGTGATCTCACTACAGGGTCTTAGCCAGGATTCAGAAACTGGGTGGCCTAAATTGGCAATTATAAAATTTTGGGGAGTCCAAATTTTTAGGGGGCCAAAGAATACTAAAATTTCAACCATAACATACGGTATACATTTACGTATACATTTATCAAAATAAGGCATAATATCCTTATTCAGTGTCATGGGAATTATATGGAGATGAAAAAATTCAGTAATTCGCTTGAGATTAAAATTCCTCACAAAAAATTGGCTGTCCAGAGTGGTGCTTTCTAGGGGTTCGGGTGTCCAAAAAGACACCCATTCACCCTGCTGGCTAAGACCGTGCCTCACTGAAATTTAAAAAAAAAAAATGAAATTTAAAAAAAAAAATAATGAAATTAAAAAAAATTAAAAAATGAAATTAAAAAAAAAAAAAAAATGAAATTTAAAAAAAATTTAAAATGAAATTTAAAAAAAAGACCGTGCCTCACTGTGTCACTCAGTGAGTAAGTGTAGAACCTGAGAGGAGTAGACAGGGAGTGGGCACTGTGTATGCATCATCAAATTTCGCTGCCTCCCATCTCCTTGGCAACCTATCTGACCTAGATATGATGCTGCATGCTTACTGCACAGATCAGATCACGTGACCAATACTTCCCCAGGCTACACCGCATAACCCGAGGCGCACATACCCTAGGTACTAGCATGCTGTGCCTATGGTGTTGCGGATCAAGGGGATATATTTCTCTGGTAGAACTAAATTAGCTTTAGTTGGTTTACATCGTGGATCAGATTCAAATGAAGTGAAAATGAATGATTGCTAGGCTTTGAGCATTTTGTAGGTTTAACATTTACTTCTGATTGTTTTGTCTTGTTTAGATGCTATGCTCACTTGCTCAGCCTACCTTGTGCATTTTGTAGGTTTACCATTTACTTATTGATCGTTTTGTCTTATTCAGATGAGTTTGAATATCATTTGGAGAAATTCATGCGGTTGGCTCCAACACTTGGTCAATATATCGCAAAGAGACCACACAGATCGCCAATCGACCATCTACACAATGCACTCAACGAACTCAAAATGGTGCAGAGCACAGACGAGGACTGCAACCAATCAGGATACATTTGTGAATTGGCAATAGATGGCATCTTTGTCGGCACTGGTACTGACAGGAACAAGAAAGGTGCCCGCGGGGCTGCGTACGCAATGGCAGTAGAGGTGATTCGCAAGCCCTACCTGGACATCGTAGAGATTACGCCCGGGAAGAAGACCCTCGTTGGGTCTGATATCTACATCGAGAACTTCAGGAGGTCAGTTCCTCCTGTAATTACGACCTTAAGTAAGAGGCAGGAGAAAAAACTAGCGAAGAAAGCGAAGAAGGATATAGCGCAACAGTCTCAGCAGCAATTGGGTGGTCCAAGAAACTGGGGTGGCGGCAAGGGGGGTGCGGGTACGTTCGCGAAAAAGCCGCCCCAAGAGGTCTGCAGCGACGATCTCTCAGAGTTTGTTATTCTTCAGCATAAGTTCCTGAAACACAGTCACAATGCGATGGCCATCCTACAACAGAGTGTGGCGTTCAACAAGGCCAACTTAGAGCTCGATCACACAGCCGTTGGGGGGAATATACACTTCACAGTGACTCTCCAGGGACAGCTAATCGGCAAGTCTACGGGACCCGGAGTGCCTGCCGCAAAGTTGGGCGCGTGCGAAGCAGCCTTGGGGATGTTGCGGAAAATTTGCCACACGATCTTGATCAAGCGAAACGAGGATACGTGCGAAGAGGGGATTAGCCGGAATGAGGTCGTCGGAGACGCAAGTAAAAAGACGAACATCATCCCGGACAGCAACGTCGGAAACAAACTCCTCAAGAAGATGGGGTGGACCGGCGGAGGGGTCGGAAAGGACGGCACGGGTATTTCGGAACCTATCCCTGCGGAGATAACTGTGATCAAGAGAGAGGGTCTTGGTTCGCGCTCCGGAGCAGATGGGCAGGTCCTCAACCATCTCCGTACGATGGTCCGAAACTACGCGGCCTCGGGAGACCAGAATGATCTCGCCTTCGAGCCGGATTTCGATAATAACGAGCGAGCCGCCATTCACCAGGAGGCGAAAAAGGTTGGCTTGAAGAGTCAGAGTCGAGGGAAAAATGAAGCTCGCTACCTTATCCTATCGAGAAAACGCAATAAGAGTGAACTGATGCGGCACATTACAATGAGCGGAGGATCGACCAGTAAATATGAACTTGTTCCACCACCAGGCATGGCGGGGATCCCCCCTATAAATTAAAACTATATACACACTTGTGTATATATATATATATATATATATATATATATATATATATATATATATATATATATATATATATATATATATATATATATATATATATATATATATATAAATATATATATATATATATATATATGTATATATATATATATATATGTATATATATATATATATATATATATATATATATATATATATATATATATATATATATATATATATATATATATATTGATAACGAGGAAGTATTTCATTTTCTTTGTGTGCTGCCGCGCAGTCTTAGCCAGGATTTCAAAAATGTCTGTTCATAACAGCTCTTCAAATCCTTATACTAGCTGTATTTGATAGCCTATTGTATCAGAAAGAGTGATTCACACTTCAGCCATGACCTTCTTTGTTAGTAAAATAGTTGGTTATTACCCCGTAGAAGTCAAAATTAAAAAAATTCATCATAGAAGTTTGCCTGTCCAAAAAGGTGGTTTTAAGCAAAACTGCCTGTTCAAAAGACGGGCAGGGCAGGTCCTGGCTTAGTCCCTGCTCCCATGGTAGAAAGAGTGCATCTTCATACTTCCAAATTTTATAATATATGTCATGGAAGTTCTCAAGAGATGCCATGCATGTTCATGATGAGTATGTATCAGTACATATAGATATAATTGGTATGTGAATATCGTGTTGTCTTCCTCAGAAAATGTGACACTGAAAGTTATGATTGCCCATTTCTTGACACCCCTCATGCTGCTTGTGGCTAATTTGGCCTATACAAAAGAATTTAAAATAAACTTAAGATGACAAACCCTGGCACATGAGCACTCATCTGAGAGTACTCAGTACGAGAGCTATCCAATTAATACCAACATGACAGGATTTAGATGGTTTTCAAAAATCTTTTCGTCCGTGTGCTTTGGACGAAAGTAGCCGCAGCATTGGAAGGGTTATAATCCTTGCCGCACCTTAATCAGAACTGCAATTTTATATGGTGGCTGTGTGGGTTGAGGTATTGCCACTGACTGCTAGCTCTCTCTCACCACTGATGGGTTGGAATCCCAGCCAGGGCAAGTGAGAAAGTTGCCAGCAACTTTCAGATAGGTTTTCACCCGGTGCTCCGGTTTCCTCCACTATTTGCAACTGGCTTTTCATGACTTGGCCTCAATATGGCAGAAAAAGTGAAAAAAAACACGAAATTCCAAAAATGCAATTTTACACCTTGGAATGACGTATATTTCATTTTTGATTTATTGAATGTTTTATTGGATTGGTTAGTGCAATTAATTCCATTTTGTATATAAGTCAAATCAATGTCTCACAAAACCAGATAATTCAACTGGCTAGGTAAGACTAATTCTCCAGAAATCAGGGTATGACACTTGGATTTCAGTTTAGGGACCAAAAAGGTCTATTGATGAAAAATAGTTGTCAAAAACAGGTTTTCTGGTTATTATACATATTATTTTGGGCCCCTGGTCTGAAAGTTCTTGGGGCCCACAGCAAAATCTAGGGGCATATGCCCCTGGGAAAGTGTAATTCTTTAACTCCACTCAAATGGCCACTGGCCCTGCACGAGAAGATAAAGACAATTTTGTTCTTATAACTGGTATGTATGTCCCTGCTCTTAAGAGAAAAAACCTGACAGAAAAAATACATATGACAGTTTATAAATCTAGGCTAGTATATGGTGTACACTACACCATGGTCTTAGCCAGCAGGGCGTCTGGGTGCTTTTTTGGACGCCCAAACCCTTAAAAAGAACCCATCAGGACACCCAAATATTTTTGTGTGGAATTTCTAAAAATCCCAATCTCAAGCTTATAATTGAATTCTTTCATCTCCTCATAATTCCCCTGACATTGCTTAATGATATCATGCCTTATTTTGTTGAATTTATGCATGTTTATGGTTGAAATGTGAGTATATTGTGATTCCCCTTAAAAATTTGGACGCCCAATACTTTTTCAACAGCCTATTTTAGGCACCCAGTTTCTAAATCCTGGCTAAGACACTGCACTACACAAACAGCTACTTGTACAGGGGTCCAGTTACACACTAGCCCAATAGCCCGAGGCTACAGAAAATTGTTTAGGGCTATAAGAATATTTGCCTTTGTAGCCTGGCTGGATATAAGAAAAGATTGACATTTTTAGGTCATGCTCAGAGGAATAACAATACTATAAGCAGTGTGTGTGTGTGTGTGTGTATATATATATATATATATATATATATATATATATATATATATACATATATATATATATATATATATATATATATATATATATATATATATATATATATATATATATATGTGTGTGTGTAATTCAGGATAACCGAGGCAGCTCGCTCGTTTTTGTTTTTTAATGGGAATATAAAATTTTCTAACGGGCTATGAAATTTTGGGAACCTATAGCCCGGCGGTCTTCCTCAATTTTTTGCCATAGCCTGACCCCTGACTTGTATGCTCTTGATAAGATGTTTCTCATTAACTTGTCTTATTGTTAAAATTCCAGCGAGTTTTACGTTGTTATATTCTCAATATACATGTATGAATATTTGTGAATCACAATAAAGCATACACATAACTGTTTTTTCCATCTTAAATTGACCCATTAATGCTCACAGCGGCCAAAAACCAGCCTGACAATTTTGATGAAATCTTTCAGGCTAAAGCATAATTGGCAAAATATTTCAAGGAAAAAATGTTGATCAGAACACTACCAACAACTCTCCTTCAAATATTTTGTATAATAATCATTAATTCAAAAGTTATTGTTAAAAGTATCTTCGATCCAGACAATAATTTCTATTTATGGGTTAACTCTTGAATACTGCCATGATAACAATGCCTCATGTAGGGTTGGATATCATTTAGAGGTACTGGTACTGGTATCGTTTCAAAAATTACCTCACCATTTCGTTCTTAAAGGTACTCTTATACAATACATGTACTAATCACTGTGAAGGTGTCATTTCTAAGGGATTGTCCAGAATCCTAAACATGACTATTCACGGCAAAATTTATATGGTAGTAATGCAAAAAAGTCTGTTTTCAACAGGGGGTGTCTGTTTTCAAACTGATTGAATATCTCTTTAAGTTCAGCATGTTTCCTCCAGTAAAACTTCTTCTACATCCTGTCATTGCATCCTCAATTAAAAAGCACTGTTTCCATATCCATAACCCCTGTCCACTTATAATCTAGTGCAGAAGTGACATCTGTGTAGTGCAGATAATCATGATCTTTGGCAGTTATAAGCAATTAGTCTCAAAGTGAAAAGTGTGTAAAGGTAAAGGTATTCGGTTTATAGTCTTGTATCCACCGAAGTGCTCACACGACCTTCCTCCCCTAGCAGGCACTGTACATACAGAACCATTTCAATCCCCCGGGGGATATTCCAGAGCAACTGGCAGCATATAGCGCACACACTCTAAGCACTGCCTTATTTATGCTAGGTACCGATTTTGCAGCTGGGTAGATATAAGCAATATGGAATAAACTGTTTTGCCCAAGAACGACCAAAGTGCCCGGAGTGGCCGGGAATCGATCCAGCGACCCTCTGATTACTAGTCCGACACCTAACCAACTGAGCTACTTTGTCCCCAAAGAGTTGGGTGGCTAACTAAGTGTGTACATATGCACTATATGTCCATATCTAGTTCCTGCTTGCCTTTGAGCATCCCATAGTGCTCAGATGCATACTCTGTGATAACCTGACAGATGTAATTGAAAGTAATATGAAATTACAAGACTAGTCAATTACTATTACAGTAATAGCTTAGCCTCAAAGTAATTGATTACTTGCTATTGCAATGAAAAACGGCAAATTACTATTAATTTTTTTATTTAAATTACAAATTACCCCAACCCTGCCAACAAATTAGGACATGGCACATGTGAATAGATTTTCTAAACCTCATAACCTGGACTAAGTTACAAGCCTAAACTTTTAAACTACTCCTATTAACAAGGCGTGTTCATAGACCAGTAAACGACTAGATGGATCTCTCAATTTCAACTCAATTCATTGCTTCGCACAGACCTAAACAACCTGCGCTATAAACCATAAACTTATTCAGTCGAGAATAGACTACGCCAGCAATTTCTATTACCACGGTCTACCAAAATTCTTACAGAGTCGCCTTCAGGTCGTACAAAACAAAATGATTAGATATGTTTTAAACTACTCGAACAGAACACACCTGGGGGGTATTTCACAAAGCTAGGATTAGAGTTAGTTGGCTAACTTCTCATTGTTGCACTGACTTCAGATTGTTGCACAGATTGTTGCCAATGACTTTAATGAGGTTAAGTGGATGAGCATTGAAAACAGAATAAAATATCTGGCCGCAAGCCATGTATTTAACTGCATTGATGAACAGGCTCCAGAGTACCTTCAAGTTTTTGAAAGAGTAAATGAATCCCACCACAATAACACAAGACACAGTGTTAATGCTCTGATGTTATGGCAAGCCGAAGTGCCCTAAAGTAAGCATTTATGGAATTCCATAAATCATTTATGGAATTCCATAAATGAATTATGGAATTCCATAAATCATTTATGGAATTCCATAATTAATAAATGTATTTATGGAATTCCATAAATAAATGGTATTTTTGGAATTCCATAAATCATTTACAGAATTCCATAAATGATTTATGGAATTCCATAAATGCTCATATTTATGAAATTCCATAAATGATTTATGGAATTCCATAAATGATTTATGGAATTCCATAAATGATTTATGGAATTCCATAAATGATTTATGGAATTCCATAATTATGCACATTTATGGAATTCCATAAATCATTTATGGAATTCCATAAATCACTTATGGAATTCCATAATTAAATGACATTTATGGAATTCCATAAATCATTTATGAAATTCCGTAAATCATTTATGGAATTCCATAATTGCACTAATTAATGGAATTCCATAAATCATTTATGGAATTCCATAAATGTATGTATTTATGGAATTCTATAAATAAGTGACACCTATAGTTTTTTTTCAAAATTAAATATGCTAAATAATAATTTCTCCCTAGCAATAGAGGACATCCCTGAAGGTCACTTGTTTTAAAATGGCAGCTACTACAGCAACTGATCTTAATATTATTTTGTTAGATCTTGTAGAGCTATGTCAAAGTCCTATTTTGTGTTATTAAGTCTAAAAGATTCTTTGGTGATTTCTCATATGGCCTCAGCGAACGAAATGCTGTGTTCCTGGGGTGTATCTGCATGGTCCCAAATAAAAACTGGGGGAAGGGGAATTGAGGCCTTTAATATACAACTTTATTCAATAAATATGGTGCTTTCTGAATGTGGAAGGACAGGGTTTTTGTTTATAGCCCACAAAGTGGGTTTTGCATGCTTTTCGCACAGTGAGGTGTCCTAAGATTACATAACTTTGCAAGACTCCCAATTATCGCTCAATGTGGTCTGTACATGTTACAAGTACATCTGTTGGAAAGCTTTTTAGTAGGGAGTCTTCATTTGTTTGTTTTTTTGGAATTGAGCAAAACAAAGAATTATGGAATTCTGTAAATGCTGTTTAATTATGGAATTCCATAAATGATTTATGGAATTCCATAAATGATTTATGGAATTACATAATTAAGCACATTTATGGAATTCCATAAATTCCATAAATGATTTATGGAATTCGATAAATGATTAATGGAATTCCATAATTAAATGACATTTATGGGATTCAAAAAATGATTTATGGAATTCCATAAATAAATGGTATTTATGGAATTCCATAAATGATTTATGGAATTCCATAAATAATTTATGGAATTCCATAAATGATTTATGGAATTCCATAAATGCTCACATTTTTGGAATTCCATAAAGCATTTATGGAATTCCATAAATCATTTATGGAATTCCATAAATGCTTACTTTAGGGCACTTCGGCTTGCCATATTTTACCAAAGGTTGGTTCATATGGTCTTGAATTAAGATATCATGGATAGGCAGCCAGTGCCTACTTCCCATTGGCGCTGTGGTTAAGCTCATAGCCCCACCGGCTTATTCTATTTTGGGCGGTGTGACGTCAGTGACGTCACTATCCGCCATGGCTACATGAAGACAGCGATGTTAAACGAGGAGGCCCTCTCCGGCCATAACGGACGCTATTTTTCAAGATACCTGGTAAGCACTTTTGAGGATAGTTGTAATCATTTAACACAATTACAGTAAATGCATAAAGAGTGTTATATTGTATTTGTGAGGCATGAGAGTGTAATGAAATGCGGTTTTATTGTCCGCACAGACGCTTATGACTGTCAGAGCATGTTTCGTTTAAAATGGCTGCCCTGAAAATTCTATCTTTGTCAGTTTTTCCATTCAATTTTCTCGGTAATTTTACAAGCTAGGGAATTAAGTATTATGCCATTCTAAAGATGAGAATTAATATTATGGAAAGATGTAGTTTTGATGAGGCATTTCTTGTATTAATCTTGTAAAATGTAGTTGTTTTGTGAAGTTCAGTGCAACTGTATACTTACGTGTTGACAAGCACAATCCTATTCAATAACGGTCGTTATTTTTCAAGATACCTTGTAAGCATGTACAAGGATAGTTGTAATCATTTAACACAATAACAGTAAACGCATAAAGAGTTATATTATATTCGTGAAGCATGACAGTGTGTGGAAATGTTGTTTTATTGTCCGCACAGACGCTTATGACTGTCAGAGCATATTTCATCTAAAATGGCTGCCTTGAAAATTCTATCTTTGTCACTTTTCCATTCAATTTTCTCGGTAAATCTAAAAGCTAGAGTATTAAGTATTATGTCATTCTAAAGATGAGAATTGATATTATGGAAAAATGTAGTTTTGATGAGGCATTTCTTGAATTAATCTTGTAAAATGTAGTTGTTTTGTGAAGTTCAGTGCAACTGTACTTACGTATGGACAAGCACAATCCTATTCAACCACTAGTTGCCACGTCGACCTGAATACTTTGCTAAAATATCCCTAAAAGTCAATTATGAAATGTATGAAACACAAAAGAAATACTCAATTGCATTTTATTGTTCTATTGTATTGTAATTTGGACGTTTTAGAGCGCCATGGCGTTTAATAAACTCGTACTTGCATTTAGTGCAATTAGTGTCGGGATGCAGGGCTGTCCAAGCTGTCGCATTGTCGCAAAATTTTGCGCCAGCAGCCTCAAAAAATGCGACACAAGAATATTTGCGCCAAGGTTGCGACACGGTAATTTTGCAACATGCATGCGTTCGCCATCGTTCGTTCGTTGAAGAAGTCTCCCGCCCTTTTCCTTAGGGCCTCTTAAAGTTTGTGTAATGTCTACAACGTGCTTAGGATGTTAAACCTCCTACAATGCAATTTAAACGTGAGTCTTTGGGTAAGTATCTCAATATCATGCAAATTGACCCCAAGAGTGCTTAAGGAGGATGTGTGCGAGCAGCTGGATGGATCAAGGATGAGACGTAGAAGATCTTCGTCGTAAATCTTGTCTATAGAGAGCAGTTGTGTCAATTTCTCTACATACGGGGCTCTGACTTCGTGGAGAGCTTTGCAGTGCAATAGGAAGTGTGGGCGCGTCTCGTCACATGAACCACAGAGCTGGCAGGTTCTGCTTGTGTGCTGATTGAAGGCACTTCTGTTCCCCTGCAGTCTGTACGTGCCTGTGAGGAGCCTGGCCTTGACAATGGATTGCTTGGTAGATTGGTAGTCACTTTTCTGGGCACACCAAACTGTGTGGGGACGGTTTGGGTCCCTTGGGGGTGTGAAGAAGCGTAAACTGCTGAAGTTAGAAAGTTCTTCTGCCAGGTTTTCCAGCCAGAAATTGGCTATGATTTCCTTGGATCTTTTCGCCCAAGTTGTCGGGTTTTCATTCTCGGTGAGGCAGGAGAGAGGAGATATGAGATCATATTTTCCGAGTCGCTTCTGTGCGTAGATGAACCAGGAACTAGACTTAAAGTTTTTGAGGGAGAGTTGTCTGAGGGCGATTTCCCTCACATGGGTATCCTTGAAGGCTGCTTCGCATAACGAGACAATGTTTTTATCAAGGAACGCCTCGATCGGCGGTAGGCCAATAAGAAGGTAGACAGCAGGATTTGCCGTGTTGTCAGGGAGTGACTGGATGTGGCGTAACAACTTGCGGAAGTAGACTTCTAGCAGTTGGATCTGTGTTTGGGTGAGGGGGGATATGGCCTCAAGACCATAGAGAAGACGAGGGACTACGTACGCTTGCAGAATAGATCTTGCTGCGACTGGGTTCAGACCATTGATACCATGCAGGCCTGCTCCCATCAGTGAATATGCTGTAGCTCTTGCAGAGGCAATTCGGGCCGAAATGACCTCCGTTGCTGAAGCCGAGCTTGCGTGCCGCTCAATCCCAAGGTGTGTGAGTTTGTCAACCAGGGGAATTGGGTGTCCATTCAGCAGGATTGGCTGCAGTTCTTCGTTAGGATAGTACAGTAGTGTTTTTGTCTTTGTAGGATGGAGTTGATAGCGATTCATGCTGGCGTAGTTTGAGACTGCGTCAAGCTGGGTCTGGTGAGTGTGATGCGTTTTGGCAATGAGAATAATGTCATCTCCATCTAGCGGTGGTCACCAAAACTAAGTGATCACCAAACACGGCTTCGCTCGCATGACTAAACATGCTATAAACAAAGGGACGGCAAAGGGACGCCATGATACAGACGATATGAAAAATAAAAAAAGATACCCCCTCAGTTTTAGATTTTTGGAAAAGGAACGTATTTTACTAAGATTTCTGTAATGTCTATCGAAAACGGAGTTGTTTATGTAAACTTACATTCAGCCATTTTTTTCAGTGAGTTTGCGATTATGATTATTTTTGCTCGTTTATAATCAGTGTGGACGTGTATTATTTCTGTAGTTTCTTTGTTATTGTTAGAAGAAAGAAACACTGTCCATCATTTTTCTCGGCCGGCGAGCACTAGATATCAATAAAATGTTGTATGGGGGTGCCCACAAAGGTAGTCTAATACAACCAACTTGTCAACTCTAGAAATCTTGTATTTAGTAGACGTGTTGGTAACCAATTTTGTAAACTGTTTAGAAACACAAAAGACTATTGAGGAAAATCAGGTTTCTAATTCTATGCTATAGGCAATTTTGAGGTCTGAAATCATTAATATTTGATTTACTAATACACTTAGGGATGCTGATGATAGTTTTTGAAAAAATTATGCTTGAGCAATTCTTATTCATAATCTGATGATGCTCACTTACCAAAAAACTTGTTTACCTAATTTCTCTGCAACCGGTCACCAGATTTCATTAATATCTGATATGCTAATACACTTAGGGATGCTGATGATAGTTTTTGAAAAAAAATATGCTTCAGCAATTCTTATTTATAATCGGATGATGCTCACTTACCAAAAAAAACTTGCTGAGTCTTATCAGACTGTATTATAAATATTCAAGCTGACTATATATGTGAAATATAGTGTGTGCCAGTATATTGAAGAATCTTAAGCTTGAATATACAAATCTGTGATTTATCACTTATAAGTTTATAACCTATATTGTACTATGTGTGGATTCAGTGTTTCAACATACATCTAAATTGGTGCTATGTCATAGTCTTAATTTAACTTCCCCTGGTGTGTAAACTGTGAACTAAATGACCCCTGGTGGATACAATTTGAACCATTAAAACGCCACCTGGTGGCAGACGGTAGAAGTATTTTGCTACAGGCAGTTCAAATTTTGCTACAGGCATTTTGGGCTTGGACAGCCCTGTGATGACATCCAACCGAACTCCCCTAGGACTAGGAGGGAGGATGTGGGTGCCAAGGAAATTGCATTTACCCTGATTCACCGAAAATGTGATTATTAGGATTAGGGAAGTGGGGATGCATTGATTGCAGACAGGATGTGGATATCTAGACGGTGCGGTGTCTTTTGTCCGTCTTGTTTCACTTGCAAGGAATCACTTCCCCTGCTTCCACCTCTTCTTCTATAGGTAAATTAGCTTTATTTCAAGTCAGTTATAATTATACATAGTAAACATGAGCAGCGTCTTGTAGATTAAAAAATCCCCCCCCCCCCCCCCTTTACGTCAGTGTAATTAATTCCCCAGAAAATAATCTAAATCTTCCCCATAAAACAATCAAACCGGTGTGAGTACAAGAGATTTTGCGTTCACTTGCAGAAAATGCTGTTTAGAGACGATCGATCGATCGATATAAACAAATTTCTGCCGATAAAACGGACGCAACAACGAATATAGCTGTATTCGGCATACCGGTTTATACGGCAATAATGAATCGATGACCTCACTTGTATGCTACTCGCCCTGTGGACGACAAGCCAACGTGTTCAGGTTGACCGGCTGGTTTCATATCCACTTGTTCTTATTCCGTCCACAGTATGCCCTGATATAGAGTATCATAAATTATTATTATCATTATTATCATCAATCTGTCGCACGTGAGCATGTATGTTTCAGTTGTTGCATAGTTCCACGCGTGTTGCACGATAGTCGGCGACCAAAACGCTATTTTGACACAATTTAAAGGAAACAATCCAAATTTATTATTTGATTAAGCAATATTTAAAACATGAAACGATCTGGCGGCAAATTGTGCTCTTAAAGCAAAAAGTTATGCTCATTTCTCGCGACGTTATCGAGCGAGCGAGGCACTAACGGACGAACAGACAGACGCCAACACCAAAAATCCTGCCTCAAGTGTGTATGCTGCCCTACACTATATATATATATATATATATACCGTATATGCGCGCTACGCTTCGCCGGTCTGTGGCCGGCTCACAACGCGAGCTATTATTATTATTATTATTATTATTATTATTAATATTATATTATTATTATTATTATCATTATTATCATTATTATTATTATTGCTATCATTATAATTATCCTCATTTTTATTATTATTATTATTATTATTACTATTATTTCTTTCATTATTATTTTCATTATTATCATTTTCATTATTATTATCATTATTACTATTATTATTATTATTATCATTATTATCATCATTATTATTATTATTATTATTATTACTATTATTATTATCATTATTACTTTTATTATTTTATTATTATTATTATTATTATCATTATCAATAATATTATTACTATTATTAACATTATCATTATTGTCATCATTTTTACTGTAGATATGCGAGTTACAATATCATAGATCAATACCATATTATGTTGCCCTGTCTAATATGTTGAAGCATGGCTTTGACATCGAGCGTAGCTCTTAACCCTTCCAATGCTAAAGCTACTTTCACCCAAAAAATAAGGATGCAAAGATTTTTGTTTACCATCTAAACCCTGTCATGCTGGTATTCATTAGATAGCAGAGTACTTTCAGATGAGTACCCATGTCCCAGGGTTGCCATTTATAGTTCAGGTCTTTTTTTTAAAATGATTTTGTATTGGCGAAATTACCAACCAGCTGCGTAAGGGCAGAGATATATAGACTAAGATAAAACTCCCTGGTAAGGGTTAACATAGCTGCAATCTTCTACCAGCATGTATTGCGAGCTATGTACATGTAGTTGATGCTGAAAAACAATAGCGCGGGTCTCAAGTACGCAAATTGGCACCAGTTTCTAAGAACAATAATTTTTTATTCCTGCGTAAAATGAAAATGATATTATTTCTTATGGCAACATCATCAATATGCGTTTCGTTTAGAAGAAAAGACAGAAATAACACACAATGATCTTTTAATTTGTTGCTTTAAAAATACATCAATTAGATAAAAGATTTTTAAATTGCCTTCACTTTTCACATATCAAATACTTGTAGATGGTACATGTACCATAAGTCTAATCTCGTCGTCTTCGAGGTGACTATCTCCACTTTGCCGTGTGGTCCATGCCTTCTCTTTTGGGGGACTACTTTTCCTGGCGGAAGGTCAGCTACGGGAATAATCACAGGCAAATCCGTATATCCGATTGTTGCCAGAGCGCTGGACGGCCGACTGCCAACGCAAACTTACCTTCAACATTCGCCCTTCTGGGCCAGGTTTGAATGTTTTTGAGAGACTGCATTTTTTAAACAAAGAAAGTAGAAACTGAAGACAATTATGGCTGATTTTGATGTAGATTCCATGCGTCTGGAGCATGAAAGTTCCACTGACTGGAAGATCCGTCGCAGCTTTTTGCTCGCACATCATGACAAATTCCCCGAGGACAGACTCCTGTGTCTGGCAAGCTGCTTTGTGAACATTGAAATGTATGGGTGCAGATATCCAGCTGGTGTCATGGCTCAAATCAAGGAACTCGCATTTGAAATACAAGATGAACTCGAAGAAGTTCGGGGCAAAGTGCGTAAAAGAACACAAGTTGCGTTTGTGAAGGGAACTGATGACTCCAAGCAGTCCAGCTCAAGCTCAGACTCAAAAGGGCCATCCACAATGACAATGAACCCTTATCCAAGTCAAGCACAAGAGAGTTTTCACAAGCCTCCTGTAGGGCAGCACATGAAAGGAATGATCTCGTTTGTCAAACCGAGTGCAACAAGTACAGAAACAAGCGCTAATAATGCTGGCACAAACAGTTTTACAGAACCAGAAGGTCCACCAGCAAAGATGTTCAAACCATCTGAAATGAAGCCGCCCCAAAGTGGGCTTAGTAGAGGTATTTTCAGTTAACACATTTTCTTTATCACCAGAGAGAAATACAAACACAAGAGTAGATAAAGTATCACATAAAAAGCCTACCTACTAGCCAGCATCTGCAGATCTTGAAGGACTATTACGCTATGATTGAGCATGAATTAAACTAGATCGAGCAACTCTATCGTCGGGTATGCCGTTGTTTACATTCTGAGAGTGATAGGCCATACCCACGATAGAGAAAGCCCCATACAAAACTTTTCCACTGCGCCCAAAAAACTGGGCGCTCACATTTCTAGCCCAGTCTGGCCACCCAAACCAACTGAATTCGTTTCCTACCTTGGTAATTTGCGTTGTGACGCCTTTACAGCACTCAAATCCGTCCAGAGTGCGAGAAATGAGAGTTTTTTGGCTGGAAGCGATAATTTTCACCGTGTCCTTACCGCCATTTAATTCGGGATATGACTAGTCGAGCAGCACACGTGTGAGAAGGTGATAGGTTTGATACGGGAAATGATGGACAGTGCTATAGGGATTAAGTATGGCCCGGAGGGCCGTGTGGCGAATAAAGCTGAGGAGCTGATGTCAACCCGTTCAAGGCGCAAAGCGCCGAGAACGGGTTGACATCAGCGACGAAGCTTTATTCGCCACACGCCCCGACGGGACATACTTAATCGCTATTATAGCATGATCAGAAATTGAAATGAGATTAATTTATATTCCATATATGTTAGATATAGATTATGACCGGAGCACTTGTCTTGGGATTGCTGATTGTTTGAATGTTGAACAGAGCTTGACCCAGTTTGATCACAGGCGCCAAACTTGAATTTCAGAAAGAGGCAGATCTCATGAAAGGTCAAGGTCACCTCAGTTCAAAACTGTTTGATTGCAGATTGGTTCCCATAGAAGAAAGACTGTAAATGATTTTTTTACATACATGTGTCTTGTCTTCTATTGTTTCCTGGTCTCTATATCTTAATTACTTCATTTTAAAGCCTGTATGACATATATTTGTGACATATACTTGTTGAGGTCAAAGGTCAAAAAACCGGGTGGCCTCACCCGGTTGCATCCGGGTGGGAATCAGCCTTGACCACCAACATTATAGGTTATATGGAATGGTGGTTGCTATATGAGAATGCTATAATGCTCGACTAGTCATATCCCGAATTAAATGGCGGTAAGGACACGGTGAAAATTATCGCTTCCAGCCAAAAAACTCTCATTTCTCGCACTCTGGACGGATTTGAGTGCTGTAAAGGCGTCACAACGTAAATTACCAAGGTAGGAAACGAATTCAGTTGGTTTGGGTGGCCAGACTGGGCTAGAAATGTGAGCGCCCAGTTTTTTGGGCGCAGTGGAAAAGTTTTGTATGGGGCTTTCTCTATCGTGGGTATGGCCTATCACTCTCAGAATGTAAACAACGGCATACCCGACGATAGAGTTGCTCGATCTAGAATTAAACCTTAGATAGATTATAACAAGTGGATATGAAACCAGCCTTTCAACCTGAATAAGCTGGCTTCAACCTATAGCCCAAGAGTCTAGTTCTGGGGAAGCGGCTATTTTAGGCATAAAAAAAGTTTGTTTCCTATATCCCTATCCTAACAAGTTTTTATTCAAAAAAATCCCTACCCTTAAGTATTGTTCTGCCCTCCGAACTCCCAATCCAGGGTTGGACATTCCCAGGGGCCCAGGGAGATACGCCCCTAGATTTTTCAGACATGGGGTCCAAAATAGTATATGTATATTAACTAGAAATTCTGTTTTTGACCACTATTTTTCATCAAAAGACCTTTTCGGGCCCCTAGCCTAGAATCTAAGTGGCAGACCCTGCAATCAACGTAAAACATGCACAAAACACACATTTTTGACCAAAAAAATAACCCCCCCCCAACAAAAAAAATTACTTACATACCCATTATATATATATATATAAATATATATATATATATATATATATTATTTTTTTTCAGACTGTTTAATACAGGAAACAAACATTTGTTTCTAGGGCTTAATAGCTTACCTGAAGCTTCCTGGTACACACCTGTCATGAGCAGAAAGGTAGCTGCTAATGACTAGTGTAAGCCAAGCAGCTTTAGATAAGCTATTAATAGATTTCTAAATGGCAGCCTCCAGTAGTTCTGTTTCTTGTGTGTTAGGATGTGTTTAAACAGCAATATACTTCTTGTATGAAGAATGGCATTTGTGGGAACTTGTATTCAAGTAGAAATCACTATAAGAAACTGTTTGGACCTATATTTTATTCATAGCCTAATTGTCCTTTAAGGGCTGTTGGCTAATAAGCGCAGTCAGAGAGCTATGTTTGAGGGAGAGGTCGCCAGAGGCCAATTGTCATTGGCCCTGTGGTCAAGCCCTTCCAACCAGGGTCTTAGCCAGGATTTCAAAAATGCTTGTCCAAGACAGCAATTTCAAAAATTCTGCTCGTCTAGATTTACCTATTTATCTACCTCAAATCCTTATAACAACTTCATTTGATAAAATATTGTGTTAAAAAGGGCACTTTTCACTTCAGCTATGTCCTAGAAGATGGTTAGTTAGTAAAATATTTGATTATTATCCACTAAAAGTCAAAATTGAAAAATATTCCCAAAAATGTTTGCTTGTCCAAAAATGAGGTTTTCAAGAAACTGCCAGTCCAAAAGGCTTCCAACGCTTGATGTCATTGACTTTAGGCCCTGAAGCCATAGAGAGCAGAATGCACCACTTGACAGTGGTTCTGCTCTGTACTTTGTGTGAAGCGATCTCTCGTTGTCCCCAAAATAGCTGGCTGGGTCGCTATATAGATGTGCGGAGTTGTGGAGGGCTGTCTATGGTCTTTATGCAACTGAAAGACCCCTTGGAACTATTCGTAAAGAGAAGGGAATTTCTTCCCGATCTGGCTTTCTATCTCGTTGCGATATGACCGCTGTTGAAAGCGACGTAAAACCCCCAAACTTTCTTTCCTTCCTTCGCAAGGATTGTGACCAGTGCATGAGGCTGACTATGCTTTTATAGAAAATTGTCATGGAAAAAAATAAAATAATGAAAATATCAATTATCTAATGCAACATCCTTACTTGTTGGGTTAAAATTTTCATATCCAAAAAAATGTTATTTAAGACCGCTTTTGGGAAAATTTCACATGAACCTACAAATAATGACAGCGATTGTGAAAAAAATCTCAGTGCCATTTTTAAATATGAAAAATACATCATTGATAAAAATCTTTGTGATGTGATCACCAAATGACTTAGTTCCAGGTTGTTCTTACCATAGAGATTTTCACCAACTGTGTTACCTTTTAAGCAGTGATGAACATTAAGGGATTTTAGTTCACATAACCAAAAAGGAGGGTTACCTTTTTAGCATGGTCAGTGGTCTACCCAAGCTAGCTCCATGGTTTATATATACTTCAATATATTTTATCTGTTTTAAACTCCTTGACTTAATGTCAAGATGTTAGTTCCTTTGTCAAATCATAGATGGCGTCAGTGGTGATCTCACTGCAGGGATTTTAGAAACTGGGTTCCCAAAATTGGCAATTATAAAAATTTTGGGAGTCCAAATTTTTAAGGGGGCCAAAGAATACTCATATTTCAACCATAACATGTATACATTTATCAAAATAAGGCATAATATCCTTATACACTGTCATGGGAATTATATGGAGGTGAAAAAATATTCAGTTATATGCTTGAGATTGACACTTTGAGAAAATCCTCACAAAAAATTGCTGCCAGAGAGGTCATTTTTAGGGGTTTGGTTTAGGAGTGTAATCGATACCAAGGAATCGCCGATCTCTTGGAAAAGATCGCTATAAAATCTCATAGCGATCATTCCGATTCCGGAATCGACAAAATGTTAATCTAATTGACACTAACTTTGTCATCTTATTGCAATGCAATAAGATGACAAGGTAACGAGACAGCGCCAGTTAGTGGCCAGAGCATCTAAACTACTACCTTAAAAAGAAAGTATAGCATAGAAATGGCAAAGCAGTGAAGCATCTGATACAGTGTTTCACCTAAATCCTTTGATTCTTCCCCCTGTATAATACGTCAGTAGGAATCAGAATCGGAAAGTTTCGAGAAAAAAAATCATCGATTCCGATTCCAAACTTTGAATACTGATCACACTCCTAGTTAGGTTGTCCAAAAAGACACCCATATGCCCTGCTGACTCAGACCATGTGTCACTGTCACTTATTGAGTAAGTGTAGAAATGAATCAGGCCAGACTAGTTGGTTTACATAATAATAATGATAATAATACTATTGTCATTTGATATTGCGCGCTTTCCATATAGACATGCTCAAAGGCGCATTACATTCCATTGTCAAAGGATAGATGTTGATATCCACATAGTTATTTGATATATACATCTTTGAACAGATGTGTTTTCAGTTGTCGTTTGAAAATTGCCACACTCCCAGCTGCCCGAATATTATCTGGGAGCTGATTCCATAGTTTTGGGGCACAGGCACTAAACGATCTGTCACCGTAGGTTTTCATGTTGGTTCTCGGCTCGCAGAGTAAGTTCTTGGATGTTGATCTCAGTGTCCGTGGTGGGACATACTTGTTTACACCTTGGATCAGATTCAAAAGAAGTGAAAATGAATGATTGCTTGACTTTGAGCAAGGCTCGGCCTACCTTGTGCATTTTGTAAGTTTAACATTTACTAATTGATTGTTTTGTCTTATTCAGATGAGCTTGAACATCATTTGGAGAAATTCATGGGGTTGGCTTGTAAACTTGATCAGATCATCGAAAAGGGACGACACAAATCGCCTATTGACCAAATACACACTGCACTCCATGAACTCAAATTGGCGCATAGCGCAGACCCTGAATGCAACCAATCAGGATTCATTTGTGAATTAGCTATCGATGGCATTTACGTCGGCACTGCCACTGACAGGAACAAGAAAGGCGCCCGCGGGGCTGCGTACGCAATGGCAGTAGAGGTGATTCGCAAGCCCTACCTGAATATCGTAGAGATTACGCCCGGCAAGAAGACTCTCATTGGGTCCGATATCTACATCGAGAACTTCAAGCGGTCAGTCCCTCCAGTAATTATGACCTTAAGTAAGAAGCAGCAGAAAAGACTGGCAAAGAAAGAAAGAAAGAAACTACCGAAACAGCCATCTCAGCAGCAGGGTGGCGGCATGGGGGGTGCGGGGCCCCAGGAGGTCTGCAGCGACGATCTCTCAGAGTTTGTTATTCTTCAGCATAAGGTCCTGAAACACAGTCACAATGCGATGGCCATCCTACAACAGAGTGTGGCGTTCAACAAGGCCAACTTAGAGCTCGATCACACAGCCGTTGGGGGGAATATACACTTCACAGTGACCCTCCAGGGTCAGCTCATCGGGAAGTCTACGAGAAGCGGAGTGCCTGCCGCAAAGTTGGGCGCGTTCAGAGCAGCCTTGGGGAAGTTGCGGAAAATTTGCCACACGATCTTGATCAAGCGAGACGAGGATACAACCGAAGAGGGGATTAGCCGCGATGAGGTTGTCGAAGACGCAAGTAAAAAGACGAACGTCATCCCTGACAGCAACGTCGGAAACAAACTCCTCAAGAAGATGGGTTGGACCGGCGGAGGGGTCGGCAAGGACGGCACGGGAATTTCAGAACCGATCCCTGCGGAGATCACGGTGATCAAGAGAGAGGGCCTCGGTTCGCTCTCTGGAGCAGATATGACGGTCCTTAGCCATCTCCGTAAGATGGTCCAAAACTACGCGGCCTCCGGAGACCAGAATGATCTCGCCTTCGAGCCGGAATTCAAAAATAACGAGCGAGCCGCCATTCACAAGGAGGCGAAAAAGCTAGGCTTGAAGACTGAGAGTCAAGGGAAACAGGAAGCACGCTACCTTATCGTATCCCGAAAACGCAAAAAAACTGAACTGTTGCGGCATATTACGATGAGCGGAGGATCGACCAGTAAACATGAACTTGTTCCACCACCAGGCATGGTGGGGACCCCCCCTATAAATTAAAACTATATACACACTCATATATATATATATATATATATATATATATATATATATATATATATATATATATATATATATATATTTATATATAAAACTGAGGAAGTATTTCATTTTCTTTGTGTGCTGCCGCACACGCAGGGTCTTAGCCAGGATTTCAAAAATGTCTGTGCACAACAGCTCTTCAAATTCTTATACTAGCTATATTTGATAGCCTATTGTTTCAGAAAGGGTGATTCACACTTCAGCCATGACCTGGTTTGTTAGTAAAATAGTTTTTTATTACCCCGTAGAAGTCAAAATTGAAAATTCATCATAGAAGTTTGCCTGTCCATTAAGGAGGTTTTAAGCAAAATTGCCTGTTCAAAAGACAGGCAAGACAGGTCCTGGCTAAATCCCTGCTTCCATGGTACAAAGAGTACATCTTCATACTTACAAATTTTATAACCTATTTTATGGAAGTTCTCAAGAGGTGCCATGCATGTTCATGATGAGTATGTAGCAGTACATATAGATATGATTGGTATGTGCATATCTTGCTGTCTTCCTCAGAAAATGTGACACTGAAAATCATGATTGCCCATTTCTTGACACTCACTTTTAACCCTTATCAGGGCTCAACGTTAAGGCTAGCCCCATAGCCCCGGGCTAGTTATTGAAAGTCAGGGCTAGTAAATTCTACCTGAGAATAGCCCTGAGGGGCTAGATAGAATTAGAATATCAGCGCTTAAAAAATTATGAAGCCCATCTTTGGCTCTGCATACCTGGATGATAATTTAGCTCAATTTACCACAATACACTGTATTCTTTTCATGTTATCAACAGAGGCTATGATATCAACAGAGGTCACTATTTGAAAAGAGTTGTCATTAATATCAGGGCTAGCAAAAATATTTCAGGGCTAGTAAAAGTTTCGGTAACTAGCCCTGCTGGGCTTACAAAGTTGTTTCTTTATGTTGAGCCCTGCTTATGCTGCTTGTAGCTTATTTGGCCTATAGAAGGATAAAAAAACCCTGGCAGGCTGGCACATGGGTACTCACCACTGCCCGGGTTCGAATCCTGGCCGGGGCAAGTGAGAAAGTTGCTAGTGACTTTGCGTTAGGTGGTGGTTTTCACCCGGTGCTCCAGTTTCCTCCACCACTTGCAACTGGCTTTTCATGACTTGGCCTCGGTATGGCAGAAAAAGTGACAAAAGAAAACGAAATTCCAAAAATGCGATTTTACACATTGGTATGATGTCCATTTCATTGATGATTTATTGAATGTTTTATTGGATTGGTTAGTGCAATTAATTCTATTTTGAGTATAAGTCAAATCAATGTCTCACAAAAAACAGATATTTCAACTGGCTAGGTAGGACTAATTCTCCAGAAATCAGGGTATGACACTTGGATTTCAGGTTAAGGGCCGAAAAGGTCTATTGATGAAAAATAGTTGTCAAAAACAGGTTTTCTGGTTATTATACATATTATTTTGGGCCCCTGGTCTGAAAGTTCTTGGGGCCCACAGCAAAATCTAGGGGCATATGCCCCTGGGAAAGTGTAATTCTTTAACTCCACTCAAATGGCCACTGGCCCTGCACGAGAAAATAAAGACAATTTTGTTCTTATAACTGGTATATATGTCCCTGCTCTTAAGAGAAAAAACCTGACAGAAAAAATACATATGACAGTCTATAAATCTAGGCTAGTATATGGTGTACACTACACAGACAGCTGCTTGTATGCTCTAAGATGTTTCTCATTTAACTTGCCTCATTGTTAAAATTCCAGCGAGTTTTACGTTGTTATATTCTCAATATATATGTATGAGTATTTGTGAATCACAATAAAGCGTACACATAACTGTTTTGTCTCTCTTAAATTAACTCTGGTCCTCAGGGTCTTAGCCAGGATTTCAAAAATGCCTGTCCAAAACAGCAATTTCAAAATTTTTGCCCGTCCAGATTTAGCTCCTTATCTACTTCAAATCCTTATATCAGTTACATTTAACAGCCTAGTCTGTCAAAAAGGCCAATTTACACTTCAGCTATGACCTAGAAGATGGTTTGTTAAGAAAATATTTGGTTATCACACCTCAAAAGTCAAAACTGAAAAATCATCATAGAAAATTTTGCCTGTCCAAACAGGAGGTATTTAGGAAACTACCTGTCCAAAAGACAGGTAGGACGGGTCCTAGCCAAGTCCCTGGTCCTACTACTGTAGAATGGCAAATTTTTCCGTGAGTTTTATTTTCCCATTTTTCCTGATTGCTTTCAAATGGGAATAAACAGCATAGGAAAAAACAGTACAGTACAGTACAGTACATGTCCAGACTTAATAAACACGGAGAAATCCTTGTCCTTACCCGTTAATATTTACTCTTTGGTATACTAAAATAAAAAATTATATAACACGGGAAAATTGGAAACGGGAAAACATATGTCTTTTCTTCGGAAATATTAGAAACGGAAACAACCAAAAATGAAAAATTAGGGAAATTGTTAGACAGAAAAATTAGCCATTCTACGGTATTTTCTAGAATATTGTTATGATATCAATGCCCCATGTAGGGTTGGAAATTGTTTAGAGGTACTGGTACAGGTAACGTTTCAAAAATTACCATACCATTTCGTTTCTTAAAGGCACTCTTTTATACGATACAAACCACTGTGAAGTTATCATTTCTAAGGGATTGTCCTGGATCCTTAACATGACTATTCACGACAAAATTTATAAGGCCACTCCAATTTAATTACTTGTCAGACTCCAAAAAAAGTGCAAGTTTTAAGAATATTCATTGTAAGGGTGATTCAATCAACTACAGGAAGTTATCAATGCTGTAGTTGAGCCTCAGACTTGAGGATGTACATCTCCCACCCTTCAGGTTACAGGGATTAATTGATTGTATTTAGTTAAGAATAGACTGGTAGAAACATATCGCTACCTGTCCTAGTCGGCAGACTCTAAAAAAAAAATTTTTTAATAAAAAAAGCCACGTTTTTCAACTTTTTTTTTTATTCCAAATTGGCTCATTTCCTGCCTTTGGAGCTCGTAAGACAAGTAATAAAATTGGAGTGGCCTAAGGTAGTAATGCAAAAAACTACCATTAACAGCGCTGTTGAAATACTGTACAGCTTCATTCTTGTAGGTATCCATCCCTCTCTCCATGCTATGATGATCGACGACACTCAACCATGAAAAAGCAAACAAACGAACGAACAAATAAAAATCCTCAAAGGGAGCTGGTTTCTTACTATTCTTCATCAATATTTAGAAAATATGATAAATTAAGTAGTAAATTTTGGTACCTCACAATTTTATTTAGCATCAGATTACCCAGTTAGGTGCATTGGCTCTCCTTTCACTTTCAGGGGTGTTAAATTGTCGCACTAGCGTGTGATAGAGGTCTCAAAATGGGCAACAAGACAAAAACCTTCAATCGCTGTTTAACCCTTGTCATGCTAGAGCCCCATATGGGAGAACCTATCCCCTGGGACCAGGGATATTGTGGGTCTACCCACCAAATCAGAGGGATTTCATAGATTTCTATTACTGCTTCAATAATGTGCTCCACAAACGGCAATAGAAACATAGTAAAAGGCAAAACCTTAATATCTAGTATAATTCAATACCCATTGATCGACCTATGCAGTTTTTAGTTGGCTAAGTGCAAGGGTACCCAAAAACCGGATATATCCGGTGTTGGTCACACAGGCAAGATATGTAGCACCGGATATATCCGGTGTTAGCAAGAGCAGGGTTAACTCAGAAAATTCCCAGGAACCATGATAAAAAGTGTATTTGATGTTTCACTTGCATTTTCAAAAGGTAAAGGTATTCGGTTTATAGTATTGTATCCACCGAAGTGCTCACACGACCTTCCTCCCCTAGCAGGCCTGTACACGCGCAAACCATTTCAATCCCCCGAG
The DNA here is from genome assembly GCA_963942565.1 of Maea johnstoni. NCBI lineage: Eukaryota > Metazoa > Annelida > Polychaeta > Spionida > Magelonidae > Maea > Maea johnstoni. Next base: position 2,867,061 of record OZ012695.1, on the reverse strand, counting down.
GGATATTCCAGAGCAGCTGGCAGCATATAGCGCACAAGCTCTAAGCACTGGCTTATTAATGCTAGGTACCCATTTTGCAGCTGGGTAGACTGAGGCAATATGGAATAAACTGTCTTGTCCAAGAACAGACCAAAGTGCCCCGGCCGGGAATTGAACCAGCGACCTACTGATTACTAGTCCGACACCTAACCAACTGAGCTACTTTGTCTCCCAAATACATATTGAATTAGAAAACTCCAAACTCCACTCATTGATATATGACTATTGACCGATCAAGGTGTTTATAATTCCTAAGAAGGCTGATATGGTAGTGTCACCTGGAGGCAGTACCGAAACTGATATTCTCCCAGCTCCCAACAAGTATTGCAATATTTGTTGGGAGCTGGGAGAATATTAGTTTTCAATACTGCCACCAGGTGACTAGACCATATCAGCCTAGAATGAAACAGTACGAAATTTGGAGGAAATAATATCTTACCAATTTAGGAGTTAAAAATGAAACATTCAAGGGAAATAAATAAATCACTAAATGTTTGATTAGCCCAAATGTACTGAAGTCGCCAAATTGCTTTGCGCACTGATATGTTGTGTGCAAGTCAGGGGTGTCAAAATTCTGAAGTCCTGGAACACAGCCTTGGTTTCCCTTAAATGTCTCATTTTTACACTCCTAAATTGGTAACATATTATTTCCTTGAAGTTTTCAATCACAACATCCTAAATTTAATCATGCACTTGTACTATTCCTCAACTTACTTTATACGATATGTTAAAAAGAACTTTAAAGTCTTTTAGCCATCCATACATGTAGCACCAAAAATGGTCCAACTAGTTCATGACCAAAGCATTAAAGAAAATATTGGAACAAGATATTGTAGAACACACAATATACGCGTCTGTTTATATATAGCGTACATAGCGTGTGGTTCCGCTTCGCTATATATGAAAATGCTGTACTTTCTTCTTACTGTACTGGCGCTGTCAGCGGCGGCTACCATCGCTAACATAAAGATGCGCTATGAGCCTATGATGCGATAACTCCCCAATTCGCTATATTTGGGACACGCTTCATATGTGTGTTCTACAGTATGTTGTTTAGAACCCAACTCACTAATCTTGTTGAAATGTTCTATGAATTTATGAATAGTGCCAAAGTTCTTTTCAAAAGTATCTGAGGTCCGGACAACATTTGTCAGAGACCTATGGTTAGGTATGGCTAATCGTACATACATGGATGACAGGTATACTCATAGTTTTCATGTCATCAGGCATCAACATAAATTCTTGAACCGGGAGGTGAATTTTTGAAAAAAGGGCTTTTGAGCAAGTACATTTTTGTTTGCAATTGCCCATATGTGCAAGCAGATTTTCTGAACACTACTCATTTCTATATAGAAAATAGCTCAAATACCAAGAAATATGCAAACAATACATTAAAAAGAAAAAAAATTCAAATCATCAAATCCATGATAAATAATACATGCCATTCTAGCATATGTTAAAACTTATTTCATGTAAGCCAAAAATTAAGTTGGGCAATTAAAAATCATAAAGTACATAGGTAAGTTAGTTCTGAAACTTATGTTGGCGCCTGATCATATAATTGCCATGCCAACACAAATAATAAAATGATAACACCAAGACATTTTTGATATATATGTTTATTTGTCACTACGCATGGCACATACAAAAATAGAATTACTGGCACTCCTTGACAGAACAACCAGTGTAGCCAAGGATCCTGTAAGATAGTAAGAGGCGCATGGTATGGAGAACTGTCAATTCTAAAAATCCAGGGGGCACTCTGCTCCGTTAGCTTGCATCCTTGTAGTTTATTATTTAGATATCCGATCCCTATGCTAGTATTGTACGTCCGATGAAAGCTTGTCATTCAACACAAAATTTTAACTGCGCATCAAAGGCAGCTGCCTGCAGAGTGTGTTATTTTTTATGCGCAAAATTAACACGGTAAACAGTACTCTTAACCTGATTGAGAACCCTACTAACTTTCTGACCTTCATAACACAGAAACCCACAGATTTTTCATATTCCGGACAAAAGCACTAGCCCAAAAACATCCTTATCTAGCAGGGTTGTCCAAGTGTCGAATTGTCTCACTAGCGTAATGTGCGACAACAAAAACTGTTTCACTCATTAAACTTTGTTTCACATACATTTTTAGATACAGATTGAACTAAGCAAACAAAGTTACATCCATTTATTGATAGCACCTACTGATTGATATGTCTTTCAATTATGCTACAAAGCTATAATGTGATAGTGCCACCCGGTGACAATATTCAAAATGAAATTTTGCAGAGCAGACACCAAAAATTGATGTGTTCCAAGACTCCATAACTTGGACACTCCTTAAATGTTAATAACATATTTTGGTTACCTCAGACACTTTTGCTTGGTCCCTATTTGTCCGAGGGAAGCAAGGTTTTCTGTACTGGACATGCCATTTTGTTTTCCTTTTCAGCTGTTGTGATGCATGAAGATACTAACCTCCTTAATACTCTATATTTTGCTCAATCCCTTTTCAACATACTTATGTAATATTATTTACAAGAAGCAACCATTTTGGTTGGTATCATATGATGTTAAGCATTTTAGGGTTTGTTTACATCAGATTTTTATCTGGCTTACTTGTTTTGTCAAATACAATAATTATTAGTTCTGTATTAACCCATTAATACTCACAGCAGCCAAAAGCAGCCTGACAATTTTGATGAAATCTTACTGGCGAAAGCATAGGTGGGAAGATATTGAATGAAATACTAGTAATGTTAATCAGAAGATTATTAACAACTCTCCTTCAAATGTTTTGTAAAATCATTCTCAATTCCAAAGTTATTGTCAGAAGTATCAAAGATCCAGACGACAATTCTTGAGGAACTGTTTGAGCATTAATTGGTTAATAAGATCATCAATAATCCTGGTCCCGCTATTCTCAAACTATCCAAGCTCAATGTATGTAAATACATTTTGTAAAAGAGCAATGTCATGAAAAATGTATGACTGAAAGTTGATTTTCATTTTACAAGGAAGACATCTTGTGATTATAATATCTCTGTATATTACACACCATCTTGTATTGGTGGGCTTGACCCAATTAGTCATGCTCAGAGTTCTAATGTTTTAACCCTTGAGCTGCTGGTGGCTAATTTTGTCAATACAAAATTCCTACAAAAATCCTGAAAAACAACGGAAACCCTGGCACTTGGGTGCTCATGCGAGTACTCCGCGAGAGCTTTCCAATGAATACCAACACGACAGGGTTTAGATGGTTTTCAAATAATCTTTGTAAACCATCGAAACCCTGTCCTGTCAGTATTCATTGGAAAGATCTCACTGAGTGCTATCAGATGAGCACCCATTTGTCAGGGTTTAAGTAATTTTCCAGCATTTTTTGCAACAGTTTATTGGCAAAATTAGCCATCAGCAGCATGAGGGTTAAGTTTCTGATCCTGACAACAATGACAGAAAGAACTTGTTTGCATGAATGAGTTCGATGGAGATGAATGCTGATTGGCTGTTACTCTTTGATCCAGTCAAGAAGGCGGGGCGTGTAATAGCTGATGATAATGTCGGCACCTGGCAAAAATAAAAAACAACAAAAGTCAATTATGAGATTGGACAGTAATTAATCATAGAAATGTTTATCTTTTCACATGCTAACCTTGGGTTTAACAATTAGGCAATTACTGCTTACAATTAGGAAATTACTGCTTACAATTAGGAAATTACTGCTTACAATTAGGAAATTACTGCTTACAATTAGGAAATTACTGCTTACAATTAGGAAATTACTGCTTACAGTCACCCTTAAAAAGTAATATTTGGTCTATTATTTTGATTTAAAGAAAAATTCAAAAACATTTAAGTAGGTCTAGTTTTGATTTACATTTTTCCTTCAAAAATATTTGCCAAAAGATGCTCTTTTCAGGGAAGTGTCACCACAATAGTCAGGCTGTCTTTGGGCACAAAAGCTATTCATGCACGTAGCATTTAAAACCGTTTGAGTATTTTGGTAATATTGTTTTGACCGGAGCATTAATCAGAGTGATGTTGATCAAAGCCCAACCCAAAACACCTCTTCAAATGTTTTGCCAATCTATGCTAGTTCACTTGAACTTATTCTCAAAAGTATTATAGGTTCAGACATCACTTGTTACCACATTCATACCTGTAGCCAAAACCACCTGACTATTTTGGTGATATTTCTCTAACGAAAGCAATATTTAAGAAATATTTGAAGGAGAGTTGTTCATCAGTATTCAATCTACAGCTCTCCTTCAAATATTTTTCAACTGTATGCTTTATTCCAAAGTTATTTTCAAAAGTATGATAATTCCAGACGACACTTGTCAAGGATACTAACTTACCTGCTCTTCTCATCCCTGTCAAGGTCTCGAGGAGGACAGTTTTGAGATCAAAGGCGCCGGCCTGGGCACCATGGTAGAGCATGGCATATTCTCCTGATACCTGGTAGATAGCCAGAGGGTACTCAGGATACTGAAACACAGAACAAGGTTTTAAATAAACATTTGATGATTTGTGTAGTGTGGAAGCTTTAGGGGACTACCATAAATTCTCGGCAATTTAGACCACCCTAGGAACTATAGTTATTTTGCAAAATAATCATTGGGAAGTCTGGGAACCCTCAATCTATCTATGGTTGCTATTTCACAAAATATTAACCAACCTGAGCCACTATCGCCCTTTTAGATATTTTTAGCTAAAATGGGCCACCCTCAACCCATAAAAAATAGTTATTATTAAAAAGTGTCCCTATTTACAAAGAATTTATGGTAGGCACATTTAGTGTAACATGTTTGTCCTTCGAAGCGCACTAAGGCATATGTTGAAGGCTTAAAATAATACACCTCATGCCAGAAATTTTGTTCCAATACCTCACTTATTTAGGAACCTCAATATGCCATAGACTAGGAGCTAAAATAAGTAGTTTGTTTCCTGTAACCCGACCCTAACAGATTTTCACTCAAAAGTTTTTTCCTCCCTTCCAACTCCCAATCAACATATAAAATTCACGAAACACACATTTAAAAAAAAAGTCTAATATTTTCACCTAGTACCTGCCTACCATATTTTTAATGGAAATTTTTAGGCCTAAGTGTTGCTATTTGCATCTCACCTTGTCCTTTGTTTTCCTAACGAGGTCCAGGTAGGCCATTCCTGGTTTCACCATCAACATATCCGCTCCTTCCCGCACGTCTCGATCCTGAAAACAAAACATGGATGCATCAGGGACCAATTGGTATATAACAAGAACTTGAAATTAAGTTAACCCTAGTTCTACTGAATTGACTGGTGGGGGCGAGTGCCCTAGAACTGAATTTTTTTTTTGCAACAAATTATTTTGCATTGCTGTTGCGCTGTCGATGGGGTGCATTTGTTTCTTTTGCCATAAAATGCAAAATATTCAAAAAATCTGAAATAGAAAAAATACTAGTCTCTCTTAGTTTATTGGGCAGTTAATATAAGAGAGACTAGATTTTAAAGGGGTTATGAAGAGTGTTTTGAAAAAAATGAGTTAGATGCAGAATAGTAAGGCATACATGATATTATTTCAGTATGTCTATGCTATTCTGCAAGAAAAAGCCTTATTTTCGCAAAAGGACGACTTTTTGCCTTGCCCGTAGCGCCGAAGGCAAAGTGTGGTGTGACGTCACAAGGGGGGGGGGGGCTAGGCTGCCGCGTCGTCCTCGCACCAATGCAATGCCAATGGCTACTGGCGAGGTTCGTCACTCTCCAGTGTTAGCAGCAGTGTTAGCAGCAGCAATTCGCATTCACACCTCAGTGCACATAAGGAAGAGGTCGTAGAAGTGCCTTACATGTATAACATGTATAAATAATTCGTCTTTTGCTGCTATAGAAATGTAAACAATGTGAATCACTTAATGACAGCTGCATTGTTTACCTCTATTATCGCTCATTATCTATATCAGGATATAGATCAAGTTACCTTTCTACATGTAGTATACATAGCTCCTTCATTATCAATAATTATACTTACCACAGCTAACTTGTCTATGTGCTGCCTCTAGATTCATATGTAATCAGTCAAGTTTGTATGTACCCAGGCACGACAGGCAGTGTGAGTGTGATACCTTAATTTTTCAGTTGTAAACCCATTGATGCCAGCTGCTCCCTATCAACACAACAATGGTTGTTGATGCAAAGCATCAATAGTCAAAAGGCGGGGCCAAGTTATTTAGGAACTTGTGAGGGAACCGGATGTATAAAGAACATTAACATTATAGAGGAAAATAATTTATAATGACTAGATTTGTATCATTTTTGTAGAAATGAAACAAATATCGGAATTCAAGGCGCAAGCTGGAGACTTCGAAATCTCTTGGGTGCAAAGCTACTTGGGTACGCATCAGTTTGGTTACGAACCAGTTTGGTTACGAAGTCTCCTGATTTCATTCTATACACATAGTAATTTTTTTCTTTGGCAATTTTCCTTCCTATACTGAAATATATACTTTATGTCCGCTTAAAATAATTTAAATATTTGAAAACTTCATGCTAAATTAAAAGGAAGGCACGAATTTCTGTGGCAAAGGAAATGTATACCGGGCCAACATTTATATTATAACTAATCAGAATAGGGAATTGTATTTAGTCCGGCCTCAGCATTTCCAACATGGCCTTCCGGACTATAATCATTTCAAAACAGCTTCCCTTTTAGGCGTGGCCTGAGGGCCCCGCCAATAAACTTGAGTCTAGATAGATAACAACAATTGGAATCAGTGGTGAAGTGCCTGAAAATGATGTGCTGCTGGTGGCTTATTTGGTGAATTTAAAATGATGCGAAAAAAAGCTGGAAAATCACTGAAACCCTGGCCTAATAAGGGTACTCTGACATCTGAAAGTAGTCTGTGAGAGCTATCTAATAAATACCAACATCACAAGGTTTAGGTTTTAAAAAATCTTTGCACTCTAGCTTTTTTGTTTCACATAATTTAGTAGTTGTTACTGCACTACTATCCAATCCACGAGGACCTGATAGTTTAGCATTACATTTGAAAGGCCATGTCAAAATGCCTGTATTGGTATCCCTGTAGGCCTTTTCATCACGTAAATCATGGAATGTGTGAATTTTCTTCCCACTTTGAAGTCCTGTATCTCGATCAAATAAACTAATTTCAGATGGATTCAAAAAGCCTCTTGAACTATGAAATGTATTATTCACACTGAAAATCCATACATTTCAAATGTTAAATTATAAAAATAAGTGCCAGGAAAAGCCAGATAATGTATTCATTCAGAGCATCTAGACCTCTCTGGCTTAATTTCTATGGATATTCACAAAATCTATTTTTTACCACCCAAATCTTTTTTTTTTTGTCTTTGAATCAACCTTGGAACATTAAACTTACATATTTGGAATCCAGGAACTTAGGGCTTTCATTTGATGTATTGTTTGTTAATATGAGTGAAGGACTGGAAGAAATTTACATCTGAATTTAAGGCTAAAATTATCATTTTCTCCCATTTTCGGGTAGGTGATACAGTTTTTAGGGTGGCGGTACAGGGTCGTACACTTTAAATTCAGACTTGAAACTTTTTGTGGTGCTTCAATAACCCCTATAAGCTAAATAAAACTATTCATGGGCAATCATGGCGATGTAATCAGGTCTCTTGTACTCGGGGCAGGGATGGGGAAATTTGTAATTGTAATATAAAAATTAATAGTAATTTGCAATTTTTCAATGTAATAGAAAGTAATCAATTACTTAGTGGCTAAACTATTACTGTAATAGGTAATAGTAATTAACTAATCCTAAAAGTAATTGTTATTTCATATTTCTTTCTATTACATCTGTCAAGTTATCACAAGGTATGCATCTGCTATGGGATGCTCAGAGGCAAGCAGGAACTGGATATGTACATGTAGTGCATAAGTACACACTCTTCACATTGAGACTAAATTGCTCAACTGCCACAATATCATGAAGATTATCTGCAATACACAGATGTCACTAGATTATATGTGGACAGGGGTCATGGATATGGAAACAGGATGCAAATATATTGTGATCTTCAACTGGAGGAGACATGCTGAACCTAAGTGAAATCTAATCAGCTTGAAAACAGACACCCCCTTTTAAAAACAGACCCATGATTCTCAGTGGATCAGTATGTCCAAGAGATGTTCCACTGTGCAATGACTTAAGCTGGTGACATGTCATCTTTGAAATCCCATGTCCCAATTTGGAACTACCTGGCCATACCAGCATACTGCAGTAGAGGGGATATTTAGTATTGCTGGGAACAGTGGGAAGATTTTCTGCCCTGACCGCTGTAACATGAAGGACAGTGCCTTTGAGAAACCAATGTTCTTAACCGTTATGCTGCTGGCAACTAATTTTGCCAATTCAAAATGATGCGAAGAACCTGATAAATTACTGATCCCTGACACATGAGTACTCATTTAAGAATACTCAGCGAGATCTATCTAATGAACACCAACATGCCAGGGTTTAGATGGTTTTCAAAAATATTTGCATCCTTGTGCTTTGGACAATATGTAGCCTCAGCATTGAAAGTGTTTAAGTGCAACCAACATATTGGAAAATAGTGTACTTTAAGATCAGAATAATCAGACTACCTAATCTGACAAGATCTATAGCAGGACTATCAGAACAACTTATTAGAATAGCTGACATTTTTTGTTTTATTGTTATTGTGAATTTTTAAAATGTATTGAGACATTTATGGAATCAGCTGACACAGGGACACTAAGTGAATATGAGAAAAAGGCTGCTATCCATGCAAGTTATGAGATCTATACATAAAATACTTTTATGCATGGAGTGTATTTGCCTGTACTAGATATTCATAAACATATAAATGGAATAGTCAAATCATTAAACCCAGTTAGCTTTGTTCCATCTATTGAAAAGTAATTTGTAATGTAATCAATTAATTTTTTAAATGTAATAGTAATTGTAGTTGCTGGATCTAAAAAATGGTGTAATAGTAATAGTAATATAATTGCAAAATACTGAAGTAATAGTAATATAATTGATTACTTATTAAAGTAATTGACCCCAACCCTGACTCGGGGCACTATAGCAGGACACTTTTTTTGGTATTTTATTTTCAAAAAGATGCAAATTCCGGGCCCCTAACCTTGACCTCTTCAAACTGCTCAAGACTGCTCAATTTTTATCCTAGAAAGATGGTGCTTATATTTTTGCGAATCGGAGATGTTGTGCTTTCAGATGATATCTCATTTGTTGGGATCGGATGATGCTAATAAATGGTCTGCAGTCCCTAATGTGAGTAGGGTGTCCCAGCAACCACGTCTGGTGATAAATGACTGTTTATTTATGACGTCCGCGGGTTTTCCATTTTTCGGCCGTTTCCCTTGGCCTAGCCTGGCGATCCTGGTCTCATTTTAAAGAGGAGACCCAGCTTTATAAGTGTCGTAAATGTCATAATTATTGAAAACGAATTGGCCGAACGGCGGCAGGTTAAAGTTCTATCTACTCAGGTACCTGCACCACAACAACGATCTAACTCGATGGGCCGAGGTGACCTAATTTGATGGGCCCCACATGTGACGTCACGCACTTACGGCTTCGGGCGTGAGAGAGGCCAGATTTTTTTCGCCACTTTGAAAGGCTATATTTCCCAATTTAAAAAAAAAATCATTTAAATTTTTTCACAAATGTATTTAAAAAGACTTTATTAATCATCGCACAAAATCTGGTGGGATTTTGAGATGGTCGAAAAACCTCTTCATAACCCCTTTAAATAAGTGCATTGCTTACGGCCAACGGATTTTGAAATCGAATTTGCTGTAAACAACTGAGAATTTACGGTAAGTAAGAGTACATACCACAGCTCTCATTGCCAGTCCTGTGGAACCCATTGGCAACTGGTAGCATTTCCTATCTCCAAAGGCAGGCGCAGACTTGGCAGCATCCCTGAAGAAAATGGCAAAATGGGAATGTTATAATTAACCCATAACCCATTCATGCCTTTGGCGCCCAAAAATACTTTCACACTTTTGCCAATATCTTTTCGACCAGATTATTTTTCAGAAAACCCATTCATGTCTGTGGTGCCCAAAAATACCTTCACTATTTTGGCAATATCTTTTCAACCAGAACATTTTTCAGAAAATATTTGAGGGAGAAATGTGGTTAGGAACCAAACCCACAACTCTCCATCAAATATACTGTCATTTCCAAACATATACCGTAATTTCGCGTGTATAAGACGCACCTGTATATAAGACGCACCCCTTGTTCAGGCCTTAAAAATGATGTATAGACCTTAGCTTTGTGTATAGTGCGCACCCCCTTTTCAGAAACATTGAGGCAGATCAACTTCTCACGAATAACGCTAGAAAACCGGTAAAACACGTATCGAAATGTGCGAAATGGTTCATGAATGCTCATCACTCTGTGTCAGTGCCTGATACCCATTGTTCTAGGCATGGTATAGATTGTAATCAATAACGAGGGTGGTACTGTAATTACAATTGGAAGATGCCGCGACAAACATCGATGGGCATTGTCTTTGCCGCATTATAAGTGTAATTAGGCAAAATAACCCGCCCGCTTGTATGAATCGAGGTAGAGTTGAATTCCCTGTGTGGCCTGGATACTCGATGTAAAACACCCTAGATATCTAGCTTTGTGTATAAGACGCACCCCCAATTTGGGTGGGACAATTTGTGTAAAAAAGTGTGTCTTATACACGCGAAACTACGGTAATAGGTCCAGACAACAGTTTTCAAAGAGATCTATGAGCATGAATGGGTTAAAGAGACCAAGAGAATATAGAACAGGGTCCAACAAGAGCACCAGCCCGATAAACACATGGTTGAACCATGTGTTCCTGAAAGGGCCATTTGTTCAGCCTATTGTTCTCAGCCTATTGTTCTCCAGGGTATCTTTCAAACAAAAGCATAGCAACAGCTGGCGGGCTATGCATTAGAGTGCTCTGCCATGGAGGTTGCCCTTAGTTATGGTTATCGAGACTAGGCGAGGCAGCCCTGCCTTGATGGCCATGTGGTCTATGGCATTGCCAGTGACTGATAGCCATCTCTCACCAGAGCCTGGGTTTAAATCGCGGTTGGGGCATGTGAGGAAGTTGCCAGTGACTTTGGGTTAGGTGGTGGTTTTCATCGGGAACTCTGGTTCCTCCACCACTTATAAATTGGCTAGTCATGACTTAGCCGCAATATGGCAGAAAAAAAGTGATGATAAATTAAATTCCAAATTCCTACTCATGGAAGAACTTCGTAACTTATGCCCAAACAAATACAAAGAAAGGTAGAAATTGTTTTTTATGTCAATAAGAGCAGCTTAGGTCATATCGCAACCTGGAACCAGGAAGAAATTCTCTTCTCTTCCTAAAGAGTTTCAATCGGTCTTCCAGTTGCAAAAGCACCACTGAGAGCCCTTCACAATGCCGCACATTTATATATATTAGGATTCCAGTTTCTGTACATACCTGAATGGTCCATAGAAAGCAGAGGCAAATTTTGCGCTGTAGCTGAGAACGGAGACTTTGTTCATGAGGCCGGCTGAGAAGAGGGCTTGTTTTATAGCCCCGACACGGCCATCCATCATATCGGACGGAGCCACCACATGACAACCTGAAACAACAACAAAAACATAGCGATGACGCAAGGTATTACGATACTCTACACCGGTGACACCTATTGAGTACTGAACCAACTAAATGATAAGAGGGCTTGTTTTATATCACCGACACGTCCGTCCATCATATCAGACGGAGCGACCACATGACAACCTGAAGCGACAACAAAAACATAGCGATGACTTAAGGTCTTACACTACTCTACTGCGGTGACACCTATTGAGTAATGAACTAACTAAATGAGAATAGGGCTTGTTTTATAGCCCCGACACAGCCATCCATCATATCCGACGGAGCGACAACATGACAACCTGAAACAACAACAAAAACATAGCGATGACGCAAGGTATTACGCTACTCTACGCCGGTGACACCTATTGAGTAATGAACTAACTAAATGAGAATAGGGCTTGTTTTATAGCCCCGACACGGCCGTCCATCATATCAGACGGGGCCACCACATGACAACCCGAAACAACAACAAAAACATAAAGAACACTTAAAGGACCCTGGATCAAGATGAATTTAAAAAGAATGTACAGGAGAACCCTACGTTATCCTAAGATACCACTTGACAAACAACAACAAAGAATAACAATAATAGTAATAATAATAATAATAATAATAATAATAACAATGAAATAATGTTGAAAATAATATTGAAAATAATAACAAATAATAACAAATAATAACAATAACAATAAAAATAACAATAATAATGATAATAACAATAATAATAATAATAATAATAATAATAATAATAATTACTATAAGAACAATATTAGTAAAATTTTATTGAAAATATTATTGATAAAAATGACAAGGGATTTCTTACCAGCTTTTCCATAGGCCACAGCCACCTCAGCCAACCTCTTAATACTGGGCTCATTGTTAATGGTCCCATCCTCATTAAGGATACCTGCAACCATAGAAACAACCACATCAATCACAATGAATATTACAATACCTGAAATAAGACAAATCGCAATCAAATTATAGCTGTGCTGTTTGTTTAGAATTCATATACTAGGAGTATGACCAATAATGATATATTTGTTGAAGCAATGAAGCTATTTCCTTTGAAATTTGTAAGCTGGATGCTGTAATACTTATGAAAATAATTGGTAATATAGCATCAATTCTCTCAATATTTTATGAACTAGAAGTCCTACATCAACTTCTGGACACTTTTGGAACTGTGGATCCCTGCAAACTGAAAATGAAATATGTTTCTCGACATACCACAGTGTCCATGATCCGTGTAGGGGCAGAGGCACACATCACACACAATAAGAAGATCCGAAAACGCCTCACGAAGCTTCTTGATGGCAGTTATAACTGGTGTATCAGGACTATCTGCACTGCTACCCCGCGAATCCTAAAATACATATGCAGAATACATATGCAGAGATTATTATTTGGTTATGAGGATGGTGATGGTGATGATGTCAATAATGATAATGATGATGATGATGATAACAATGAACTAATAATGATAATAATAATAATAATATTAATAATGATGATGATGATGATGATGATAATAATAATGATAATAATAATAATAATAATAATAATAATAATAATAATAACATAAAACTAGTACCAGTACTAGTAGTAGTAGTAGTAGTAGTAGTAGTAGTAGTAGTAGTAGTAGTAGTAGTACTACTACTACTACTACTACTACTACTACTACTACTACTACTACTACTACTACTACCACCACCACCACCACTACTACTACTACTACTACTACTACTACTACTACTACTACTACTACTACTACTACTACTACTATCAATAATAATAATAATAACAATAATAATAAAAATAATAATAATTATAATAATAATAATTATAATTATAATAATAATAATAATAACAAAAATTATTTCATTTGCGCAATCATTTTAAAAGTTTAAGCACAGTAAAATTAGAAGGAAATACTCACGACTTAATATTGTTACAGGGATTAAGTATGGTCTATATAAGGGCCATGTTGTGAATTAAGTTGAGGAGCTGCTGTTATGATTACATCCATTAATCATCCCAGCACTAGTGTTAGCTAGTGAAGAACAGAAACAAAGCTAAAAATCAGAATGAGAATCATATTCATTAGAAAATCATGTCAAACACAAACCAGGGCTCGAAATTAGAGGGAGCCGGTAGTCCATGGCTCCCCTGAATTCTCTTGCGGCTCCCTCAAATTTTTACAGGGAGCCCAAACATGTACTGGTTTCTATACACAGCACCTTCAAGTAGCTTTTGAAGATGCAATTGGGCTCCCTGGAAAAAAAAAATTTGCGCCTTGCAAACACCATTCATACCCGTATCAGCCAAAACTGCTACTAGTCAAGTAGATCTCCAGGTATGAAAGGGTTAAAATGTTTACAATGGCAGTCCTGGGCAGCACTCACCTTTGGTAAGGAACTTGGCACCCCAAAGAGCAGAACAGAACTGAGGCCTTTAGCAACTATGGGTTTCAGCGCATCCACCACTCTGTTTACACCATATCTGGCTTGGCCTGGCAAACTACCTATTTCTTCCACTGCGTCGGCACTGTCACTGAAGAAAAAAAAAGTCAAAGTAGACTATTATTCAAACTAGACATTAAAACTGAACTTTAAGCATCTGGCTGCAGCCCAACGTGTCAACAACAATAATGACAGTTGGTGGTACTATTAGCTCTTGGTTCTCAGGCCAATTGTAACATTTTGATTTTCCATTTTTTTTTTCAAAACAAGTACCACCAACTAGTATTAACTCAGGAATGTTGTCACTGGAGGATCCAGAGCTGATGTCTCTGCATCTGCTTCGGTTGGCATGGCAACTAATGTGTAACCCTTTGATCAGGCTGTGGAGCAGTGCTCTCCAGATCTCTCTCTCTAATCCGGAGGTCAAAATGTACAGGGCTCGATGCTAGCAGTGAACAGCAGGCTCCAGGCCATTAAAAATCCCCAAAAATGTCTTTGGGCCCTTAAAAAAGACCTCAACTGGTCCTACAGGACTAGTAAACATTTGGGGACATTCTTGTTAAAAATTCCCCCCACCCCCTCCCCAATAATATTCTCAAATATTTTTGAAATAAATGAAGATTTTTTTAATTCTTTAAAAATATTGTCGGTGAATATTATGCAATATTTTTCCTTTTTATTTTAGAAAAATTTGTAGGACCAGATTATAGCAAAATGCTTCCAACTTAGTCTTGGTCGGAAAACTGCTAACATACTTTATAAGAGATGGGATTAAACCCTAACGTCCATATAATATCAGAAACGGGAAAATAAGTATGGTTTATGTCTACATATGTTAGGTATAAACATGGTAAAATTCCAAAATGAATATAAACGTTGATGTCCTCCAAGCATAATCTTAGATGAAGAAAAGAATGTATATGTAGCGAGATACCAATTACTATATATGTGCTATAGTGAAAGGCTGGACATGCCAGGGGTCTCTGATCTGGCATAAGCATGAGGTCACGAGGGAAAAAGGACCAATCAGGGCTCTCAAATCGTTTCCATAACAGAGAAACCTGCACGGCAAGAAGCGCAGAGCACAACTTTTGGGCCAAATTTGTTGAGGCTAGCCTGTTCAGGTTGACCGGCTGGTTTCACATCCACTTGTTTTTATTTATCTAAGCCTTTAGAAGGCATGATGATGATTAAATCCATCACATGATTGTGACTCCATTTGAACAGGTATTTGTTAGTAGTTTTACATATCTTGAAGTTTTAAATATCTTGTTAGGGTATAAACATGGTAAAATTGCAAATTGACTATAAACACCAACTTTAAAATATGACATGGCATTTTTGCCTAAGGCGAGGGGGCGCGGTCACATAGGTGTCAACTTGACACATCTGTGACCTGCCGGCTACATGTCATTTTTAACGTCAACGTTTTCGCTTTAAATCTAAGTACAAAACAGCGAATTTCAGATGTGAACTTACGTTATAAAGACAGGATACATAAGATTATCAGGTGTAATGGCCGTGTTTACTGATTGCCATCGGCGTAAGACGGCATGATGAAATCCGCTATGAAGAACTGCGTGACTTGCCATGCTGACTTTCTTGTTGTCTGCTGCTGTTAGCAGGTGCTTTGTATCATTATCCCTTCTATACTATAACAGTACACAAATAGTACTAGAAGAGATACAAGTAACTGAACATCGGATGGGTGTAACGCGCGAAGATAGGATTGGAATGTTGTGGAGAGGACATCGTTGACGATACTTCCCATGTAAAACTACCTTATATAGTCCATTTGACTGGCGTTTGACCAATTATAAAAGGGACTGTTAGCAGAGAAGCGGTTGGCAAGCAAACAACTCTAATCGACCACGTGTGAAAAAATTGAGCATTGTACATACGTAATACAATGCAAATGTTGACTTGATAAATCAATATGTGCTTTATCTGGGAATAGTGGTTCAATGCTTATCATTGTCTGGCGCTCATTTGAATATGGGCATAAAAAAGCTTGATAATGAAATCTACCAGAATATTTTGCACAAAACAATAAATCACGTTTCATGAAAAGCTTTTAATTTTGTCGGCTCGGCATGAAAAATTGTTGTAAGTAAGGTGAGGCGCTAGTACGATTATTGAATGGGTAAAACGGTTTTAATGAATCACCACATACTTTGAATCTTACAACACCTTCTTATCGCTGACCATTTCCAGTTAACCACAATCATTATTTTTTTCATTTTATTTGTTTGTTCATTTACATATTTATTTATTTATTTATTCATTTATTTATTCATTTATTTATTTATTTATTTATTTATTTATTTATTCATTTATTTATTCATTCATTTATTTATTCAAAATATTTATTTATTCATGTATCTATTCATTTATTCATTTACTTATTAATTCAATAATTTATTGTTTGATTGTTATTCCTTTACTTGCTTGTTTCTCTGTTTGTTTGTTTTTATTTTTTTGTTTATCTATTTATTCATTCAACTATTTTTAAATTTATTCATTCATTTATTTATTTCATTTATTTACTCATTGTAATAACCTCACACACCTGCACGGGCACTTGACGAAACAAATAGCACATATCATGATCATAATAAGATCATCTTCATAAGCAATTTATCACCTATTAGCAACAATTATGTTGATAGTATACACGTGAATCAATCATTATGAGATTTCATTCCCAAATTTACCATGACCTCTGAGGTTATCGTGAATATTACGCGACTTTCATAAATATTTATGAAAGTCGCAGCTTCGAGAAACAGGAATTTCGAGAAATTTCGTGAAGTACGATTTTCAACAATGAACATTATACGGTTATACCCCAGGCCAGCTTTATGCACCAGTCAATTGAATCCCCGGGAGGGGGGGGCCGGGACATGCGGGGATACTGCTCAGGAAAAAATCAATAAATAGCACTCATCCCCACTGGCAGGGACCAATTCTGTGGCAGTATGCCCCACCCCTGGGGCATGCTCAACAAGAATACACAAGTTCCTAAGATTTCAACTTTTTATTTTGTGAAAATAAACCACAAAAATCTTAGCAGTTACATCACAAAAAACAAAACCTTCAGCAGTTATAAAAATAAAATTTTAGACTTTGAGAAGACACCCTTCACATTACTTTTATTAAACACCTGACGTCCATTGTGATACCATTGTCAATGGAAAGTCTCTGAATTACAATTCAGTTTTAAAAGTATATCAACACTCTGTGTATTGCACTGCAGTACACTGGAAATGTTTATCTACAATGAAGTGATTGTAGAAAAAGTATAAACAAGTGTTGGGCATAGGGTCATAGAATGAGTTCAACAGATGGCTGATTTTTTTGAACTCCTTAAGTGAATGATTGAGTAGTCTGTTTCAACTTTCCCATCTTCAAGTCAACCTTCCTAGGGAATTTGATATTCTACTTCCACATTTGGGCAACTTCAAGCCATGGTCAAAGCCTGGGGTGTGTTTCCAGTGTGAGCATCCCAAGAAACTTCCGAAGAAGCAACCACTAAATAGGAAAATATTTCATCAAGTGGTTCTTGAGATATTGTGCAGACAAATAATTCACATTGCCCCCAAGTGGTGAGCTTCGAAAACTGAGATGACCACCGATAAATGTAATTGAGCCCCAAGAAACTTCCGAAGAAGCAACCACAAAGTAGGAAAATGTTTCATGAAGTGGTTCTTGAGATATTGTGCAGACAAATAATTCACATCAACCCATAGTGGTGAATTTTGAAAACTAAGATGACCTTCGAAAAAAGTGATCAAATGATGCCCACTGTTCTGTGGAGGCACTGTTTGGAGAGATTTTAAAATCATACCCTGAAAAAAGTTATACCCACCAGAACCAATAAATCCTTTTTTTCTTTTTGGTCAAGCAAAAAAAAAAAATGTTTGCTCGACCAAGAAGGAAAAATGCTTGCCGAAAAATAGGCAGGGTAGGTAGTGTTTTTTTTGTTTGTTTTTTCACAGTGAAAACCATAGGGTTGAGATTTGCTTACCAGGAACATTTGTTTGACTTGTCTTTTGAAGGATGTACAGCTCACTTACTTCAGCTATTATTCAAGGTCGTATACAACTATGCATGTGTTTATGTCCATGATTGGGATGTCTTTCCCTATTTTTTCCTGACCTGGACTTAAGGATTGGAAGAAACCCCATTAGGGTAGGGGAGAAAAACTAAGTAGCCATTAGTAGGGTAGGGTTACCCTGAGCAAACATTTTTCGGGGCCCCTGTTGGGAAAACAGTGGGTGTTGGCATAAGAAAATGGTTGATGGCAGAGTGAAAAAATCAGACCTAAATTCAATATATTCAACAATAGGTTACAGTGCATTTCATATCTGTCTGTCGCCATGGATTTTGGACAGGACTCTTTAATAAATGGTGCCATGAGGTCCATATATGGCGCAGAAAGTTTTCCCCTCATTTGCATCCCAAATTATGATCAGATGAAAACTACCCATAGATATATCATGTAGAGCTCTATACAATCAGAGATCAATTAAACATTGAAATCAAATTTAAACTCAAAGTACATGTGGCCAGGTGGTCTTATGGGCTCAGATTTCATATGATGGTTCATCAGTATTATCATTTTCAATTTTATTTTAGTGCAATACATTTCATCAGTCCAGCTGAAAATTCATCAGGCAGCTCAGTGATTGAGAGTCCAGCATCTGATCCCAACCCAGGTTTTACAACTTACCCAGGGCTTGAAATTACAATTTTTCCAGGGGGCCCTCCGGGCTCCCTGGATTTTTTCTAGGGAGCCCTGGGAATTTTCAGGAGTTTTTCGAGGGAGCCCAAATGAATTTCAAGGAGCCAATACTAACTAGGCCCAAATAATCAATTTCTATTTAAGAAAAGTTTTTTTTCTTTTTTTTGTGGTAAATCTTTCTGTACTAAGTCATTTTTCTCTTTATTTTCTTCTAAAACATTTCACCAGTTCAAGTAACTCAAACAATAAGCCCCCAGTGCACTCAAACTGTCAAACAGCCCAGGTTCTATTCATACAATCAAATAATCAATTTTTATTTAAGAAATGTTTTTTTTTCTTTTTTTTTGGGGTAAATATTTCTATACTAAGTCATTTTTCTCTTTATTTTCTTCTAAAACATTTCACCACTTCAAGTAACTCAAACAATAAGCCCCAAATGCACTCAAACAGCCCAGGTTCTATTCATACAATTCAATAATCATTTTTTATTTTAGAAAAGTTTTTTTCTTTTTTTTTGTAAATATTTCTTTAACAAGTAATTTTTCTCTTTATGTAACTCAATTAATAAGCCCCCAGTGCACTAGAATTGTCACACAGCCCAGGGTCCCTTCACACTGTTACTATATATGTGCAACCCATACCAAAACAATCAACCTGAATTAAGTGATCAATTTTATTTTTTAAAAGTTTTTTTTTCTTTTTTGGGGGAAAATATTTCAATTCTATTTTATCTTATTTTTCATTTTTTTTATTAATCCCATTCCCCATGTCATTGGGAATAGGATCATCTTATGTAAATAATTAAATATGATCCATCTCATGAGCTACCTGACATCAAGGCTGCTGATAGTGTGCAAAACTTCCAAGAAACATTGCTATTTCATCGACTACAAGGACTGTCACTATAAACATGTGTCCACTGACTATTCTTTAAAGCGCTTATGAACACATTACAGGTAGATAGGGCGCTATATCTTTTTTCAATTATTATTATTATTATTATCATATTTACCACGCCGTCCTGCTCCCACGTGTGACCAGAGAAATACATCCCCTTGATCCGCAACCCCATAGGCACAGCATGCTAGTACCTATGGTATGTGCGCCTCGGGTTACGCGGTGTTGCCTGGGGAAGTATTGGTCACGTGATTGGTTTCGCAGCAATTTCAGTCTGACCCAGGGCCTGTGAAACCAGCAGGCAGCCAATCCTGGGGTACACATGTTACTGTACACTGTCTTAATATTCCGTGCTTAAATAGTACGGATCTCTTAAAATCAGAAAAGTCCGGTGTTTAAATAGTCCGGATTCGATCCCCTCATGCAGTGACATCTACCGATCATGACGCACACAAATTTTTGTCAAGTGAACCGTCGCGGCGGCGACGTGACCACGCTCGAACTTGTCTGCATTTGATCATTAGATTACATCAGGGAGCTTCCATACGATAGAAGCTCTCTGATTGCAGTCAAAATGTTCAAGCTGCCTGCCACATCAGGTGAGAACAACTCACCTAATTGTCATTAGCAACCAGGCAAGACAAAGGAATGAATGTCACAAACATTCATGATGGCTTCATATTCAGGAAGCACTCCAACAAAGGAATGGGAAAGGGATGGGTTAAAATGGCCAAAAAAGAGCTGAAGTCTTTCATTTAATTATATTAGCAAAGTTAAAGGGTTAAAATAGGCATTAGAGAGATGATTTGATAATTAGAGAGTTAATTCTGCATATATGACGCCTGTGAAGGTGATAGTGGCGCATCCTATTGACTGACAGTGAAACTAACGGACAAAGGGACGAGCGTAGCTCCCCTTCTATTTTTTTTACATTACATTTTTGTCCGTTTTTAAACATTCCGGATTCTTCCAAACGGAAAAATCCGGAATGTTTTTACACACGGACTATTAAGGCAGTGTACAGTATCTATGACTCATAGTGGTGTGAGGCAGCGAAATTTGATGACGCATGCACAGTGCCCACTCCCTGTCTACTACTCCCAGGTGTGACACAGCAAAATCGTCTTCTTCGCACCGAAGAAGGGTGCGGTTAGCGCGATCGTATCTTTGAAATGTTGTGGCATTGGTCATACCTTACGCTATAGGTGTAATAGTATGACCATTGTCACAACATATCAAAGAAACGTTTGCGCGTTAGGTAGACTGCGCACCATAGTCCGTAGTTGGTCAACACAGTGGACCTAGCACAGGCCGGGTGCGCCCGGCTGATAGGCCTACTGGAATCGTGGCAGCAAAGTATAACGTCACTATTCAAATCCCCGCCTACCATGCACCGCCTCGGGACAGCAACAATAAATCACAGTAATCCCGGTACACCGGGCAGCTATTTTAAGCAGTATTTAACAGAAGCACCGTGTTTCCCGGCCAAGTCCCGGCCCCCCCCTCCCAGGGATTCAATTGACTGATGCATTATAACCACCGTCGTGCCTATAGCAAGTTGTAAGTGGTCGAGGAAACTAGAGCATCCGAGGAAAACCGCTGCCTAGTCCGCAGACACTGGCAATTTTCTCATATACCTCGAACAGTATCTGTGGCTATGCTTTGGACCATTCGGCCATCAGGGCAAGCCCTCGGTGGTGAGAGACAGCCAGCAGTCATTGGTAACACTTTAGACCACTCCGCCATCAGGGCAGGCCCTCAGTGGTGAGAATCAGCTAGCAGTCAGTGGCAACACCTTAGACCACTGGGACATCAGGGCAGGCCCTCGGTGGTGAGAAACAGCTAGCAGCCATTGGTAACACTTTAGACCACTCCGCCATCAGGGCAGGCCCTCAGTGGTGAGAAACAGCTAGCAGTCAGTGGCAACACCTTAGACCACTCGGCTACCAGGGCAGGCCCTTCCGAGAAGTTATGTAGTTCGGGTCTATGCCATAGGATGAACTATGTTAATCTACAAGTCGTGACCATGCTCGCCATTTCTATTTTAGGTATTCATTTCGTGTAGCCAAACTATGTTTTCGTGACGTCTCATCTTATCTCATGGTATTGTTTGACAGTTGAATGCCACCGCTGTCGTTACTGCTAATGCGTCTGGATAGAACCGAAATTGCTTTCTCTGAAATGCGGAAGGATATTTATTTTCACGACTGTTTTTTTCGGGGGGGGGGGGGGGGGGGGGGGGGGGGAGAAAATAAAACTTTAATTTTCCCACCCATTCTAGATGGTACGATGGACCAAGTGTGAAAAATATTGCATTACCTATGGAGAGCCGTTCTTGCAGAAAAGCACTATTTGTCTTCAAAAACAATTCACCTGCCTTTAAAGACAAATAAACGCTATTTGTCTTTGAATCTATAAAGACAAATGAATTGTCTTTAACGGCAAATAGTGCTTTTCTACAAGAATGGTCTTCCACATTTACCATTATCGTAAACCATTATAAAATCTTCATTATATTTGGTTACCAGAAGTCTTCTTATTTTTAAATGTTATGTCTGAAATTGCTGACTTAACTGACTAGCTACAGGATTTTACAAGATAAATTAAAGAGTATTCGATCAGTAAATCATCCAAACCACTTCAATGCTCAATGTTCTCATTGGAAAGTGTCATATGGATGCGACTTTCTTTATAAAGCCAGAGAAATACATGTCTTCATACTCTCAGATAAAGCATACATTTTCTGTTAGATTGGGAGATTCAATTCACATTTTGTTATAACGAATGTTTTCTATGACAAGCCTACGAAAGAGCACACATGACATACATAAAAAATCAAATCTTCTTTCAACACTTTTCCAAAAAGTGTTGGAGAGATATTTGAATTTTTTTTCGCACGTTTTCCATTAAGTGTTTTCAAAAAATATTTGATTTTTTTTCGCACTTTTTCGGAAAAAGTGTTGGAAAAAATTGATATGTTTTGCTTGTCACGTATGCACTTTCGTAGAAGCTTAGATGAGCAACCACAAGTTATATTGGTCCAAGGTAGAAGACATCCCAAAAATAGAGTATTTATATCCATGCGTGTAAGCGATCTGAGTGGCATCTTGCGGCATTTCCGAAAACTAGATTTCTCAATTTGACCGTCACGATACTCTGTCACAAGTTGTCGCGCAATAGCTGCCTTTGAATAATTTATTTACTTTGCGGAAGGAACTAGGAAGGGGAATCAAATAGGCAACTACTTTAAGATGGGAAGGGCATAATAAAAACTTCAGATAGGATTTTACCATGTTTCGGACCTTTATACTGGCCGTTCTATTGGCCTCTATACCTGGCTATCTCTTTGAACAACTATACGATGGTAGAGGTAAGTCAAACTAATTTCACAGCTTTTAGTTTTACTTACAAAACTATTTGAATCTTTGTAAAACTAAATGGTATTTTTCGTTGCCCCATGATGGCCCATCGCAGGTATGCATCTCTTATTTGGGTCATCAAATGTCAGTCAATTTTGTAAAATTGATTTATTGACAGTCACAGTTGCTCACACTGTTGACAGCGTGCTATCAATAATAATGTATCAATAATAATAGCTGATAAGAAATCAATAAACTAATCCATAAAACACCTGCTAAGTGCTATGCTGCAAGTTGTTTGATTATAACACCTGTGATTATTATCAGGTGTCATGTCCTTGATTGAGTGAAATCAGTGTGTACTTTACACATCACAGGAAAACCTCATATGTGTTTATTTGCCAACATATTGTACAAATAGATAAAAGTGGAAAGGGTGCAGGGTATAGTAACGATGAATAGAGGACTTGAAAGTTGTAATGGAGATCATTTATCTGATATCAAAACTGCCTCAGCAATTTCAAAATTTCTGCCCATCCAGATTTAGCTACTTGCCTAATTTAAATCCTTATTTCAACTAGATTTACTAGTCTATTGCACGTCAAAAAGGGCTATGGAAATTTTAGCCATGTCCTTTGGACCTAGAAGTTAGTTTAGCAGGAAAGTATTTGGTTATTATCCCCAAAAAGTCAAAATTACAAATTCTTCATGGAATTTTTTGCCCATCCGTAAATTAGGATTTCAGGAAACTGACTGTCCAAAAGACCTGCTGTACAGGTCCTGGGAACCTATAGAGATGGAGCAATAATGACCAGGGACTTACTAGTAGCTTTTAAAGGAGTGTACATAATCGATACCAAGGAATCGGATGGAATTGTCGATCCCATGAAAAAGATCGCTATAAAATCTCATACCGATCATTCTGATTCCGGAATCGGCATAATGTTGATACTAATTGACGCTTACTTTGTCATATTATTGCAATGCAATAAGATGACAAAGTAACGAGACAATGCCAGTCAGTAGCTCAGTGTGCTAGGTAATCTAATTTAATACCTAAACACGAAATTATAGCATGGGAATGTAAAACAGTGAAGCATCTGATACAGTTTTAAACCTAAATGCTATTATTCTTCCCTCGACATACGTTGGTAAGAATCGGAATTGGAAAGAATCAGAATTATTTTTTACCGATTCCGATTCCAAACCTTGGATACCGATCACACTCCTACTAGTAGCCATGCAGGAGCCGTCCAGCCTGTCTTTTAGATAGGCAGTTTCCTGATTATCTCCTTTATGGACTGGCAAAAAATTCTATATAAAGATATTTCAATTTTGATTTTTTCGGGGTAAATAACAAAAAAACATTTTCCTAACAAACCATCATCTTGGACATTGATGAAGTGTAAATTGCCATAGACTTGGCCAAATTTAAAAGTGCTAAGTGAATTTGAACTACAGGTCACAAGTGTAGAAGGTATTGTTGTGGTGCGAAAATGGGAAAGTTATATATAGGTACTCACAAAGGTATATACCTACTATGGTTGAGGTGCAGGTAGCCTACGTTTGAACTTTTGATAGCATGATTTCCAAGAACTGATAGTTACAATGACCAAGGGTCTGACACTAAGATTTTAGGTGAGAGGTCCAAAAAGATCTTATAATAAAAATTAGCGGTAAAAACAGATTTCGGGTTATTATGATACTATTTTGGGTCCCTAGTCTGAAAAATCTGAAGGCCCACACAGGGACAGACTTAGCCAGACTAATACAGCACGTCTTTTGGACAGCCAGTCTCCCCAGTCTCATGAGAAACCCTTTGTTAGACAGGTAAAAACTTATAGGGAGAATTTTCAATTTTTAAGTTTTGGACTTATAACAGTAACCATACCTTAAATCTTACAAACCATCATATTTAAAGACATGGCTATTTAAAGCGTAATTGCACTTTTTAACACAATTAGTTATTATAGTTGGATTTGAAGAAACTGAGTAGCTTAATTTAGAAGGGCAGAACTTTTGTGAATGCTGTTTTGGACAGGCATTTCTAAAATCCTGGCTAAGACCCAGGCCCAGTGCAAAATCTAGGGGCTTGGGCCCCTGGGCACATCCAACCCTGACCCGCAAAGGAACTTACAATGGTGGCGATGCAGGTAGCCTATGTTTGAACTTTTGATGGTATGATAGTCAATGACTGAGCGTATTCAATTACTTCCCTATGGATGGGTGATCAGTGCTTTTTGTGAGCCAGCAAGCGTGCAAAAGCCCTAACAATACTTTACTTTCCTAACAAACCACCTTCTAGGACATAGCTGAAGTGTAAATTGCTCTTTTTAACACACTAGGCTATTAAATGTAGCTGGTATGAGGATTTGAAGTGGATAGTAGCTAAATCCGGACTTTCGACCCCTGTTGTTTAATTGAGTTGCTTTTTTCTCGCTGGCAACCACTAATGGGGACGGCCATAATATTAGCCAGCAGCATGTCTGAGTGTCATTTGGACACCCAAACCCACAAATATCACCCTTACGGACACCCAAAACTTTTTATGAGGAATTCCTAAAAATGTCAATTTCAAGCATATAATTGAACATATTTACCTGAATATAACTTCAATTGCGCTGTATATGGGCATTATGCTTAATGTCATTAAGTAAATATGGTATATAAATGGTTGTAATCTGAGTATTTGCTATCTACCTTGAACAATAGGATGCCTCAAAATTTTACAATTTTTTTTGTTTTCAATTTTGAGGACCCAGTTTCTAAATCCTAGCTAAAACCCTGGCGGAGGTTGTTATCCGTAGTACTGGACATACTATACTTGAGTCACTTGAGACCAATTTATATGTACTTCTATTCCTACATATTATCTCAGCTAACTTGAGCATATTGTACATTATATATATATATATATATATATATATATATATATATATATATATATATATATATATATATATATATATATATATATATATATATATATATATATATATATATATATATATATATATATATATATATATATATATATGTATGTATGTATAAAATATATATATATTTATATTGTAAAGCATGACCTTGGTGCTGAGCAAGCAGGAAAATAAACAATTTCTCAAAAGATTGAGTTGCTTTTTGCTAGCTGGCGACCACTAATGATGGAGGCTGATATCTATATATTACTGTACATGCTTTGTATATTCATGTATGTCGTGACAGGTTGATATGATATTGAGCCTATTGCTGCTGCCATGGGCCTTAAAGGATGTCTATAGCTCACAATGCGTGGGTGGTATGCGTGGGAGGAGGAAGAACAATTTCTGAGGAGGCTTTGACATTGTGACAGGTGTAAAGGGATATGGAAGCTTGGTTGTACCAGGAAATCTTTAACAATCAACTCTTTTGCTGCTGGCGGCTAATTTTGTCAATACAAAATGGTGCAAAAAACCTGAAAAATGACTGAAACCCTGGCAAATGGGTACTCATCTGAAAGTACTCAGTGAGAGCTATCCAATGAATACCAGCATGACAGGGTTTAGATGGTTTTCAAAAATATTTGCGTCCTTGTGCTTTGGACGAAAGTAGCCTCAGCATTGGAAGGGTTAAAGGATGTTTATGATACAGTGCGTGGGTTGTTTGCATGGGAGTTGGAAGAACAATTCCTGATGAGGCTTTGACATTCTACCAAGGTAACATCCTAGTAGAGTTGGTATTGAGACAGGTATCAAGGGATGGAGACATAGTTGAACCAGAAAAATCTTTGACATTTATCCCTTATGCTGCTGGAGGCTAATTTTGTCAATACAAAATGATGCAAAATAAACTTTAAAAAATGACTGAAACCATGGCATATGGGTACTCAACCGAGAGTACTCAGAGAGTGCTATCCAATGAATCCCAACATGACAGGGTTTAGATGGTTTTCAAAAAGCAAGGTAAAATCCTAGTTGAGTTGGAATTGAGACTGGTATGAAGGGATGGAGACTTAGTTGTACCTGGAAATCTTTGACATTTAAACCTTATGCTGCTGGTGGCTAATTTGGCCAAATATACAAAATTATACAAAACCTGATAAATGACCGAAACCCTGGCAAATTTGTACTCATCTGAGAGTACTCGGCGAGAGCTATCTATTGAATACCAACATGACAGGGTTTAGATGGTTTTCAAAAATCTTTGCGTCCTTGTGCTTTGGACGAAAGTAGCCTCAGCTTCAGAAGGGTTGAAGTATGTCTATAATCCAGTGTCTGGGTTGTGTGCGTGGGAGAAGGAAGAATAATTTCTGATTAGGCTTCAAATAACATTCTACCAAGGTAACATATTAGTGGAGTTGGTTTTGAGACAGGTGTAAAGGGATGGTGACATAATTGTACCAGGAAATCTTTGACATTTAACAGGGCTCGAAATACGCGGGTGCCGGGAGCCCAGGGCTCCCTTGAATTCTCCTGCAGCTGCCGGGAGCAGAAAGATGTACTTGTTTCTATACACAAAACCTTAAGGTTGCTTTTGAAGATGCAATTGGGCTCCCTGAAAAAAAACTTAATTTCGAGCCCTGTGTAAGTAAGGTAACATTCTAGTCTATTTCTGATTGAGGCAGGTGTAAAGGGATGGGGCCCTAGTTGTACCAGGAAGTCTATGACATCCTAGTTGGGTAACTGGTACTGTTACTTACCAGGAAATCTTTGCCAATTAACCAAGGTAACCTATCTTCCCAGCAATCCCAGGTTGGTAGGGATGGAGACTCAGTTACCAGGAAATCTTTGCCAATTAACCCAGGTAACCTATCTTCCCAGGTGGGTAGGGATGGAGACTTAGTTACCAAGAAATCTTTGCCAATTAACCAAGGTAACCTATCTTCCCAGGTGGGTAGGGATGAAGACTTAGTTACCAGGAAGTCTATGACATTTGAGCAAGCTAACATCCTAGTTGGGTAGTATTGTTAGTTACTAGGAAATCTTAGTCAATTAACCAAGGTAGCCTATCGAGGCAGGGTCTTAGCACGAATTTTGAAATATGTGCCCAAAATCTTTTTCAAGTGAGACCACAGTTAATAATCAGATTTCAACCATCAATATAACTTATTTAAATAAGGCATAACAAATAAATCTCCTTATACAATGTCATTGAGAAATATGTTTAGGTGAAAATTATTTGCTAGAATCAATTATTTGCTGGAAAATCAACACTTCTTTACAAAAAAAGCTTGTCCTCGGCGGTGATTTTTATGTATTTCAGTTAACTGAAATGCATAATCAGATCACAACGACTTGCGGTTTAACTGGACGGATGTGGTTTGCGGTTTCGGACGTTAGATTCGGACGTTAGTGGAAATTAGCGCGTGTCGGGTTGGCATGTGTTTTTGCCTTTGTGTGGGGCTCTGCCACGTGGGGACGTTATTGGTTGGCCATTCATTTTGTCAGAGTTTTTTGATTGGCATGGGGGGCGGTGCTTGTTGTGTGGTGTTACGTTCTGGTATCCAATCGTGTCGGGTTAGCATATCCTGTTGCCTTTGTTCGAGGCTTTGCCACGTGGGGTTGTTATGTTGGTTATCCATTCATTTCGGCGGAGAAATTTGATTGGCACGTGGGGGCGGTGCTTGAATTGTGATGTCACGCACTGGGATCCAATCATGTGGATCTTCTGTTGGAGTCATCTTTCGTGGTGCTGTGCCACGTGGGGTTGTTATGTTGGTTCACCATTCATTTCGTCGGAGATATTTGATTGGCACTTGTGGTGTGTGCATGGCGATAAGTCCATTTTTCATGGTACCTCGCCGATTCCTTTCAGTTTTATCAAGTTATCGCCCCCGATCGAAATATGAGTACCTACCTGGATAGATGAGATCCTCATCTATCTAATTCTATCATTTTTTTATTTCCAACTTCAGGTTGGGAGCGAAAAAATAGCTATTCGCTACAACCAGAAGTTGATTTTTTTGACATTGGCGAGGTTACGGTCCGCCATTTTGAAATCGAGTTTCGCGAAATTTGAACCCCGATTTCAAAGCTTTGGTTTGTGGCCATCTCTAACTTTAAAATTCCGAAACTAAAAGTTTTAACAAGCCAAGTATCTATATTTTTAAGATTAATTCTTTTGGTTTCAGAAAATCAAAAAAATTCGAGATATTTGTCATCACGCATCGATGATGACGTGTTGACCATGGCGATAAGTCCATTTTTCATGGTTCCTCGCCGATTCCTTTCAATTTTATCAAGTTATCGCCCCCCCGATCCAAATATGAGTACCTACCTGGATAGATGAGATCCTCATCTATCTGATTCAATCATTTTTTAATTCCAACTTCAGGTTGGAAGCGAAAATTAGCTATTCGCTACAACCGGAAGTTGATTTTTTTGACATTGGCGAGGTTACGGCTTCCCTTCGATATGCATTTCACACAAAAAAACATACTATTTTCAAAAAATTGTCACGTCGCCGTTTCTGGGTCAAAAGTTACAAATGACCCATCAAAATGTTCGCAAGAAAGAGGGCTTTTACCCTATTATCATAACCTGTTTGTTATGTTTGTAATTTTTGAGAAAAATGGCGACTTTGGAAAAAAACGGCAAAAACGGCTTTTTTCAATGTTGATTTAGGAACCCTGGCGAAATTCTCAATTTACTTATTAATTTCGCCACTAGAACCGAAAAAAAAGTTTCAACTTCAAGAAAACACTCTAAATAATACATCCTGCCCATTTGTGGAATTTGTTTGTGCCTCACAATCGTAAAAAATGAACTTTGAAAAAACTGGAAGTAGTAAATCTTTGAATCGCGATTTCAGCACTCATTGAAGTCTTCACCAGAAAATAGACCCAATCACTGATTTATTTCTCTGTCAATTCTAGCTTAGCAGGTCTGATTAATATGGCAAGAGCTGAAATCATATTTAATTTCCTTTTAATTAAGATATGTTTTGGATGTATTTTTGACAGTGGGTTTCCCACAAGTGAAATATGACATGACTATTTGGACTTATGGTTTTACTATCAATACCAAAATGGCATCCTGGGTAGCAGGCTGTCATCTTGTTCAAAAGAACTAAGACTTTTAAAAGCATACTTCATGTATCTCCAAATGTTGTATTGTCAGGCTCCTTCCATTCATTTTATCTTGTATTAATTTAAGAATAACTTTAATGCGATATATTCTGTGGTTTATGAATGGGACCTGGAGTCCACCTCAATTTGCTTAATAGTTGACATAGGAACTAAAGCTTCCTCAATGATATACTGTAAATTCTCAGAAATATGGGCCACTATAATTATTTGACAAAATAATAAAAGATAATATAAGGCCTTAGAGAGGATACAGCTTGGCCAGGCTGGTCAACAACTCATTTGGCAGGATTTTAAAAATGCCCATCCAAAATGTCTATTCCAAAATTTCTCCCCGCCCAGATTTAGCTACTGATCTACTCCAAATCCTTCTACAAACTACATTTAATAACCTGTTGTGTTAAAATGGGCAAATTTCACTTCAGCCATGTCCTTGGAGGTGTCTTTTCGTGAAAATATTTGGTTATTACCCCCCAAAAAGTCAAATTAAAAAATTCTCCATAGAAATTATTGCCTGTCCAAAAAGGAGGGGTCTTTCAGGAAACTGCTTGTCCAAAAGACAGGCTAGACAGGTCCTGGGAAAGTCCCTGTTTGGAGATCCCCTCAACATAAGATAGACATAGAGTATTCATCATGTGTCAGTGGACCCTTTATTCCCTATATTTAGGTTACATTTAAATCGATTCCATTCTGTCAACGGGGCATTTCACGATTTGCTCCGGTTCTACACGGGACAAAACACAGACTTCAGAGCTAAATAGCTTTTAAATGGAACTCATTTCAATAAATATTTTTGCAACAAGCAAATATTGACCATTTCCTCTATTGAAATATATATTTATAACAAATATTAAACTAATACTTTTGCCAGAAATTAGGAAAAACCTCTGGTTCTACACGGGACATCAAAGTGAAGTGACTTTTTGATAGCTTCATTACATCTTAAATTCCTCTTCTTGTAGAAATCACATGTTAATCAAATTACATTTGTATGAAAGCAGTGAAACTCTACTTCATGAACCTGTTTCTTTCTTGTTACATTCTCATTTAAATTCTAAGAAAACATAGTTATTAATGAAGAAGGTGGGTTCTACACGGGACGGTTCTACACGGGACACTTTTCACTTATACTTTTTCAGTACTTTTCTAGCCCCGAGAGCATAAATAAGAAGTTCTAGTTTAACAAGAACATAACCTTAATCACTAGAGTTAATATGAATACACACTTTCTTCTCTTAAAGACAAGTTAAGCAGATCAATTTCAATAAATCAAATTTGCTTTTCGATAGCTTCATTTCATCTTAAATTCCTCTTCTTGCATAAATCATATGTTAATCAAATTACATTTGTATGGAACCAGTGGAACTCTACTTCATGAATGTGTTTCTTTCTTGTCATATTCTCATTTAGATTCTAAGAAAACAAAGTAATTAATAAAGAAGGTGGGTTCTACACGGGACGGTTCTACACAGATGTCACAGATGTCCCGTGTAGAACCAGATTGTCCCGTGTAGAACTTTTTTTAAGGTTCACATTTTAAAGACTTCCATTTACAAGAAATATAAGAGGAACATGTCAAAATATTTCTTTCTGTCTGTAGGGAGAAAATTCCAAAAGGATCTGTGATAGGTCTTCTAGATTTCAAGAAAAATTAACTTTTATACGTAAAAAAGTTCTACACGGGACAATGACAATTTTGATATGCATCTAAATTACTCATTTGATTAATATTTCATTTGAAAAAGGTTGAAACAAAGTAATGAAGGCTATTGAGGTGCATTCATGAAAGTTCACACACTTTTTTATATCATCTAATAGGTTTTTCAGGCACAGATGTCCCGTGTAGAACCAGATTGTCCCGTGTACATAGAACTTTTTTTAAGATTCACATTTTAAAGACTTCCATTTACAAGAAATATAAGGGGAAAATGTTGAAATATCTCTTTCCATGTGTAGGGAGAGAATTCCAAAAGGATCTGTGATAGGTCTTCTAGATTTCAAGAAAAATAAACTTTTATATGTAAAAAGGTTCTACACGGGACATTGTCAATTTTGACATGCATAAATCACTCATTTGATTAATATTTCATTTACAAAAAAGTGGAGACAAGGTAATGAAGGCTATTGTGATGCATTCATGGAAGTTACTGATGGATAAAATCAAAATTGAAGAAAAAATCAATATTAATAAATGTCCCGTGTAGAACCCACAAAAATGTTTTTCAAAGTTCAATTTGCTATATCCCGCTAACTAGATAAGTCAGGAAAAAATTTAAAGTTGTTCTAGAAGGTTTAAAATGTCTACTTTTATGTTCAAATTTCTAAATAATGATTTAAGGCTTTTGAAATTCAACAAGCCACTTCACTTTTTTGCTGAAATGCCCCCAACGTGAAATCAAGCGTGAACATAGGATACAATGTCAAGACTATGCCACACCAGAGGTCAAAATAAGTGCAGATTGACCCATTAATGCTTAAGAGTTCCTTCAGAAATTGTCATCTGGATCCAAGATATTTTTGACAATAACTTTGGAATTGAGAACGGTTTTGCAAAATGTTGTCAAAATGTTTGAAGAAGAGTTGATGGTAATGTTCTGTTTAACATCTATCCTTCAAATATTTTCCCAACTTCACTTTTTTTCCTTTATGATTGCATCAAAGATTACTGGCTGCCTTTGGCCACGATATGCATTAATGACACTTGGTGTAACAGACAAAAGTATGCACCTACTGAATTAATCAATATGAACTCAATATACCCAAATGTACCACCTTCCTACAGACTCTAGGGGCAATTTGACTCTGGCCACCTGGGGAGCAGTTTTAGAACTATATACAAATAGTCTCAGATCTGGTATTTTCCGTGGTGGATAAGACTGAAGCAAAAAATTCTTCGCCATAGGCAGGGTTATGTCAAGCAGATGCACTAGAAGTCATTGATGCTCAAAATTTTCTCCTGGAATATCTCTTTATATCTAAAACAATAACTTTGGAAAAGTGGGTATAATGCATCTGGGTGCCTTTTTGGACACCCAAACCCTTAAAAAGAACCCCCCAGGACACCCAAATATTTTTGTGTGGAATTCTTTCCTCTGATTAATTGATTATGTCTGGGTTGTGGGGCGATTTTTATTATTTTTTTTGATCGATTTTGCCGAAAGTTTATTTAAATATGTTATTTTTGACTGCACCTCTGTGACGCCAGTCGTGGCCCAGTGGTAAGACGGTCGGTTGTTTTGCGCGGGACCGCTGCGACGACGCAAGCAGAACATTAGGTCTAGAAGCCTAAGTATAAAACTCAAACAGCAGGTGGTGCATGTCCCAGCCTGCGGTTTTATTTGCGATGGGGTTGAGCCCGACGCAACGAGAACATAACCTTAAAGTCGGCCACAACCAGGATGGGCTTCTAATGACATGTGGGTTATACAGACGGCAGTTCAACTTATAAAATGGTGGCTGTTCTTTTCCCCTTCACGAGGAAGAATCTTAGGTGGATGAGAAGAGGCAGGATATTAAGGGCTAACTTTAATTTCAAGGGAGATGGTGATATAAGGATGAGATGTCTGAAATATGCATGACACTTGAAACTATATGTATTCTGTATTAACCACCATACTTATTCAGTTAATAAAATAAAAAAAGATCAGTTTAGTATAAATTTACGTAAAAATGGTATTAACAAGTCATGTCCCTTTTAATATAGGAATTTCATATTGATATTAAAAAAGAGCTTCTAACCACAATAGCATTAATCAGCATGATAAATATATATATATATATATATATATATATATATATATATATATATATATATATATATATATATATATATATATATATATATATATATATATATATATGTATATATATTCTACCATCCCTATTATTTGATTCGGATGACATGTTGTCAGAATGTGGTCAAATGACAGAGAAGGAAAACCAGAAGGTTGAATGACCGAGAGGTATTTTAATTATCTAAGTATCAAGCCCCTGTACAGGAAATGGATTTTCGTGTTTTATTCGCGTTTTCTGCCATATTCATGTCTACACCAACATGACGACCGCAACCGCCACAACCATCCCAGCATACCAGCATGACTTAATTGCGGTCTTTAACAACTAGTGCCAAGAACCCCAGCACAGACCGGCAATAGAAGACACCTTGACCTTCAATATGGAACAACATCGGTAAGTAATATTACTTTATTAATATTTCCTGAAATACACCCTCGACGCTATTAGCGTCCTTCTTGTTGAAAATTGGTGTCCGAATGATGCTCTGAAGACGCCCTGCTGGCTAAGGCTATGTTCTCAGGCGGGTAGGGATGGAGACTCAGTTACCAGGAAATCTTTGTCAATTAACCAAGGTAAGCTATCTTCCCAGGTGGGTAGGGATAGAGACTTAGTTATCAGGAAATCTTTGTCAATTAACCCAGGTAGCCTATCTTCCCAGGTGGGTAGGGATGGAGACTTAGTTACCAGGAAATCTTTGTCAATTAACCCAGGTAAGCTATCTTCCCAGGTGGGTAGGGATGGATATTGAATATAGATAAAAAGTTTGAGTCATGTCAGAAGGATACTTCATTCTGAATGAAGTATCCTTCTGACCTGACTCAAACTGAATGAATCATTCATGAATGCAATATAGACAACAGAGAGATACTGGGTTTTTAGTTCGAATTTTACCCAGCAGGGGTGTTAAAGCATACAGGTGTACCAAAGGTTATCAAAAACTGTTTTTAGTTTGTACAGGTCATATTTACCCATCCAGGCCTGTTGCGCCCAAACATCCTAACTATATGGTTTCATCTTTTGTTTAAAGCAATTTATATTATGGAAAATATTGATGGTGAATCTTTGGCAATTACCCAACAAAATTCCCCATTAGATATTTTGTTCTAAATTCAGGTTTTATTCCTTGGTTAGGCCACTCCAATTTAATTACTTGTCTTACAAGCTTTTTTTGGAATAAAATCCTGTCAGATTCCAAAAAAAAAAGAAAAAAAAGTCACCTGTGGTGTCTTACGGACGAAAGTGGTTTTGAAATTTTCTGTCAGACTCCAAAAAAAAAATAAAAAAGTGCAAGAATATTCTTTGTAAGGGTGATTCAATCAACTACAGGAAGCTATCATTGCTGTAGTAGAGCCTCAGACTTCAGGAGGTATACCTCCCACCCTTCAGGTTACAGGGATTAATAGATTGATTGATTTTATTTAGTTGAGAATAGGCTGGTAGAAACATATCGCTACCAGTCCTAGTCGGCAGACTCTAAAAAAAATAAAATAAATAAAACAAGTCACATTTTTCAACTTTTTTTTTTATTCAAAAATGGCTCATTTCCTACCTCATGAGCTCGTAAGACAAGTAAATAAATTGGAGTGGCCTTATTATAAAAATTCTATCATAGGCCAAATGATAACATTCAAGGAAGACTATTTACGCATGACTTGATTTTAAATCAAATACAGGAGTGGAAGCCAAATCTATGTAATAAAGTTCACTTAGTACAAATACTTGTGGGAATGCTTTTTCATGTGGTTGTTTATAAACAGCGTAGTGGGTGTAGACGTACACGACTAGTACGGTTAGAACGACTTTCTACTGCTAAGTTATCAATAGCCTTTAAGAATGAATGGCAGACGAGGCATAGACTTAATGTGGACTTGAAACTTAAATGATATAGCAATACAAAAATACTCGTTGCAAGACAAAATAATTTGAGGATGTTACTTTGTAATGTATAATGGATATGCAGCATAGACTTTATTTTGTTCAATATTAGAAATATTGTAGATTAATATAATATAATCTTTATTTCTTTAAAGGGGTTATTACAAATAGCCATGGGGCTAATCGGGGTAACCACCCCAACAAAGTAATACAATATAATAAAATATATGATGAAGAAAGTTAAATACAAATAATTTGACATAGCAAGGTCAGTAAGACACTGAAATTATCTACAATTGTCAGACAGAGAATATATATTGTATAATATAACATAAGATGGATAGAAAAAATACACAGACTGATATGTAGATTGTAGATTGTAGATTAATAGATGATATGCAGTATAGAAATAAAACTTGTTCCAGTATTAAAACTTATCAATGTAGATTTAAAGATGAACAGTATAGAAAAAATAAAGCAAATCTTAGAGTCATTATTTGTAGTTATACTCTGTATTAAGCTTTAAAATTGTTTCAAAATAATAAACAAAAACAATAAATGATGGTCAGCGGTGGAAAAATGTGTTAGATCTAAATATTTATAAAAACTGACAAAGAAAATTAGAGGTGGTGAAAGACATTGGGATGTTTTTGGCAATGCCTTTGACCACTCTGCTATATAGGCAGGCCCTTAGTGGCGAGAGACAGCAAGAATCTTTTGGCACTGCCTTTGACCACTCTGCTATTGGGGCAGGCCGTTAGTGGTGAGAGACTGCGAGAAGTCATTGGCAATGCCTGGGACCACTCAGCTATCGGGGCCGGCCCTTAGTAACGAGAAATTGCAAGAAGTCATTGGCAATACCCTAGACCACTCTGCTATTGAGGCAGACCCCTAGTGGTGAGAGACAGCAAGAAGTTGTTGGCAATGCCCTAGACCACTATGCTGTTGGGCCGGCCCTTAGTGGTGAGTGACAGTGAGCAGCCAGTGGCAATACCTTTGACCACTCAGCTATAGGGCAGACCCTTAAGGCTTAGAGTTAGTAAGCAGTTAAGTGCCCTAGACCACTCAGCCATTGGGATGAACCCTCACATGCTGAGAACTCCAGTGTGCATGTTTCTCAATGTACTTGGGGTGAAATTCAGTTAATGGCAATGCTCTAGACCACTCAACAGTCGGGGTAAACCCTCCTATGTTGAGAACTCCAGTGTGTGTGTCTCTCAATGTACTTGGGGTGAAATTCAGTTAATGGCAATGCTCTAGACCACTCAGGTATCGGGGTGAGCCCTCACATATTGAGAACTGAAGTGTGTGTGTCTCTCAATGTACTTGGACCCGTGAAATTCAGTTAATGGCAATGCTCTAGACCACTCAACAGTCGGGGTAAGCCCTCCTATGTTGAGAACTCCAGTGTGCGTGTCTAGCAGTGTATGTAAAATGAGGGGGAAGTGGTGAGAGACAGCTAGCAGTCATTGGCAATACTTTTGACCACTTAGCTATTTGGGCAGGCCCTCAGTGGTGAGGGACAGCTAGCAGTCAGTGGCAACACCTTAGACCACACAGCTATCAGGTCATGCCCCCATACATGGTGAAAGAGAATAAGCAATTAGTGGCATTGCCCTAGACCACTCAGCTATCGGGGTGAGCCCTTACATGTTGAGAACTTCAGTGTGCGTGTCTAGCAGTGTGTGTAAAATGATGGGGAAGTCAGGGCCAGTGATAACAGATGAGCATGAGTATGAGGCATGACAAGGTATATAGATCAATGGGCCTCCATCTTTCCACAAATCATCTATCTACAAACATAGATTTTTTTTTGTTCCATAGCAAACATGGATGTTTCACATCGTTTTTTATTTATTATCATAATTTACATATAATAAAGTAAAACACTGAAATGCCTAGTAGCCATGCTAGCAAGGTTACCTGTATTTCAATTATGAATATAAAAAAGAAATCAAATGATTTGGATATTGAACTTCTTTTTGCGTAGATGAAATTTAGTCTTTATGCCGCTGATAGCTAATTTGGCCAATATATAATAATGCAAAAAACCTGAAAAATTATTAAAACCCTGGGACATGGGTACTCATATGAGACTACTCAGCGAGAGCTATCTAATGAATACCAACATGATATGGTTTAAATGGTTTTCAAAAATCTTTGCATTCTTGTGCTTTTGGACGAAGGTAGCCTTAGCATTAATATGGTTAGTAACTTAGTATTATATTGCTTTGTAACCCTGGGGAAGATCCTTACCATTGTCCAGACTGAGTTACCCTCTTTAAAATAAAGATTATTATCATTGTTATTATCATTATTATTATTACAATTATTATTATTATTATTATTATTATTATTATTATTATTATTATTATTATTATTATTATTATTGTTATTATTATTATTATTGTTATTATTATTATTATAGAATATCTTTTGCTCAATGTTGCCTCTATATGATATCAATATTGCAGCCAACCGTAACCTTCATAGTTGGTTATTCTCCACTGGTGCCGAAATACATTTCTGCTGGCAGGTTATTCATGTGAAGGCAACTGATCTGCCTCCATAAACAGGCGTCTATGGTTCATGTTTTATTGCCGCGGCGTGTCTTTATTGTGTAATTCTAGCATGCCTGGAGCCAGAAAGAGTAATA
Organism: Maea johnstoni; assembly: GCA_963942565.1. Taxonomy (NCBI): domain Eukaryota; kingdom Metazoa; phylum Annelida; class Polychaeta; order Spionida; family Magelonidae; genus Maea; species Maea johnstoni. The sequence goes on along the minus strand of OZ012695.1, from coordinate 2,828,549 downwards.
TTAAGATTGTGTACCACAAAATCTGTCTCAGGGTGGGGGGCTCTATGGTTCATGTTTTATTGCTCCTGCGTGTCTTTATCGTGTAATGCTACCCTGTTCTTAGCCAGAAACAGTAATATTAGGATATGTCAGTGCAGGGTCTTTAGTCAGGATTTAGAAGCTGTGTGCCCAAGATTGGCAATTGTAAATGTTTTGGGCTTCCAATTTTTCAAGTGGGGCCACAATATACTCAGATATCAATCAAAAACATTTATAAACTTATTGAAATAAGGCAAACTTATAAAATGTCATGGGAATTATAATATGATGAAAATATTCAGTTATGTGCTTGGGATTGACATTTCAAGAAATTCTTTACCAAAATATCTGGTTGTCCTGAGGGTAGGAGTGTAATCGATACCAAGGAATCGGATGGAATCGCCGATCCCATGGAAAAGATCGCTATGAAATCTCATACCGATCATTATCCTGATTCTGGAATCGGCAAAATGTTGATACTAATTGACGCTTACTTTGTCATATTATTGCAATGCAATAATATGACAAAGTAACGAAACAACGCCAGTAGCTCAGTGCACTAGGTAATCTAAATCTACTACCTAAAAAATGAAATTATAGCATGGGAATGTAAAACAGTGAAGCATCTGATACAATTTTAAACCTTAATGCTATTATTCTTCCCCCTGTATATGTTGGTAAGAATCAAAATAGGAATCGGAAAGAATCTGAATTTTTTTTACCCATTCTGATTCCAAACCTCGGATACCGATCACACTCCTACCTGAGGGGTGATTTTTTTAGGGTTTGGGTGTCCAAAAGACGCCCAGACACCCTGCTGGCTAAGGCTATGTGACGTTGTACCACAAAATCTGTCCCCTTGAAAATTTGCCCAGGGGGCATATTTTCTAGGATAATTGCACCGAGGAGATTTGCCCCCTACCCTTAAAAATGTACCCCCCCCCCCCCCCCCCCTACCTACAGCAGGAATATTTAGGGAGTTTTATCCCCTGGGGGATATTTATTATATTATTCAAAATATTTGAAGGAGAGTTGTTGGTAGTGATCTTATTAACATTTCTCCTTCAAATCTATTCCCAGATAGGCTTTCGCTTATAAGATTTCGCCGAAGTTGTCAGACCGCTTTTGGCCGCTTCACACATTAATGGAATAAGTAGTCCGGGCATGCTCGCGAGGTTCATAATTGTAAAGCATGGAGGCTGGGAGCTCGACGCAAAACATGTCTATCCGGGCATGTCTAAACCGAATTACGCTCATGGATTTCTTGTAATCCTTGCTCGGGGAGAGAGAAAGGCCAATGCTGGTGTGGTAGATAACCTGTTCATGCCTCAAGATCTTTTTGACTTTGGAATTTCCATTTTTCATCATTTTTTCTGCCATGGCATATTGCTGCTAATTCGTGACTGGCCAGTTATAACTGGTGGAGGAAACCATGCTAAAACCGATGCCTAACCCCAAGTCACTGGTAACACTTTTACATGCCCCGGTCGGTATTTGAACCCAGACAGTGGTGAGAGACAGCTAGCAGTCAATGGGAATACCTTAGACCACACGATCTTCTTGATAATTACTGTCTCAATAAATGAAACTTTTGCAAATAACTTCAGAATTTATTTAAACTAAATATTTCAAGGGGAGTTGTTAATGATTAGATTCTGATGAACGTTTCTCCTTCAAATACTTCCCCGGATATCTTTTCTAGTTGATAAGATGACTCAAAATAAGTCAGGCATATTTTGCTCTTTCATTCTCTATTACCAGGCACCTAGATGCTATTTTCTGAAATGCCAATTTACGCTCACAACGGCCAAAAGCAGTTTGACAATTTTGGTGAAATCTTTGAGGCAAAAGCATCGCTGTTAAAATATTTGAAGGAGAAACATTCATTAGAACACAACAACCAACTCTCCCTGAAATATTTTGCAAAATGATTCTTTATTTTGAAAGTTATAGTCAAAAGTATGAAAGATCCAGCAGAAAAATACATGAATAACACCTCAGTGTTAACAGGTTAAGGTTTAATCAGAGCATGACTTAGGTCACCTTTTCATACTTACTGAGTGCTATCATTGAGAGGGGTGTTGTCTGAATCATTAATATATTTGAAGAATTACATAAGAATAATACATGAATTTATAACATGTTTGAAGGAATGTGTGGGTTGCGTTCTGATGAATACGTCTCCTCCAAATATATTCCAAACTAAGCTTTTGTCAGAGAGAAATCACCACAATATTTGGCCGTGTTGGATGATACAGATATGGTTGGGTTTATACCCTGAAGTAAGCATTCCCTATTACCCTTGGGTGCACAAATTGTGATTTTCCCCGCAAATGTCTGATGCCAAATTGTTAATGTTTGATGAGCCTATGCAACTTTGGTCCACCATACTCATGTGACATATCAAAATGAACCTTAAATCTAGCACAGCATTCTGACAGCTAATTGCCTAATTTTTGACCTATGTGGGGGGTCTTTTAAATAAGACAATATGGTCTCTTTATAAATTCGAACCAACCTTTCCGGTATTGTAGGTGGGGAGACTAACCTCCAATATGGCAGCCCATTCTCTGCCGATAGAGGTCGCTTTACTCGAACAAGGGAATGCGAGTATATTCTCCTTAGAGAAGAGTTTAATAAACAAAGAACATCTCCTTTAAAGGGAACTTCAAAGCAAAAGCCTGAACTGTCTTGTCAAGATCTTCCTGAAATGCAGGGACCTTGGCCATTTTGCTCACTATTTTGGGAAACTGATCACGCATCTACGATCTAGGCATTGACCTGTCTATGCGCTTATTAATTTTAAAAGTAATATTTTCACAGTGAAGCGTCCTATAAAAGAGAGTCTAGTTCCAAGTAGAAGGAGATCTGGAGAGAGAATGATGAAGCAGATATACAAATAGTAATGTAGCCTAGTTCTCGGGCTGTATTAGGTATAATGTCCCCCACCACTATACATACTAAGTAGGTTTGATGTCTCTCTCAAACTCTAGATGGCAGCACTGTTTTCATGTGTTGCAGTTGATATTACATCGATACAGACTACAACTCAAGTGTGTCCCCCTTGAGCATTTATTCAGAACTAAACCTGGATTGAAATTAAATCAGGTTAGATCAGTGAAAGAGCCAGATATCACAGAGGTGTAGCAAGTCTCATGAATGGTAATCGTGTTTTTTTGCCTGCAGAGTACCTACAGAGTACTGGAGAAAGGGTATACAGTGCTAGTTACGCTAGTACCCACTGCATATGGTTGTGATATAAAGGTGAAATAGAGCAGAAATGCTTAATGTTTTGTTTCCATCAATTAATTTTGTAAATACCTAATTCATACCCAAATACCTAATTGATAAATAGCTCATTAATGAATAATTAATGCCTTAATTCATCAATAACCCATTTATATGTAAGTGAATGGTGTAGCTCTGCACATCCACTCATTTCCCCACATCCTCATATAAACCCTCCCTCTTTACTGTGAGGAAGTCGCCAGTGACTTGAGGGTTAGTGGGTTGTTTGCTGTGTACCCCGGTTTCCTTCACCACTTAGGCCTTAAAAAAGAAATTGTTTGTTTGCTGTAACGGTCCGACAAAAAATAGAGTAGGTAGGTCAGTAAGTTATTTTTTTTTTTGCGTTATTTCTTTGGTCAAAAATGTGTGTTTTATGCATGTTTTAAGTTGATTGGGAGATGGGAGGGCGGAAAAAACTATAGGGTATGGATTTTTTTAGTAAAAACTTGTTAGGGTAGGGTTACAGGAAACAACTTTTTTTTAGGCCTTACACAACTGGCTAGGCGTGGTTCAGCCGTAATGTGGGGATCCGCCGTGGCCTAGTGGTTACGATGCCTGGCTCCCAAGCGTGAAGTCGCAGGTGAGTCTCTGCTGGATCCCCATGAGCGGGTTGGCATGGTCACTATATAAATGTGTGGCATTGTGGAGGGTTGTATATGATCCCTCTGCAAGTGAAAGACCCCTTGGAACTATTCATGAAGAGGAGGGAATTTCGTCCCGATTCCAGGTTTCAATATCGTCGCAATATGACCTAAGCTGTTGAAAGCGATGTAAAAGCCCATTCTGTCTTAATATGGCAGAAAAAGTGATGAATTTTTTTTTCAAAATTCAAAATAACCCCCCCCCCCCCCCCCCCCTATCTTACAAAATCCAACTACCTACCAGTATAATTAGTTAATTACTGATTTATACTGAAATATTTTTTTCATCTTCAAGTCAATTGTAGGTACATTAAATGTTGATGTGAATCAGACCTACAACTTTGCTTCATATAGTTGGCTAGAGAACGCGATGATTTACAATGAGTTTCATATGATTGTAATTCTTCTTAAATTTATCAAAATTTTATTCTAGTGATTGAAATCTTGCATAATAGCTACTTGTAAAATTTTCCTTTTGATTACAGGGTATCTTTGGAATAATATTTTGAGTAAAAATGTAAATAACTAATCAGGTTCTTGGAAAGACTTGAAATTCATTTCAGAGTGTTTTGACAGATGTAGTATTCAAGGACTTATATCATGTTTGAGTACTTACCAACTATAAAAATAAGATATTTTCTTCCAACTCTAAAAGAACTTTTACAAAAATATCTGAATGAATAGTAGCTCATCAATTTGTATTAATGAATAAATGAATTGATCACTTGGGGCGTATAAAAATAAGTTATTTTCTCCTAACTCTAAAAATAAACTCTTGTACACAAATATCATCAGAATGAATAGTAGCTCATCAATTTGTATTAATGAATATTACATTTATTAGCATCCTAACATGTATTTTTTATCACTTGGGGGGTACAAAAATAAGTTATTTGTTCCTAACTCTAAAAATAAAACTCTTGTACACAAATATCATCTGAACGAATAGCAGCTCATCAATTTGTATACATGAATACTACATTTATTAGCACTCTAACATACTCTTTTGACTGAGTTGTTTGTGTAAAACCTGTAGCAAGTATTATTTCTAGGTTTGTGGACTCTAAAAATAAAACTCTTATACAAAAATATTATCTGAATGAATAGTAGCTCATCAATTTGTATTATTTAATATTACACTTAATTGTTAGCATCCTAATGCACTCTCTTGACTGAGTTGTTTGTGTAAGAGCTGTAGCAAGTATTATTTCTAGGTTTGTGGACTCTAAAAATAAAACTCTTATACAAAAATATTATCTGAATGAATAGTTAGCTCATCAATGTGTATTAATGAATATTACACAAGTTTATTAGCATCCCTAAATGCACTCTCTTAATTGACTGAGTTGTAATCCTGTAGTAAGTGTTATTTAGTGGGGTTTGCGGCCATTATCAGCATTGGTAACTATGTAGCAGGAATGTTACCCTAATGAAATTATCATAGATAATTAAGCCTCTTCTCATTCTAGTGCATGGTTTGAATGCATTGTTGTTGCTATAGTGACAATCTTACTTTCATGGATTAAGAATCTGTTCATCATAGTGAGTCTTAGCCAGTTGGGCATTTGGGTGTCTTTTGGACACACAAACCCTCAAAAGTCACCCCTTAGGACACCTAAACTTATTTTGTGAGGAATTTCTTAAAATGTCAATCTCAAGCATATAATTTCCATCACATTGCATTAAGTTATTATTATGCCTTATTTCGATAAGTTTATACATTTTCATTGTTAAAATCTGTGTATATTGTGGTCCCAGTTGAAAAGTTGGATGCCCAAAAGTTTTACAATTGCCAATTTTCGGCACCCAGTTTCTAAATCCTGGGTAAGACATAGAGGTTCCATCACGAGTGGATGGAAAGAGGAGGAATCTTGCACGAGTGAGTGATTTTGTGTCTTGGGACGAGGCTTGCCGAGTCCCAAGACACAAAATCACTCACGAGTGCAAGATTCCTCCTCTTTCCATCCACGAGTGATATAACCTGTTTCTCCCACGATGAAAAGGAGAAATTTACACGCTTTACCGTGAGGTTAGCTTGATAAACTAGGTCAGCCAAAGGTTGCCTGTGCACTATTTCAACAATGGTAATACGCGTTTGTTGCGACGTGCATCGTTTGTTTTCCTTAGAAACTGGCGCCAGATCACGGACGTGACGCTTGTTCGAATGCACGCGCACCATTGTTAGGTCTACCTTTGACCCAGCAGCAGTGACCTCTTGATTGAAATTGAGGGATCTGATTGGACAATTACATTAGTTTGACCTTTTGACCCCGTTGAAGAACACCCATTGGAGACCGCAAATCCTTAACTGTAAAATACACCTCAGAGTGGGAGAAACTGCTGTTCATCATCACTTCTTTTGACATAAAAAGGCTAAATCATTCATGACATTGCTGATGTGCGAAGCAGTGTTGATCTTTCATTCTCTGTGTTTTAGATGTTGGGAACATCTGCCAAATCAGTTGTTAGGACCGATTCAACAATGACACCACTTGCATTGTTGAGTGTTCCCCATTGTTGATTTGAGAAGTAGTGTTGATCTTTCATTCTCTGTGTTTTGAGATGTTGGGAACATGTGCCATTTAAGTTGCACAATCCTACACAAATAAAAATTGTTAGGACTGATCCAAAAATGACAACACTACACCTGTTACCTTGCATTGTTGAGTGTTCCCCATTGTTGATGTGAGAAATAGTGTTGATCTTTCATTCTCTGTGTTTTCAGATGCCGCGCTACACAAATAAAAATTGTTCGGAATGCTCCAACAATGACAACACTATACCTGTTACCTTGCATTGTTGAGTGTTCCCCATTGTTGATGTGATTGTTTTCTGTGTTTTGAGATGATGGGAACACATGTCATATAAGTTGCACAATCTTGCGGCGTTACACATATAAAATTGTTAGGACCGATCCAACAATGACAACACTACACCTGTTACCTTGCATTGTTGAGTGTTCCCCATTGTTGATGTGAGAAATAGTGTTGATCTTTCATTCTCTGTGTTTTCAGATGCCGCGCTACACAAATAAAAATTGTTCGGAACGCTCCAACAATGACAACACTACACCTGTTACCTTGCATTGTTGAGTGTTCCCCATTGTTGATGTGATTGTTTTCTGTGTTTTCAGATGATGGGAACGTGTGCCACATAAGTAGTACAATTTTGCGGCGCTTATACACAAATCAAAATTGTTACGACCGATCCAACAATGAGAGCACTTGCATTGTTGAGTTTTGACCATTGTTGATGTAAGAAGTAGTGTTGATCTTTCATTCTCTGTGCTACATCCCTTGTGCAATCTTTCAGCGCTACATGAATAAAATTTGTTAGGACCGATCCAACAATGAGAGCACTTGCATTGTTGAGTTTTCCCCATTGTTGACGTAAGAACTAGTGTTGATCCCCATTGTTGACGTGATTGTTTTCTGTGTTTTCAGATGATGGGAACATGTGCCACATAAGTTGCACAATCTTGCGGCGCTTATACACAAATCAAAATTGTTATGACCCTCTGGATCCAACATGTGGGCAATGTATGCCCGGATACGTAGAAGACCGGGACACAAGGATCTGCAGGCGAGGTATGTTCCGCTTTTACTGAACAGCCCCACAGGGCAGTGTATAAATTGTGATTGCCCATTTTGACTCTCAGTTCCTTGTTAGGTCTATGGAGTATGCACTATTTTCTTTCAGATACATTTCGCATTTGGATTTGGAATTTCGCTTTTCGCCACTATTTCTGCCATATTTAGGTAAAGGTCGTGACTAGCCAGTTCTTAGTAGTGGAGCAAACCAGAGTTCTAGGCCTAAAAATAATGTTTGTTTCCTTTTACATTTGGAAAAGAAATGGTAGGTAGGTAGGGGAAAAATGGTTAATATTCTTTTCAAAAAATGCATGTTTCATGCATTCTTTATGTTGATTGGGAGTTGGAAGGGTAGAAAAAACTTTCGGGTAAGGATTTTTTTGAGTTAAAACTTGTTATAGGGTCAGGTTACAGGAAACAAACAACTTTTTTCTCAGGCCTTAGGTCATAGCTGCTCAGTGCATCAATGCTAGCCAGTCATCAAAAACTTAAAAAGGTATGGATTTTTTCTTTGGAGTAAAAACTTGTTAGGGTCAGGTTACAGGAAATAAACCCCTTTTTTTTCAGGCCTTAGGTCATAGCTGCTCAGTGCCTCATCAATGCTAGCCAATCATCAATGGGCCGCTGGTATAATGTTGCTGCGCGTTTTGATCTCAGGGATCATGCATTTTTTATGTTGATTGGGAGTTAAAAGGGCAGAAAAAACTTTAGGATAGGGATTTTTTCGGATAAAAAAACTTATTAGGGTCAGGTTACAGGAAACAAACACCTTTTTTTTCAGGCCTTAGGTCATAGCTGCTCAGTGCCTCATCAATGCTGGCCAATCATCAATGGGCCGCTGGTATAATGTTGCTGCGCGTTTTGATCTCAGGGATCATGCATTTTTTATGTTGATTGGGAGTTAAAAGGGCAGAAAAAACTTTAGGATAGGGATTTTTTCGGATAAAAAAACTTATTAGGGTCAGGTTACAGGAAACAAACACCTTTTTTTTCAGGCCTTAGGTCAGAGCGGCTCAGTGCATCATCAATGCTGGCCAATCATCAATGGGCGGCTGGTATAACGCTGCTGCACATTTTGATCTCAGGGATCATGACTCATTAGCTCATCAAATAATTATATGATAATTGGGAGAATGATCATCGATGAATAATTCAGGCTGCTGTACTTAACGCTTGTCAGTGGCCGCTGATTTCTTGAAATGTGAGGGCTCTTCATCAGTAAATTCATCCACTTAGTGGGCAGGAGTAGAACTAATTGGTTTTACTGCAGGAATATTAACCCTTCCAGTACTGAGGCTACTTTCGTCCAAAGCACAAGGATGCAAAGATCTTTGAAAACCATCTAATCCCTGTCATATTGGTATTCATTGGATAGCTCTCGCTGAGTGCTCTCAGATGAGTACCCATTTGCCAGGGTTTCGGTCACTTTGCTATCTAAACCCTGTCATGTTGGTATTCATTGGATAGCTCTCACGGAGTACTCTCAGATGAGTACCTATTTGCCAGGGTTTCAGTCATTTTTCAGGTTTTCTATAAGTTTGTATTGGCAAAATTAGCTTCCAGCAGCTTAAAGGTTAACCCATTCACACTCATTAACCCTTCCAATGCTGAGGCTACTTTTGTCCAGAGCACAAGGACGCAAAGATTTTTGAAAACCATCTAAACCCTGTCATGTTGGTATTCATTGGATAGCTCTCGCTTAGTACTCTCAGATGAGTACCCATATGCCAGGGTTTCAGTCATCTTTCGGGATTTTTGTATAATTTTGTATTGGCAAAATTAGTTTCCAGCAGCTTAAAGGTTAACCCATTCACACTCATCAAGGGACCAAAACAGGCATAGCTTCCATGGTGAGGTTGCAGGCTCTATAGTCTCTGCTGGATCCCCATTTGTTGGTTGGCTTGGTCGCTATATAAATGTGAGGTGTTGTCCACTAAGCTGTGAGGAGTAGTCCTGATTAGTTTTACTGCAGGAATATTAACCCTTCTGCTGCTGGTGGCTAATTTGGCCAATACAAAATGATGCAAAACACCTGTAAAATGACTGAAACCCTTGAATATAGGTACTCATCTGAGAGTACTGAGTGAGAGCTATCCAATGATTACCAACATGACATGGTTTTGATGGTTTTCAAAAATCTTTCTGTCCTTGCGCTTTGGAACTATTTGCACCTTGCCTCATGATCTCCTCACATATCTCAACATTCACTTGAAAGACTTTTCCACCATCTTGTTTACGAGAAGGAGAGGTGATTGATGTTGTGTTGTACCTTGCATCATGATCTCATCACTTACGGTAGAGGCTTTGCCGTGTTTTGCGTGAGATTAAGAGTAAGCGAAGCTTTGGGTAATTGATGGAGTAAATGTTTATCCTTGCCTCATGATCCAGACACATATTTCAACACGTGCACTTTCTCAAGAGACATTTTCAGCGCCATAGCAAGCATAAAAAATGAAATCACCATGGCAACTAGATGAACGGTGAAAAAAAGCCATTTACATCCTATTGAACCTGCAGTTCAGTTTGATTTGTTATAAGTGAAAAATGGACAAAGTCAATGCCTTAACCCTTCCAATGCTCAGGCTACTTTCATCCAAAACACAAGGATGCGAACATTTTTGAAAACCATCTAAACCCTGTCATGTTGGTATTCATTGGAAAGCTCTCGCTGAGCACTCTCAGATGAGTACCCAGGGTTTCGGTCGTTTTCAGTCTTTTTGCATCATGTTGTATTGGCAAAATTAGCCAGCAGCAGCATAATGGTTAAGTGATACTCCATATTGGTGAAAAATATGATCAGTTTCCATGAATTTGTTCAAAAGGTAAATAGAGGAATTATTCCCAACCCTTTCATGCCTTTTGTGCTCAAAAAGGTCCTGACTATTTCAGGGATGTCTTTTTGACAAGGCCATTTTTCATAGATTTGCATGCAATGCTCCTATCTTGAGGTGCCAATATGTACAGTGGAACCTATTAACACTTATCCTGCTGGTGGCTAATTTGGCCAATACAAAATGATGCAAAAAAACTAAAAGATGACTGAAACCCTGGCAAATGGGTACTCATCTGATAGTACTCCGCAAGAGCTATCCAATGAATACCAACATGACAGGGTTTAGATGTTTTTCAAAAATCTTTGCGTTCTTGCGCTTTGGACGGAAGTAGCCTCAGCATTGGAAGGGTTAAAGATGAACAACTGCAGTCAGTCTTCGCCAGCAGGTTGTCTGTGTGTCATTCGGACACCTAAACCCTCAAAAACCACCCTTCAGAACACCCAAAAATATTTTTTAGGCAATTTCTTGGAAATGCAAATTTCAAACATATAATTCGTTTTTTCACCTCTTTTTGTATCTGTACATGATGATTTTTGTTGACAAGGAAGTGAATAAACAAAAAAATTAGAGAAGCCTATGCTAACCACCAGGCCAGTTCCGTGTCTCCTCTATACTTGACCTGGCCAGGAAGAGGATGCGGTGGCGAATATTGCCAGCTAATGACCCGATATCAGGGCACAGGTTCTCTGACTCACTCTCCCCTAAATCATGCTGCTCTCGTGTCGAGCCGAGCCGGCAGGGAAGGGGGAATATGGCTCTGACAGTGCACGCCACAAATCACCACGCCAAGTAGCCAGCGAGAATATGAGAACGAGGAACGGGAAAAGGCTTCACGTACACTGGAAGTTATGAATCAAACACCTCCGTAAATTGAATTTTTCAGAGGATTGGCCAGCAATATGGCCAAAAAAGAACAATAGAAAATTTCAAAACTTCGATAGAAATTCCACTTTCAAAAAATGATTTTAGGAAATATTTGCATCGGGACCGATGATACTTTGAAAATAACTTCAGAATTATTTCCAAACTTATTCAAAACTACCTGAGAAATTTCACTTTCAAAAAATATTTCTTAGAGGAATTTGCATCTGGACCTATGATACTTATAATATTAACTTTAGAATTAATTCCAAACTTTTTCAAAACTACCTTAGAAATTTGATTTTCAAAAAATATTTTAAGGTGAAATTTGCATTTGTACCAAAGATAAATTCTTAAAAAATTGAAAATAAGCTCAGGGCACCGGTTCTTTGACTCAAACTCCCCTAAATCATGCTGCTCTCGTGCCGCGCGATCCGGCAGGGAAGGGGAATATGGCTCTGACAGTGCACGCCACAAATCACCACGCCAAGTAGCCAGCAAGAATATGAGAAAGAGCAACGGCAAGGCCTTCACGTATACCGGAAGTTATCAATTGAATACCTCCATAAATTGAATTTTTCAGAATATTTGGCAATGACACAGCAAAGAAAACAAGTAAAATTCAAAACTACATTGGGAATTTTATTTTCTAAAAAGTACTTTTTGGATAAATTTGGATCTGGACTGATGAAACTTTTGAAAATAACTTAAGAATTAACTATGAATTTGCAATATATTTGAAAGTATTGGTAGGTTGGGTACCTTATTCTCTAGTGCCAGAGGGCCTGCCTTGATGGCTGTGTGGTCTAGATAAGGTATTGCCACTGACTGCTAGCTGTCTCTTACCACTGCCTGGGTTCAAATCCAAGTCGGGGCATGTGAGAATTGGCTATTCATGATTTAGCTGCAATATGGCAGAAAACCGAAATTCCAAATTCTATTGCCAGAATAGTAAATATGTTTTTGGGTGCTTCAGGCATAAAAGGGGTTAACACAATCAATTACACGAGAGGACGCCGGTGTCAGCGTGGCAAAGCGGTGAACGTGCGTGCCGTCCTCAAGTCACACACTTCCCAGGTCAACTAAGACCTTGCCGGATGATTTTTCATCAGTCTCCATTTTGTTTCAGTAGGTTGCTAGGCAACAGATCAGTAGTTCGCCAAGATGTGCCGTAAATTACATCTATCTGCTCAGGAACAGGAAAACTAGATTTCAGGCTAGTAGTCTATGGCTTTGCTCATCCAAGCCGAAATATCCTCCAGACAATTGTTTTCTAGACCAATGGCGCTTTTGATAATAATTTCGTAGTTTAGCATGAGCTTACAAGATATTTGAAGGTGGATTGTGAATTAGATTTAGGATTTAGAAACTGGGTGCCCAAAATTGCCATTTGTAAACTTTTTGGGCATCCTATTTTTCAAGCCAGAACACAATAAACTCAGACTACAGCCATAAACATGTATTTACATAATGAAATCAAGCACAATGTTTATAATACAAAGATATGAAAATTATAATGAGGTTCAAAAAATCAATTACGTGCTTAAAATTGACATTTAAAAAAATTCCTCTCAAAGAATCTTAGATGTCCTGAAGGTAGGACTGTCATTGACATCCATTTTTTTTCGATTCGATCATTGACATTTTCTTTTTCGATTCCGATTATTTCGATTCGATTGTGAAGAACTGCAGTAATAGAATATTTTCACATGTTCCACACTATTTGTGTGGCTAGGATCCTAAGATTCCCACAATGCAAAGACAATGAAGGTTTTCTCAACACTTTCTGATTAGATACTTGAGTTTCTCTTCAAAATTCTTAATAGCGTTGGCTAAAAATTGCGTAAAAGGCTGAAAAAATGTGTTTCGATTAATTCGATTCGATTAACAAAATATTTTTTTCTCGATTAATTGGAATAATTATTTCGATCGATCGATGCTTGTCATATCAATGACAGTCCTACCTGAAGGGTAATATTTGAGGGTTTGGTTGTCATTCAGATGTCCTACCGGCTAAGACAGCTGGAAAAGTAATGATTTTAATGTGGAATCAATATTAGTGACTTTAACTAGTGGATCAGATTCGCTAATATTATAGGATCCGTTAATATCATGCTTTCCTTTGCCAAGTTCCGAACCTCCATCTCCAGGTTATGTATGTAGCTATGAAAGATTGATGGTGATCAGGGAGAAGTAGGGCCATGTTGTACAGTATATGTGGGTGGTACCTGCATACATTTATTTGAAGGATGTTATTTTTTAGCGCTATGATGGGGAGCACGAAAATAGCGAATATTAAATGCCTGTAAAAAATACCAGTTATACTGTATTCAACACAAACTTGTAACATTCAGTCTTTCTTTCCTTTGCCAAGTTCCCAACCCCATCTCCTGGTTATAATGTAAGCTATGAATAATTTATCGTGATCGGGCAGATCTAGGGTTATGTTGTACAGTGTATGTGGGTGGTACCGTTCTTTGATCATACATTCCACCTCATGTGAAACACATCATGTGGCGTGCGTCTTCATTTCCTACCTCTTGATAGCATCCTTTGAACGTTGATGGTATGTAGTACTATGTACCGTAAATTCTCTATAATTTGGGACACTATTTAATAATTACGATTTGTATGAGTTCAGGGTGGCCCTTCCTGAAAATACCTTGATGTTGTATGGATCATCATCAAGATTTCCAGCTAGGTCCCTATTTTGTGAAATGGCCACTGGCGATGGATCGAGGGATGCTATTAATTATTTTGCAATATAATCATAGTGGCCAAAATTCCTAGGTTGGTCTAAATTTTAAAGAATTTATGGTACATTTTGATAGCGTTCTTTGATCGTACATTTCTCCTCATGTGAAACTCATCAGGTGGCATGCACCTTCATTTCCTACCTCTTGATAGCATCCTTTGAAGGCGGACAGTTTGTGAAGAGAGGAGAAAATAATCACACTGTACTTATCTATCAATGCCTTTCATTTGGTTTCGTCTGCGAGTGCCCTTACAGATGATCTGTCCATCTATCCATCAGGGTAGGCTCTGATGGCTCTGTGGTCTAAGGCTTTGCCACTGACTGCTAGCTGTTTCTCACCACTGAGGGCTTGCCCTGATAGCCGTGTGGCCTAAAGCATTGCCACTGACTGCAAGCTGTCTCTCACCACTGCCTGGGTGTTCGAATCCAGGCCCGGGTCATGTGAGAATGTTGTTAGTGACTTTGGGTAAGGCGGTGGTTTTGCCATGTACTGTGCCTTCATTTCCCACCTCTTGATAGCATCCTTTGAAGGTGGACAGTTTGTGAAGAGAGTAGAAAATAATCACACAATACTTATCTATCAATGCCTTTCATTTGGTTTCGTCTGCGAATACCCTTATAGATGATCTGTCCATCTATCCATCAGGGTAGGCCCTTATGGCTGTGTGGTCTAAGGCGTTGCCACATACCTTTACTGCTAGCCGTCTCTCACAACTGCCCGGGTTCAAATCTCAGCTGTGGCATGTGAGAAAGTTGCCAGTGACTTTGGGTTAGGCGGTAGTTTTCGCTGGGTACTCCGCCTTTAATTTCCTACCTCTTGATAGTGTCCTTTGAAGGTGGACAGTATGTGAAGAGAAGAGAAAATAATCATGCTGTACTTATCTATCAAAAAGTGAATGCCTGTCATTTGCTGGCGTCTGCGAGTACCCTTATGGAAATCCATCTGTCTATCCATCAGGGTCTGCCCTGATGGCTGAGTGGTCTAAGGCATTGCCACTGACTGCCAGCTGTCTCTCACCACTGAGGGCTTGCCCTGATGGCCTAGTGATCTAAGGCTTTGCCACTGACTGCCAGCTGTCTCTCACCACTGAGGGCTTGCCCTGATGGCTGAGTGGTCTGAGGCATTGCCACTGACTGCTAGCTGTCTCTCATCACTGAGGGCTTGCCCTGATGGCTGTGTGGTCTAAGGCTTTGCCACTGACTGCCAGCTGTCTCTCACCACTGAGGGCTTGCCCTGATGGCCTAGTGATCTAAGGCTTTGCCACTGACTGCCAGCTGTCTCTCACCACTGAGGGCTTGCCCTGATGGCTGAGTGGTCTGAGGCATTGCCACTGACTGCCAGCTGTCTCTCACCACTGAGGGCTTGCCATGATGGCTGTGTGGTCTAAGGCTTTGCCACTGACTGCCAGCTGTCTCTCACCACTGAGGGCTTGCCCTGATGGCCTAGTGATCTAAGGCTTTGCCACTGACTGCCAGCTGTCTCTCACCACTGAGGGCTTGCCCTGATGGCTGTGTGGTCTAAAGCATTGCCACTGACTGCTAGCTGTCTCTCACCACTGAGGGCTTGCCCTGATGACTGTGTGGTCTAAAGCATTGCCACTGACTGCTAGCTGTCTCTCACCACTGAGGGCCTGCCACGATGGCTGTGTGGTCTAAGGCATTGCCACTGACTGCCAGCTGTCTCTCACCACTGAGGGCTTGCCCTGATGGCCTAGTGATCTAAGGCTTTGCCACTGACTGCCAGCTGTCTCTAACCACTGAGGGCTTGCCCTGATGGCTGTGTGGTCTAAAGCATTGCCACTGACTGCTAGCTGTCTCTCACCACAGAGGGCCTGCCACGATGGCTGTGTGGTCTAAAGCATTGCCACTGACTGCTAGCTGTCTCTCACTGCCAGGTTTGAATCTCCACCGGGTCATGTGAGAAAGTTGCCAGTGACTTTGGGTTAGGCGGTGGTTTTCTGCCTTCATTTCCTACCTCTTGATAGCGCCCTTTGAAAGTGGACAGTATGTTAGGAGAGAAGAAAATAATCACACTGCACTTATCTATCAATGCCTTTCATTTGCCTGCTTTTATACTTTATTTTGTTTGTAATAGTTACCTTAATCTGAATAGGAAAATAAACTTATTATCAGCAACAACTACAACAATACAACAAGAAAAATAACAACATTATAAAAACTACAAAAACAATAAAACTTCATGATATTACAGTAACTTCGATTACCACAAATACTAACAATACATGATAAACAACAATAACCACATCAAAAACAACTACCACCACAAAAATAACCACAGCAAAGACAAAAAAATCAACATAAAAAAAAAAAAAAAAATCAACATAAAAAATTCAACAACAACAAAAAATCAACGAAAAATTAACAACAAGAAGTTTGATTAAGTTGGTTAAAATCAACTTGCTCTAATAATGATGATAATTGATATTTGATAAAGCGCCCTTTCCACCTATATTGTTCAAAAGCACTTGTCAGTGAATTTGTCCAAATAATTAAGGGCTTAGTGGATTTGATTATTATTCTGTACGTAGCTCTCAGCAGTGGACGGGATCACCCTGCTGCCCTCGCTGACTGTGAGGACCCGCAGTGGCCTAGTGGTTATGATGCCAGGCTTCCAAGCACTAGTATGTAGGTTCGTGTCTCCCATGGAACTATTCATGAAGAGAAGGGAATTTCTTCCCAGGTGGTTCTGGGTTTCTATCTTGTTGAAAGCGATCGAAAACCCCATTCGTTCCTTCCTTGAACAGTGAATTTGTCCATATATTTAAAGGGTTTAGTGTATTTGATTATTACTCTGTATTCTGTCTGCAGCACTCAGCAGTGGACGTGATCACGTTGCTGCCCTCGCTGATTGCCCACTAACTCCCCACAAGGGACCCATTGCATTACTCCACTTGCTGGATGTGATGAGAGTGCAGTGGTTTACAAGGGCCCTTTAGTATAATACCTAGACTAGGCTCCTAGTCCCTTAACCCTACCAATGCTAAGGCTAATTTTGTCTGAAGCACAAGGATGCAAAGATTCTTGTAACCCATCTAAACCCTGTCGTGATGGTATTCATTGGATAGCTCTTGCTGAGTACTCTCCAATGAGTACCCAGGTGCCATGGTTTCGATAATTTTTCAGGTTTTTGCACCTTTTTGTATTGACCAAATTAGCCACCAGCAGCATAAGGGTAAGAGTCAACATTCCCTCCTGTATTGATGACCAAGCAGTGTGATGTAGTACCAGGTATGGTAGATAGATGGCACCACCTGATCCTCCTATCTCTAGAGGTTGTCATACTCAAACGGAGTCCTCCATTATCCTGGTGAGATAAGTGTGAACTAAATTGGCCACTATTGCCACCTAGAACATTTGGAGCCTGGTAACAGAAAAATCATGACATAAAAATTCAAATGACAGCTTAGAAATCTAGGCTATCCACACTGGGACTCATTGCTTTACTATACTTTCTAGATGTGATGAGAGTACAGTGGTTTACAAAGGCCCTTTAATAGTATAATGCTACCATCCACAGAGCATGTTTGCTGATAGACTTGCTACAAGTCTGTGATATCTGGCATTTTCACTGATCTAACCTGAGTTGATTTCACTCCAGGTTTAGTTCAGAATAAATCCTCATGGGGGACACACTTGAGCTGTAGTATGTATCACATGAGTTCCGAACTGCAACTCATGAAAACTGTGCTGCCATCTATAGTTTGAGAAAGACATCAAACCTACCAGTATATATATGTATATATATATATATATATATATATATGTCGTGGTAGAAACTGCGATCCGGTAGGATCGCCGATCCTACCAGTAGAAACCGCGATCGCAGTTTCTACCGGTAGAAACTGCGATCGCCGTTCCTTCCAGGATTATGCTGGTAGGAACTGCGATCGCAGTTTCTACCGGTAGGATCGCCGTTCCTACCAGAACAATCTTCCCATACCTTGGTAGAAACTGCGATTCAGTAAAGGCTGTGATAGTATTGATATGTTTAGCAATCTATGGTAACCCATAGTTGCAGTAGTAAGATAATAAAGATTTTTTGTGAGAATTTCAAAGCACAAAGCACCTTTATTTCTTCATTAAGACACTTACAATAGATAACTCATGAGTATGTACATGTACCTTTGATTTGAATAGCACCATTTAAATATAATGAACATGCAACCTATTCTGGCACAATATTACTTCATGAAGTCTACAAATCTCTTTTATGCAATATTTCAACATAATCACCTATCATTCAACAGTTAGATTTAACTATCTATACATAGTCAACTCCCAACAGATACTGGTACAATGTGTCATCATGAAAAGGCTTCAAATATCTTTAACACTGTCACACAATAGTATGAACGGTTTATACAGTATTATGAAGATACTATATCTATTTACTCAGATATGCAAAGTATTGAATAAAATTTTGTCTCCAAATTATTGACACTCCAACTTCCTCTTAGAAAGTATAGTCTGCTACTCTCATATTTTTGAAAATAACTTGCCAATAAAGCGAAACTTCACAAAATATTTGAAGGAGAGTTGGTGTATGGCATCTGATAACCATTTCTCGATCAAATGTTTTTCAGAAAAATGTTGTCATTGTTAGGCCTGTTTTGGCCGCTCTGGGTGTAAATGGGTGAATATATCGAATTTGATATTCATCTTCAATCTTAGAAAAGTCAAATATTGAAATTGAAAACATTTGATAACTATCAGCTTCACATTATCAAATGACCACTCTATTACCTATATCCAACAATTAATACTGGGACATCTACATTGTAACCTTAATTTCAATATAATTACGTAAGTAACTTTTAAGCACAATTGAACCAAGCCCATAATTTCTATAATAACAATTGTCTACCCATCATGCACTAGCTACTGGTCATACCAGACTGATGCAGGGGAGAAGATTCTTAAGATATTAAACTGTTTCCAAATCAACCTAATACAATTGACAAATACAGCTTCAAATTAATTGCAATAAACCACACCCAAAATGTTGATTGAGATTGTAAGTCAGCCAATTAACCTGAAACTGTCTTATCACAGAGCAATAAATCATCTCAACATTTTGAGAAATATTTCAGTGAAAGTTGGTGATCCTGTTTGGTTTTACAATCCTTCTTCAAATATTTCTTCTAATTATATTGAATTAGAATGAGATTTGTTAAAAGTTGAAAGACGATGCAGGCAATCCCGCATGCACACACTCCAGAAATGAATGGTTTAAATGAATGCCTGTAGTGTTTAACAACTCATCTGCCATGGAGCTGCTTATTCAAACCCTTAAATAGTGTTTAAGTGGATCGCAGTTTCTACCGGTAGAAACTGCGATCGCAGTTCCTACCAGCATAATTCTGGTAAAAACTGCGATCGCAGTTTCTACCGGTAGAAACTGCGATCGCGGTTTCTACTGGTAGGATCGGCGATCCTACCGGATCGCAGTTTCTACCACGACATATATATATATATATATATATATATATATATATATATATATATATATATATATATATATATATATATATATATATATATGTATATATATATATATATATGTATATATATATATATATATATATATATATATATATATATATATATATATATATATATATATATATATATATAGTGGTAGGGGCATTATACCTAACTCAGCCTGAGAACCAGGCTAGTGATGAGAGTACAGTGGTTTCCAAGGGCCCTTAGTATAATAGTACCCTGCATGCTCAGAGAGTGTTTGCTGAGCGTGTGATGGTAGGCCATTGTATTCCCATTGTACTCATAACTGTAAACACATTATGCAAGCACTGTGCAACATCTATACTCAGTGACAACACCAGGCCTCACCACTAACTCAAAATGTTACTGGCCCTGTAGGACCAGTAACACCTAGGATCTACTGGTCCTGCTAATTTTTTACTGGTCCTACATATTTTTCTTTAACATAACAAGAAAAAACATGATATTCACTGACAACATTTATTTTATGTATTTTATCTTCATTTATTTCAAAAACATTTGGGAACATTCTTGAGAGAAAACTTGTTGACAGGAATATCCCCAAACATAGGACCAGTTGAGGTCTTTTTTTTACTTGTCCGAAGCCGTTTTGGGGATTGTAAGTGCATGCCCTGAATATATCCAAAGCAAGCTTTGAAGATTTCATAAAATCAGTAACATTGAACAATTGTCGCATCAGCGTACGGTAGAGGCCTCAAAACCTGCGCAGGGCTCGACATTGGTGCTTGCCCCATTGCCCCGGGCAAGTAGAATTTGTAAATTATAGCTGAGGGGCAAGTGAAAACTGCATCTTGCTTGCCCCACTGGGAAAGTACACTTTGTATATTTCAGGTTTACTTTTGAGAATGTGTGGTCTGCCATCCGAGCTTGTCCTAGAAAATATGCTTTCACATGCCAGAACCATGTTCTACTTGGTTTTAAATGAAATATTATAAAACATATTTTTTTAAAGGGCAAGTGAAAGTGGGAGTAGGGCAAGTGAAAATTGAATCTCGCTTGCCCTACGGGGCAAGTCGCTGCAAAAGTTAACGTCGTGCCCTGCTGCGACTAACCCTTTAGGCCACTCCAATTTAATTACTTGTCTTACGAGCTTTTTTTGGAAAAAAAATCCTGTCAGACTCCAAAAAAAAAGAAAAAAAAAGTCCTCTTTGGTGTCTTACGGACGAAAGTGGATTTGAAATTTTCTGTCAGACTCCAAAAAAAAAAAAAAAAAAGTGCAAGTTTTAAGAATATTCTTTGTAAGTGTGATTCAATCAACTACAGGAAGCTATTATTGCTATAGTAGAGCCTTAGACTTGAGGAGGTATACCTCCCACCCTTCAGGTTACAGGGATTAATGGATTGATTGATTTTATTTAGTTGAGAATAGGCTGGTAGAAATATATTGCTGCCAGTCCTAGTCGTCAGACTCTAAAAAAAATAAAATAAATAAAAAAAGTCACATTTTTCGACCTTTTTTTTTTATTCCAAAATGGCTCATTTCCTACCTCCTGAGCACGTAAGACAAGTAAATAAATTGGAGTGGCCTTAATCACTGTTTAACTCAAAGGTTTTAAATTTAAGGTCAATACTTTATTTTGTATGTTATTTATTACCTTTTTATCTGAATAGGAAAATAAACTATTATCATCAGCAACAACAACAACAACAATACCAGCAACAGCAATAACAACAACAATAGAAACTACAAAAACAACAACAGCAATGATTTTATAACAATAACCTCAATTATACCAAAAATACCTCCAAAGAAAGCTTTATAGATTTCATGAAACCAGTAACATGGAACAATTGTCGCATCAGTATGCGGCAGAGTCCTCGAAACGTGCAAGTACAAGGCAAATCCTTTAGTCACTGTTTAACTCTAGGATTTAATTGTAAGGTCAATCCCTGTCTCGATAGTAAAAGGGATTTACTATCCTCTAAGAATGAAACATTTAAGAATGAAATGGTAAAGTAACAGTATCATTACCAATGAAATGGTTCGGTATTTTTAAGGTACTTAATTACAGTATTACCTTATAAATTATGTTGGGAAAAAATTCCTAATGAATGATAACTTCACAGTGGGTCATATCATTAAGATTATCTTTAAGGAATAATACGGTACGTTACTGTACTTTTTTAAATGAACAGTATATAATGTCTTATTTGATATCAGTAAATGCTTGTTTATGGTTGCAATCTGAGTATTTTGCCGTCTCTTTTGAAACAGAGGACACCTCAAAATTTCATAATTACCAATTTTTGGCACCCAGTTTGATAATCCTGGCTCCTGGCAAAAGCAGACTGACAATTTTGAAGAAATCTTGCAGGCAAAAGCATAATAGGAGAAATATTTCAAGGAGAAATGTTATTCAGAACGTTACAAACAACTCTCCTTCAAATATTTTGTAAAATAATTCAGAATTTCAAAGTTATTGTCAAAAGTAGCGTAGGTCCAGACGACAATTCCTAGAGGAACTCCTAAGTATTAATGGGTTAAAAGGATCATGTAGAGGGGCATTCTTTCTAGATATTGATTCTACAATGTAGCATTGCATCCATGATGTTACATCAAGTTGTGATGTAACATCAAGATGCAGATTGTAATTTCGTTTCATCTGTGCATTATTAAAATCAATTAGGAAATGATGAGGTTTTGTTACCACACAAAGATTGCCTGGTTACGTCACACACACTCTGATATTACAAGAGCACTGATTAGAATGCATTTGCACTCGGAGTTCCTCAACAGAATATCGTCTGCTACTTTCATACTTTTGAAAATAACTTGGGAATAAAGCGAAAGTTCACAAAATATTTGAAGGAGAGATTTTGTTTGACATCTGTTTTACATTTCTCCTTCAAATATTTTCCAAAAAATGCTTTCGTTAGGAAAATATTTCCAAAATTGTCAGGCATGTTTTGGCCGCTCTGAGTGTAAATGGGTTGAATCTCATAGGATTCATTAGCATTTCATAAAGCTAGGGCTCTTATTAGTTTGACTGTTTGTCTAATATGTGATACATTTTTGGTCATTATCCGTATCGATTTGATAATGATTAGATTTTGTTCCTACAAACAACCATAAATTTGTCACATGTGACATGTAGCACATAAGAGTACCTTACAGGGTCTTAGCCAGGATTTAGAATTTCACTGTTGCTGGGTACCCAAAATTTGCATTTGTAAAATTTTGGGGCATCCTATTTTTCAAGTAAGACCACAACATACTTGGATTCCAAGAAAGAAACATGTATTTACTTGTTGAAATAAGGCATGATATCCCTATCAAATTGGATTTATTGGATTCATATTAGGATGAAAAAAAATCAGTTATATGTTCGAATTTTATTTTTAAGAAATTACAAAAAGAAATTTGGTAGTCTTGAGGTATAATTTTTGAGGGTTTGGTTGTCCAAATGACGCCCAGATGCCCTGCTAGCTAAAACTATGGGTGCTATAAGCATGATTGGGTTAACTTATGGTAAGTCATGATTTATCCTCAAATATAGCACTCTAGCTGATGATAATCCTGATTCACTCCTCCCAGCCATGACATCTTTAACCCATTATCGCCCGCATCGGCCAAAAGCAACCTGACGATTTTGATGAAATCTTGCAGGCGAAAGCAAACTTGGAGAAATATTTCAAGGAGAAATGTTCTTCAGAACATTACAAACAACTCTCCTTCAAATATTTTGTAAAATGATTCCTAATTTTAAAACTATTGTCACAAGTAGTGTAGGTCCAGACGACAATTCCTAGAGGAATTAATGGGTTAAAAGGATCATGATCAGCATAGATGGAAAGATGTGTAGGATGTTATTGCTGATGCAGTTGAGTTATAGGGTCATTAAGCTCCTTTGTGGATTTATTCAGCATGGTTAAATCCCTTATTAACACATTTGTGCATTTGGTTCCTGCTGACATTTTTTGTTTGGATTCTTTAAATCGTTTTGGAAATTCAGCCTAAATCATTTCAATTTTTGAAGGAGAGTTGTTGGTTAGCTTCTGATGAACATTTCTCCTTCAAATATTTTCCACAGTAAGCCCTTTTTGGAAAGATATAGCTGAAGTAGTCAGGCTTTTTTTAAGTGCCGTGGGGATACATGAGTTAAAATCCCTTAATAGCATTAGTGGTGAACGTAGTTATCCTGCTGCAGAAGATCAGTCCGACACAAAGGCAGAGTTTTTTTGCTGGTAGCGGTGTAGCACTGTGGTGATATATTCAACCAATTCATGCCTAGAGATTTCTTTGACAAATGTCGTCTGCACTTATGATACTTTTGAGAATAACTCTAGGATTAAGATAAATTTCGCAAAATATTTGAAGAAGAGTTGTAGGGATGTAGTTAATCTATTCATGCCTAGAGATTTCTTTGACAAATCTTGTCTGCATCTATGATATTTTTGAGAGTAACTTGGGGATTAAGATGAATTTTGCAAAATATGTGAAGAAGCGCTGTATAACATGTAGTGATATATTCAACCTAGTCATGCCTAGAGATTTCGATGACAAATGTCATATGGATCTATGGTATTTTTGAGAGTAACTTGGGGATTAAGATGAATTTTGCAAACTATTTGAAGGAGAGTTGTAGTGATATATTCAACCTACTCATACCTAGAGATTTCTTTGATAAAGGTCATCTGCATCTATGGTATTTTTGAGAGTAACTTGGGGATTAAGATGAATTTTGCAAACTATTTGAAGAAGAGTGGTAGTGATATATTCATCCTATTCATGCCTAGAGATTTCTTTGATAAATGTCGTCTGCATTTATGATACTTTTGAGAATAACTCGAGGATTGAGATGAATTTTGCAAAATATTTGAAGAAGAATTGTAGGGATGTAGTCAATCTATTCATGTCTAGAGATTTCTTTGACAAATCTTGTCTGCATCTATGATATTTTTGAGAGTAACTTGGGGATTAAGATGAATTTCGCAAAATATTTGAAGGAGAGTTGTAGTGATATATTCAACCTATTCATGCCTAGATATCTCTTTGACAAAAGTCTTATGGATCCATGATATTTTTGAAAATAACTCGAGGATTAAGATGAATTTCACAAAATATTTGGAGGAGAGTTGTGGGTTCGGTTCTGATCTACATTTCTCTTTCAGATATTTTCAGAAAAATGTTCCGGTCACAAAGATATTACCAAAATGGTCATTTTATTTGTACACTACTGTTGTTAAGGAGATGCTGAAAGGATCAATCTCATCCATTAGTTTTTATGATGATTACTCTTGCCTCCATATTGTTATCCAGTCCAGTTCAGTTACGGCCCTTTTTGCTTTAACCCATTACTCGTAATACTTAATTAATGAGTTCTTCCAGGAATTGACGTCTGGATCTATGATACTTTTGATAATAACTTTGAAGTCTAAAATGATTTTACAAAATTTTTGAAGGAGAGTTAAGGGTAATGTTCTAAATAACATTCCTCATTCAATCATTTTCCTTACATTACCTTTGCATGGGAGATTTCGTCGAAATTATCAAGCTGCTTCGGGCTGCTGTGAGTATAAATCGGTTAAATTAATTATATTTTTAACCTATTCATGCTAGTAATTGGCCAAAAAAGGCCTGACTTTTTTGGTGATATCTCTCTGTTAACACGCTATTTTGGGGAAAAAATAAAGAAGAAATGATCATCAGAATTTAATCAAAATTCTCCTTGAAATATTTTCTGAATTTATATGCTTTATTCCTAAGTTTTCTACCGAAATGTTTTAGATCCAGATGACAATTCCCAGAGGAACTCTTAAGCAATAATAGGTCAATCCTAGTTTACCTAGGGAACTTAGTGTTGAGCTATATGTGGAAATAGCCAAGACCCATCCAGCTTTACGACAGACTGGCAGGTTTCAGAAACACACCTTACTTTGACTTCAATGACGGTATATACCGTTAATTCGAAAATCATTTTAAAAACGGTAAATCGGAAATAGGTAACAACATCTGAAACCGTTTAATGATTTTCAAGACATTTGAAGCAAAACGGTAACAGCATCTTAAACTGTTATGAAAATGTTGAAAGCAAAAAGGATATCTTCATACCAGATCTGCTTGAAATTAAATTACCGAGAACATCTAAGAAAACAATCACTTTACTGACACTCCTGATCATGATATTTTGTAGGCAAAGCAAATTTAGGAAAGTATTTGAAGAAGAAATGTCAATCAGAACATTACCTACAATTCTTCTCCAAATATTCTGTAAAACCATTCTCAATTTCAAAGTTATTATCATAAGTATCATAGATCCAGACGACAATTTCCGGAGGAACTTTTATGTATAAATGAATAAAACCCAAGGATTGCTATGATTGCTGTATCGTCAAGGATACTGTTTTCATTCAGGCTGCATTGAATGCATGCTCTTTTATCAATTAACCCAGTGGGATAAAAATAGCAGCTCTATTCAATCCAACTACGTCAATGCTCAATGTATTGTGTACATAACAGGAGAGACCCTGGTCACGATCTTGTGATATTAATAGCCGCATGATGGTTTTATCTGGAATAAAATGCCTACAAGTGCAGGCGCATCAGGGTGTTAGCCACGACTTAGAAACTGGGTGCCCACAATTGGCGATTGTTAACTTTATGGGTGTCCTATTTTTCAAGGGAGACTACAATACACTCAGCCAGGATTCAGAAACTGGGTGCCTCAAATTGACAGATGTTAAATTTTGGGCATCCAATTTTTTTAAGGGAGACCACTATAAATACACTCTGATTTTAACCATAAGAAAGTATAATATCTTTATACAATGTTCATTGTAATTACATTATATTCTAGGCTAGCTTAATAAGGACTACAGA
This sequence comes from Maea johnstoni, assembly GCA_963942565.1. Lineage (NCBI taxonomy): Eukaryota > Metazoa > Annelida > Polychaeta > Spionida > Magelonidae > Maea > Maea johnstoni. The sequence continues at coordinate 2,802,195 of OZ012695.1, read as the reverse complement.
AATTGTTTGCTTCCTGTAACCTGACCCTAAAATTAAGTTTTTACTCAAATAAATTCTCAACCCTAAATCATTTTCAGCCGTTCCAACTCACACTCAACATAAAACATGCATGAAATACATACTTTAAAAAAAAATAAAAGATAACCCAAAAAATAAGAAATAAAAGAATATTTTTTGTTCCGTCCTTCCAATTACCAATCAACAATAAATCTGCATGAAACATGTTTTGAAAAGAATAAGATACCTCCCCCCCCCCCCCCCCCCCCACAAAAAAAATATTGATAATTATTTAACTACTGAAACAAACAAAAAAAAATTTACATACCTACCTACCCTATTTTTCCAGACAATTACAGGAAACAAACAATTTTTAGGCCATAAAGGCCCTGCGGAGAAGTAAGAGTTTGTGAAGGTGTGCTACTTTCCTCACCTGTTATAGGTGTGCTGGGATTGCCTTAAGAGTTAGCCTAAATTCTAGGCTAGCTTGATTTAACCCATTAACACTCACAGCAGCCGAAAGCAGCCTGACAATTTTGATGATATCTCGCAAACAAAAGCAAAGTTAGAAATAATATGTGAATGGGGAATGTTATTTAGAGCATTACCAATGCCTCTCCTTCAAATATTTTGTAAAATCATTCTTGATTCAACAGTTATACTTAAAAGTATCATAGATCTAAACAACAAGGTCTAGAAGAACTATTGAGCATTAATGGGTTAAAGGACCTGCTATGAAGTAAGAGTTACTTCCCCACCTGTTTACGTTGCCGTTGCTGTAGTTGTTGTCAGGTGTTGTCATTAGGTTATCTCTTACAGGTGTAGTAGTAGGAGCGTGGGAGGTCAAGCAGCTTGATAATGAGGGATAGGATATCACTATATCACAAACATAGCTGCTGTCATTGACATGTACACTTCTCAGCACCTTCCCCTAGTCTCTACTAACCCTTCCATAGCCTGCCTCCCAGGCTATATTTAAATGTCTTCCATTGTGGATAGATGGCACTGCTGTATACCAGGAGGTCAGTTGGAAATACGCTAATCTCCCTGGCAATTGTGTGAACTAAATGGCTAACAGTAGGCCACAAGTCCCTATCTAGTATAGGTGCAGGCTTCTATATATAATAAAGTAAAATCATAATAGAGCCTTGTAGCTAGGCTAACCCTTCCAATGCTGAGGCTACTTTTGTCCAAAGTACAAGGCCGCAAAGATTTCTGAAAACCATCAAAACCCTGTCATGTTGGTATTCATTGGAAAGCTCTCCCGGAGTACTCTCATGCAGCTTGATAATCAGGGATAGTATATATCACTATATTACCTTTATACCTGCTGTCATTGACATGTACTCTTCTCAACACCTTCCCCTAGATGTGCTACAAGTCTGTGTTACCTGGCTCTTACCCTACCTTAATCTAACTGATCTACCCTGAATAGATTTATTCCTTAACCTTTCCAATGCTGAGGCTACTTTCGTTCCAAGTACAAGAACTTGAAGATTTTTGAAAACCATGTAAACTGGTATTCATTGGATAGCTCTCACTGAGTACTCTTGGATGAGTACCCATTTGCCAGGGTTTCAGTAATTTTTTTTAGGTTTTTCGAATCATTTTGTCTTGGCCAAATTACCCAATTTATACATGCCCAGTATACACATGTAAAGTGGTGCTGGAATTATGCTTAACTCGGCCTGAGAACCAGGCTAGTCATTTAAAGCTGCTGTCATTGACATGAACTGTTCTCAGCTACTTTTACCTGTTGACATAGGAAAGATCATCATCGTCATCACCATGTTTACACCTATGCCACACCTGTTAACAAGTCACCTGGCTCAACACCTGATTAACAACTATCTACCTGTAGATACACATGTTCTTTAAATGTCATTGCGGTCAGAAGTTTCGTAATAATATACATGTTCTATAAATGTCATTGCAGTCAGAAGTTTTGATATTTGAGACCCACTTATACATTTATAACAAAGAGAGAGATAATTGGTTGGCAGCTTTTGTTCTTTTTGGATTTAATAATCCCTTTTCATAAATTTTTCAAATATCACTCTATTTTGTTTGTTGGTTAGTTATATCATAGTTTATCAGACCATGTGTTCACTTCAGATGAAATGGGTTAATGCACTTTAGATTTCATACTTTATTTTATTATTCAAAGATTAGTTGGATACTTTGTTACATCTGTAAATAAATTACTTATTTTGTAGTGTTGTGACAATTAATTGTATGACCGATTCATTGTTTATTTTGCCACAATGATTTCAATAAATTATGTATTTGCCAAGGCCTAAAAAAAAGTTGTTTGTCTCCTGTAGCCCTACCCTAACAAGTTTTTATTCAAAAAAACCCTACCCCAAAGTTTTTTCAGCCCTCCCAACTCCCAATCAACGTAAAACATGCACATTTTTGACCAAAAAAATAGTGCAAATTTTCTTTTTACCGTCCTACCTATACCCTATTTTTTCCCTGGACTGTTACAGGTAACAAACAATTTCTTTTTTAGGCCTAAGTATCTGGACTCTGAATGATGGTCAGAGGTTACAAAATTTAATTTACTTTTCAAGTACTTTCAAGTGCCTTTATTGGAAGACATCACTTAAAAATCACCTGCTTATAGCTATGAATAGACTGTCTAGTTGTTTTATGAATATTCCAAAGAACAGTTTTCTTTGAAGTAAAGCATTGCTTTGCAAAATACTTGTAGAAGGGTTGTAAGTTAGATTTTAAATCAATAATGTCTAAAATATTTGAAGGGGAGTTGTAGGTTAGATTCTAAACAATTAATTTACTAAATATTTGGAGCAGGGCTGTAGGTTAGCTTCTAAATCATTAAATTCCTAGGTAGGTTCCGATCAACACTTCCTTATCAAAGCAATGCTTTTGTTAGTAGGTAGGAGGGTTGTAGGTTGGATTCCAAACCATGAATTTCCAAGGTACTTGGAGGAGAATTGTAGGTTAAGTTCTGATTAACGTTTCTCCATTAAAATGTTCCTAAAGAGATGCTTTTGTTGAAAATTTATCACAGAAACGTCACGCCTTTGTAGCCCGCTGTTGGTGAAATAGATGAATGTTGCGCCACTATATAGTAGCCTTTCATCAGAGCACTCAGAAAGTCAGCCAATGGGTGCAGTTCTGCCTGTGCCCTAATATGGTTAATACCTGTAATTAAATAGCTGCAGTCAAGTTAGGTAGGTAATTGTGGGAATGAAAAAGGTGTGGTAATTTAGGCATGTCTTGTATATGGTAAATTTCCAAGAGACGCAAGATAATGTGTCACACACCTTGAAATACATGAAAGTCAGATGTTCTGCTGATATTTAAAGGAATGTTATTATAATTATCATTATTGTTGTTGTTGTTTTCCCCTTTTTCATAATCATCTTTTTCCTCTACTTTTTTTCTTTTTTTCTTATCATTGTCATCAGCATCAATGCCATCATCACCATCACCAAAATGATGATGATGATCATCATCATCATCATCATCGTCATTAACATTATTTGAAGTTCCCCAAAGACAATGTATGAAGCTGATATATTAACATCAGTATATTAGGAATCAAGTTGAATTTATATAAGTACATTATGTTTCATTCCATTGACCCCTATGCTGCTAGTGGCTAATTAGGCCAATACAAAATGATGCAAAAACCTGAAAATTGATTGAAACCCTAGCAAATGGGTACTCATATGAGAGTACTCAGCGAGAGCTATCCAATGAATACCAAAATGACAGGGTTTGGATGATTTTCATGAAAAACGATGCAAAAAACCTGAAAAATGATTGAAACCCTAGCAAATAGGTACTCATATGAGAGTACTCAGCGAGAGCTATCCAATTAATACCAACATGACAGGGTTTGGATGATTTTCAAAAATCTTTGCGTCCTTGTGCTTTGGACGAAGGGAGCCTCAGCAATGGAAGGGTTAAGTGAATACATGTTTATCATTGTCAGTTGATTCTCTCTGTCTAGTAAACAGGAAAACCATGGTCTCTCTTCCTCAATTCAGTGTATCTCCCGATTATCTGACATACGATAGGTCATCAAGCATGTGTGGGTGGGAGCTAGAGCTGCAGCATCTCAAGTCTCCAGGCAATCTTCTCTCTAGACGTTTGTTTCCTCTCCGACAAGCAGCAATCTGCATCAGGCGGAATAAAGGAAATTAACCCATTCGCACTGACTAATTTGATGATATTTTTCTAACGAGACTATTTTTTGGAAAAAATATTTGAAGGAGAAATGTTTATTGAAAGTCAAACAACAACTCTCCTTCAAATATTTTGTGAATTTATGCTTATTTATCAAGTTATTTTCAAAAGTATAAAAGTAGCAGACGACGCTTTCTAGTGGAATTCTGGGTGTGAATAGGTTAAGGAAGGCATCCTGGTGCCAAGATGTCGTAGTCAGACCATACCCTGTCAGACAGCATCATTTATGTAATACAACCCTAGGGTGGAAAGTCACTCTCAAGCAGAAAGGCATTCTGGTGCCAAAACGTTGTTAGTTGACTAGATACCTTAAAAAACACTGAAAATGTTAGACAATCGTAGATTGGAAAATCACCCATTATAGTAGGGTTTGGGTACCTTTAGGAGGTACCGGCACTCAGGTACCTGTATCATTTCAAAAAGTACTGTATTGTACCATTTTATTGTACTCTTACCGATACTTGCCACTGTGAAGTTTTCATTTATTAGAGATTGTCCAGGATCCGTAACATGACTATTCACGACAGGATTTATGAAGTAATAATTCAATACAGCTCTGTTAACATTTCTGTTAAAGGTACTAAGCCGTTTCAGCCATCCCATACCAATACCATTTTGTTCATCCCTACACATGAGTAGAAAGGTGCCAATATGCTGTAGAGTACGTAGTGACTCTTTCTTAGCCCTTATGCTGCTGGTGGCTAATTTGAAAAATACAAAATGATGCATAAAAAACTAGAAAATGACTGAAACCCTGGCAAATGGGTACTTATTTGAGAGTACTCAGCAAGAGCTATCCAATGAATACCAACATGACAGGGTTTAGATGGTTTTCAAAAATCTTAGTGTTTCTGTGCTTTGGACAAAAGTAGCCTCAGCATTGGAAGAGTTAGACAGTATACCATAGATGAATCCTGGATTGGAAAGTCATCTTTCAGAAGATGATGCATTTCATTATTGCCAAGATGTCATGGAGAGATTATACCCTGTTAAACAGTACCATTGGTGTTACTCTTTTAATGCTCAAAGTCAGGGACTTAGCCAGGATTTAGAAAACTTGGTGCCCAAAATTGGTACTTATACAATTTTGGGGTGTCTTATTATTTTTCAAGGGAGACCATGATACACACAGATTACAACCATAAACATGTATTTCCTTATTGAAATTAGGCACAATATCCTGATACATTGTCATGGGAATTATATTGAGGTGGAAAAACTTAAATTATATGCTTGAAATGGACTTTTCAAGAAATTACTCAATGACATAAAGAATTTTGAATTTGAAGGGGGATTTTTGAGGTTTTTTTGTCCAAATGATGCCTAGACATCCTGATAGCTTAAACTATATTCTATATAGACTATATAGTAAATATTAGACTATATATAGTCTAATATTTACCAGCAGTTAGCAGAATGAGTCTGTCTGGTAAGGTCAGGGCCTGTAGCCATGATGTCTTTGGGGTATTTTCAACACAATTACTTGCTACATTAGGTATCCACTAACATGGCGAGACTGGCTCCCAGGCATGCAGTAATTATATCCCACTCTCCCATCCTGATCCCTATCTTTTACTTAACCCTTTACTTCTGCTGCTGGTGGCTAATTTGATTAAGACAAAATGATGCAGAACATATGTAAAAATGACGTAAACCCTGGCAAATGGTACTCATCTGAGAGAACTCAGCGAGAGCTTTCAAATGAGTACCAACATGACAGGGTTTAGATGATTTTCAAAAATCTTTGCATCCAATCATAGTGCTTAGGACGAAAGAAGCCTCAGCATTGGAAGGGTTAACCCTTTTAATGCATAGAGCCTGGGCTGTCCAAATATATATGTCTTTGAGCACAGACAGGGACCGACGTTAACTTTTGAAGACACTTGCCCATTCGGGCAGAGCAACCCCATGATTTACTTGCCCGAAAAAAAATTCAACTTGCCCCCCAAAATGTTATTTTGCACTTTGTTCATTATTAACAGAGTGACATCCTATTTTGTATGCCTCTTTAGCATTTTTATGAGAATAAACTATAGAGGCATTCAATTTAGAATGACAATCTCACTGTAAAGGGCAGTGTTTTGCAGAAATAACAACGATAATCTCGGTCTAACTTTTGTATGGGGTATTAAAGTGGGAATATTGACTTGCCTGTTCGGGCTTTTAGATTAGGCCATGAACTTGCCCGAAACAGTGTTTTTAGAGGTTGTTGTACAACAACCTTTATTCAGTTCGCTTTTGTTGTCTTGCATTCCCGGGGAGGGTCCTGGGAGCTGGTTGATGCATTTTCCCTATGTTGTCTTACATGGCATTTTTGGAAAATTCTAGCCGCATGATCTGGAGAGTGGGGTGTGGTGGGGTCGTTTTGTTTATTGTTTCTGTTAGAATTGGGTGTGTAGTTTATAATGTTTGTTTCATTGTTTCTGTGGGTTGCCTAGTTTTTTTTTGGTGGATTTTTACGTGTTTATACTTTACGTTTTCTTCACTCCAATACGATTCTGTAGCGCGTCTGGTCTGGTGGGGCGGCCGTTGGATGCGCATGCGTGGGTGGATGCGCATGCGTGGGTTTTCTGCATATTTAATGCGATCGGCTAATCACGTGACGGTGCGTGATTGGGTTTCCCAGCACCACGTGGTTTGTCTCTGGTGAATTATCCAATGAGCGGTCTCACTGCCTCACCGTCACACCACGTGGTACTCTTTCCCGCGGTTTATTAACCAATGAGCGGCTATTTGTATCCCTCTTTGTACTATTTTACTTACGTGTTCATTCACGTATTTTTTACATTGGCTAGGTTACCCTCCGCCATTTTGAATATCGGGTTTGACGAAATTTGCACCCCGATTTCAAAGCTTTCGTTTGTGGCCATCTCTTACTCTAAAATTCTGAAACCAAAAGAATTAACAAGCCAAGTATCTATATTATTAAGATTAATTCTTTTGGTTTCGGAAAATCGAAAATATTTTGAGATATTTGTCAACACGCATCGATGGTGGCGTGTTGACCATGGCGATTAGTACATTCTCAATGGTACCTCGCCGATTCCTGTCAATTTCATCAAGCTATCTCCCCCCGATCACAATATGACTACCTACCTGGATAGATGAGATCCTCGTCTATCTGATTCAATCATTTTTTTAATTCAACTTCAGGTTGGAAGCGAAAAAATAGCTTTTCGCTACAACCGGAAGTTGATTTTTTTGATATAGTGAATTATCCAATGAGCGGTCTCACTGCCTCACCGTCACACCACGTGGTACTCTTTCCCGCGGTTTATTAACCAATGAGCGGCTATTTGTATCCCTCTTTGTACTATTTTACTTACGTGTTCATTCACGTATTTTTTACATTGGCTAGGTTACCCTCCGCCATTTTGAATATCGGGTTTGACGAAATTTGCACCCCGATTTCAAAGCTTTCGTTTGTGGCCATCTCTAACTCTAAAATTCTGAAACCAAAAGAATTAACAAGCCAAGTATCTATATTATTAAGATTAATTCTTTTGGTTTCGGAAAATCGAAAATATTTTGAGATATTTGTCAACACGCATCGATGGTGGCGTGTTGACCATGGCGATTAGTACATTCTCAATGGTACCTCGCCGATTCCTGTCAATTTCATCAAGCTATCTCCCCCCGATCACAATATGACTACCTACCTGGATAGATGAGATCCTCATCTATCTGATTCAATCATTTTTTTAATTCAACTTCAGGTTGGAAGCGAAAAAATAGCTTTTCGCTACAACCGGAAGTTGATTTTTTTGATATAGCGAGATTAGGGCATTGATATGCATTGTGTGCATTTCACACAAAAAAACATACTTTTTTCAATAAATTGTCACGTCGCCGTTTCTGGGTCAAAATTTACAAATGGCCCATCAAAGTGTTCGCAACAAATAGGGCTTTTACCCTATTATCATAACTTGTTGGTTATATTTGTAATTTTTGAAAAAAAATGGCGACTTCGGAAAAAAACGGCAAAAACGGCTTTTTGGAATGTTGATTTAGGAACCCTGGCAAAATTCTAAATTTACTTATTAATTTCGCCACTAAAACCGGAAAAAAAGTTTCAACTTCAAGAAAACAGACTCTAAATAATCCATCCTGCCCATTTGTGGATTTTTTTTGTTCCCCACAATCGTAAAAAAACAACTTTGAAAAAAACGGAAGTAGTAAATATTTTTATCGCGATTTCAGCAGTCAGTATATATACCCTTCTCACCATGAGTGTAGTATGCAGTCCTGAAGTTAGCAGACCTTTAACCCTGCCATCCCTTCCGTTCTCACTGTTGTTGTATTTTAGATAAAGATATGATTTTAATTGTTTTGGGTGACAGGAAAAGTGTGTACTGTTATAATTTATTGGTCACAAACTTATAAGCCCAAAGAGCATGAAATGCGAATGCATGGGATGGCAGGGTTAATGGTCTGCATACTTCAGGATTGCATTTTCACTCATGGTGAGAAGGGTGTCAAGGGACATAACTGCAGGCAGCACTCATAGAAACTGGCTTCGACATCATACTGCATCTACACCAAAGAGCATCATAGGAACTTGATTCACCCAGAGAGATGTCTACTACTCCCAGATTCACCTGACAACCCAAAATAGTAAGCATACATTAAATTGAAATAAATACAAAAGTATCAATACAAAACTATCACTCAATATACAATTTTATAAAAACACATCCACAAAATATAGAAACCATGCAAATCTTCACTGTCCCTCAAACAAAACAATTACTGTTTAAAGAAGATATTGTGTCGGTGTGATAATATAAGATTGCATTTGGTGAGATATGTTTTGTGTTGATATTTTTGTGTTGCTTTGATGGTATGTATGATTATTTTTTCAGGTTGCATGGTGTATTGAATTTCTCTGATGTACCTTCAGTCTACCTGATGTTTAGTGCTGCCTGCAGTTCTGTCCCTAGAAACTCTTCTCAACATGAGTGAAGTAGCAGACCAGAAGTATGCAGGCTTCTACCCTATGATGCCGATGCCGGTCCCATACCCCTTCAACCCAGTGCTCGGGCCCAGGCAGCATCTCCCTGCATTTGTATCGCCCAAGATGCAAAACAAACGAAAATACTGATCAAAATAAAGGGAAAATTACAAAGTTTGTGTTTCTGATGTATTTTTTAACACTATTAGGTATGATAGAAAGATAAAGAAGTTCAAAGAATGGGAATTTTTTTTGAAATTGTTCTAGACTGATATTTAATGTACATTCACAAACTGGCTCTTATAGTTGTATTTCTTGGCACTATTAGGTGTGATAAAAAGATAAAGAAATTCAAAAATAGGGAAGTTTTTTTAAGTGCGGATTTAGATAGAAATCTTATGAAAAGTTTGGAAGATATGTGTTTCAGATGTATTTTTTGGCACTATTAGGTGTGATAAAAAGATAAAGAAGTTCAAATAAAAGGAAATTGTTTTAAATTGCTCCAAACTGATATTAATGTCTATTCACAAACTTGGTTTTTGATTAAAAAGTCTGTAAGTATCATCAGCAGCATTACAAGTGTGTATCAGTCTATTTTAGGTTTAAGTACAAAGTTATTGCATGCATATTGGGTTTCTGGTAGTGCTGGACCTGCTTTAGTGGCGGAAGATCATGGCCAGGGGCATATGTCCCTTAAGGGGCCATATGGTTGATATTTGTGCATGTTTGCATTCAGGCAGTGTTTGGCCATTTTCATGTAAAGGTAAGTCACGGACTAAAGTTCTTCAGGCAGCAGCATGTTAGTTGTGGCAAGCATGCTGCTGGTGGGGTTTTGTTGGCTGTCATTTGCAGTGCTGGTTGTAGGCTTTTCCCATTCATGTTTGGTGATCTACTGGATTAGTGGTGGTGAGTTTGCCATAGTTTCTTGGATAGCTAGAAGTGGGTTATAGTTTTCGAAAATATTTGAGGGAGGGTTTTAGATAGAATTCTTTTGAAAAAATTGAGGGATATGTGTTTCAGTTGTATTTTTTGGCACTATTAGGTATGATAAAAAGATAAAGAATTTCAGTGGAAGGGAAATGTTTTAACTGTCCAGGTTTGGGGGTTTTGGAGCATTTTTCCAGGGAAAAAATTGAATAGTTTGTGTTTCTGATGTATTTTTTGGCACTATTAGGTATGATAAAAAGATAAAGAAGTTCAAGAAAGTTGAATTTTTTTTAAAATGTTCTAAGCTGATATTTAATGTCCATTCACAAGCTTGGCTCTTATAGTTCATCATCAGGTAGCAAAATCACATAATCCAGGAACATATGCCCCTTAAGGGACCATAAGGTTGATCCTTGTGCATGTTTGCACTCAGGCAGTGTTTGGTCATTTTCATGTAAAGGTAAGTCACGGACTAATGTTCTTCAGGCAGCAGCAGGTAAGTTGTGGCAAGCATGCTATTTGTGGGGTTTTGTTGACTCTCATTTGCAGTGCAGGATGTGGGCTTTTCCCATTCATGTTTGGTGATCTACTGGATGAGTGATGGTGGGTTTGTCATAGTTTCTTGGATAGCTAGAAGTGGGTTATAATTTTGGGAAATATTTGGGGGAGGGTTTTAGATAGAATTCTTATGAAAAAATTGTAGGATATGTGTTTCAGATGTATTTTTTGGCACTATTAGGTATGATAGAAAGATAAAGAATTTAAGGAAAAAGGAAAATGTTTTAAAATGCTCCAAACATATATTTAATGTCCTTTCACAAAGTTGGCTCGTATATTTTTTCATCTGGTTGCAATATCACATGAACCAGGGGCATATGCCCCTAAAGGGTACATAAGGTTGATCCCTGTTCATGTTTGCTTTTAGGCAGTGTTTGGCCATCTTCATGTAAATGTTTTGTGTTACTTTGATGATATGTCAGATGTCAAATTTTTAACCCCGCCCCCCATCGCTCTCTTTTTCTGAAGTATGTGTGTTAAAATGTTCATGTTTATATTTGGCGGATAGGCTTAGTGATTAGTTTAGTTTGTCAAAAGTTGCATTTTATTTATGCGTGCTGAATTTTAGGTTATGATGAAATTTTTTATTCGCTGTTTAACTGTTGGTCTTTTTTAATATTTGAGAGCCGGCACTTATTTTAATGCATGGGCTTTGTTGTATATACTTAGCTTATGTGTTAACATTTTGTGTTGTGGGGGAGAGTCACAAGCCTCTGTTAAGGGGGAGTGGATTTTTGGCTGTTGGCAACATGTTTGATTTTGATGTGGTGTTATTTGCAGGCAGCCAGTCAGTTTGTTACATGCATCAGTGATTGACTTTAACATTTTCAGACAGGAGCAGATTTGGCTCCCAGGATTTAAAGTTTAGGGGCTATTAAATTCCTGTGCGGCCACCACGACGGTATGGTTTTGCCAGGGGTGCATTGTCCAGGTTTGGGGATCTTGGGGCATGCTCCCAGGGAAAAGTTTGAAAGGTTTGTGTTTCAGCTGTATTTTTTGGCACTATTAGGTATGATGAAAAGATAAAGAATTTCAAATAAAGGAAAAGTTTTTAAAATGCTTTAAGCTGATATTTAATGTCCGTTCACAAACTTGGCTCCTATAATTCATCATCTGGTAGCAAAATCACATGGTTCAGGGGCATATGCCCTTTAAGGGACCATAAGGTTGATCCCTGTGCATGTTTGCATTCTGGCAGTGTTTGGCCATTTTCATGTAAGGGTAAGTCACGGACTAAAGTTCTTCAGGCAGCATTAAGTAAGTTGTGGCAAGCATGCTATTGGTGGGGTTTTGTTGACTGTCATTTGCAGTGCAGGATGTGGGCTTTTCCCGTTCATGTTTGGTGATCTACTGGATAGGTGATGGTGGGTGGTGAGTTTGTCAAAGTTTCTGGATAGCTAGAAGTGGGTTATAGTTTTGGAAAATATTTGAGGGAGGGTTTTAGATAGAAATCTTATGAAAAATTTGAAAGATATGTGTTTCAGATGTATTTTTTGGCACTATTAGGTATGATAAAAAGATAAAGAATTTCATAAAAAAGGAAAATGTTTTATAGTGCTCCAAACTGATATTAATGTCTATTCACAAACTTGGTTTTTGATTAAAAAGTCTGTAAGTATCATCAGCAGCATTACAAGTGTGTATCAGTCTGTAACCACTAACGAAAAAACACAAAAATC
>OZ012695.1:2623444-2789665 GCA_963942565.1 Maea johnstoni | reverse complement strand
TCTAAACCCTGTCATGTTGGTACTCATTGGAAAGCTCTCGCTGAGTACTGTCAGATGAGTACCATTTGCCAGGGTTTACGTCATTTTTACATATGTTCTGCATCATTTTGTCTTAATCAAATTAGCCACCAGCAGGATAAGGGTTAAGTAAAAGATAGGGATCAGGATGGGAGAGAGTGGGATATAATGACTGCAGGCCTGGGAGCCTGGAGTCTCGCCATGTTAGTGGATGCCTAATGTAGCAAGTAATTGTGTTGAAAATACCCCAAAGACATCATGGCTACCGGCTCTGACCCTACCAGACAGACTCGTTCTGCTAACTGCTGGTAAATATTAGACTGTATAGTCTAATATTTACTATATAGTCTATATAGAATATAGTTTTAGCTATCAGGGCATCTGGGCATCATTTGGACAAAAAACAACAACTCAAAAATCACCCTACAGGATGCCCAAAATTCTTTGTGAGTAATTTCTTGAAAAGTCCATTTCAAGCATATAATTTAAGTTTTTCCACCTCAATATAATTCCCATGACATTGTATAAGGATATTATGCCTAATTTCAATAAGGAAATACATGTTGATGGTTGTAATCTGTGTGTATCATGGTCTTCCTTGAAAAATTATAGGACACCCCAAATATTTTATAAGTACCAATTTTGGGCACCCAGTTTTTAAATCCTGGCTAAGTCCTTGACTGTGAGCATTAAAAGAATAACATCAAAGGTACTGTTTAACGGGGTATAACCTCTTTGTGACATCATAGCAATGAAATGCATCATCTTCTGAAAGATGACTTTCCAATCCAGGATTCATCTATGGTACTGTTTAACCCTTCCAATGCTCAGGCTACTTTCGTCCAAAGCACAGAAACGCTAAGATTTTTGAAAACCATCTAAACCATGTCATGTTGGTATTCATTGGATAGCTCTTGCTGAGTACTCTCAAATGAGTACCCATTTGCCAGGGTTTCAGTCATTTTCTAGTTTTTTTGCATCATTTTGTATTTTTCAAATTAGCCACCAGCAGCATAAGGGCTAAGAAAGAGTCACTCTACAGCATATTGGCACCTTTCTACTCATGTGTAGGGATGAACAAAATGGTATTGGTATGGGATGGCTGAAACGGCTCAGTACCTTTAACAGAAATGTTAACAGAGCTGTGTTGAATTATTACTTCATAAATCCTGTTGTGAATAGTCATGTTAAGGATCCTGGACAATCCATAATAAATGATAACTTCACAGTGGCTAGTATCAATAAGAGTACCTTTAAGAAATAAAACGGTACAATACGATACTTTTTTAAATGATACAAGTACAAGTGCCGGTACCTCCTGACGGTATTCAACCTTAATAATTGGTGACTTTCCTATCTAGGATTGTCTAACATCTTCAGTGCTTTTTAAGGTATCTAGTCAACTTACAACATATTGGCACCAGGATGCCTTTCTGCTTGAGAGTGACTTTCCACCCCAGGATTGTAGAACATCTAAGATGCTGTCTGACAGGGCATGGTCTGAATACGGCATCTTGGCACCAGGATGCCTTCCTCAACCTATTCACACCCAGAATTCCACTAGAAAGTATCGTCTGCTACTTTTATACTTTTGAAAATAACTTGGGAAAAAAGCGTAAATTCATGAAGTATTTGAAGGAGAGTTGTAACTTGACTTCTGATGAACATTTCTCCTTCAAATACTTTTCAAAAAAATGCTTTTGTTAGAATAACATCATCAAATTAGTCAGTGTGAATGGGTTAATTTCCTTTATTCCGCCTGATGCAGATTGCTGCTTGCCAGAGAGGAAACAAATGTCTAGAGAGAAGATTGCCTGGAGACTTGAGATGCTGCAGCTCCCTCCCACACAAACATTGTAGATGCCCTATCGTATGTCAGATAATCAGGAGATACACATGGAGAGAGAGAGAGAGAGAGAGAGAGAGAGAGAGAGAGAGAGAGAGAGAGAGAGAGAGAGAGAGAGAGAGAGAGAGAGAGAGAGAGAGAGAGAGAGAGAGAGAGAGAGAGAGAGAAAGAAAGAGAGAGAGAGAAAGAAAGAGAGAGAGAAAGAGAGAGAGAGAGAGAGAGAGAGAGAGAAAGAAAGAGAGAGAGAGAGAGAGAGAGAGAGAGAGAGAGAGAGAGAGAGAGAGAGAGAGAGAGAGAGAGAGAGAGAGAGAGAGAGAGAGAGAGAGAGATTTCTTTTACTAACTTAGGATGAAATTCAACCTGTAAAACTACACAAACATTGTAGATGACCTATCGTATGTCAGATAATTTAGAGATACCTTGGGGGTAGAGAGAACATAATCATCTATTTATCAAACATAGAGAACAAATTTGAATTCTGAAATTTCGTCACTTTTTCTGCCATATTGTGGCTAAATCATGACTAGGCAGTTGTAATGGGTGGAGGTAACTAGAGTACCTGAGGAAAACCACCACCTAACCCCAAGTCACTAGCAACTTTCTCACATACCAAGGATGAGATTTGAACCCGGGCCATGGTGAGAGACAGCTAGCAGTCAGTGGCAACACCTTAGACTATAGGGCCATCAGGGCAGGCCCTGGTAGTTGTGAGAGACAGCTAGCAGTCAGTGGCAATGCCTTAGACCACTCGGCTATCAGGGCAGGCCCTCGGTGGTGAGAGAGCTAGCAGTCAGAGGCAATGCCTCAGACCACACAGCCATCAGGGCAGACAGAGGGAAGTGAGGATGTAACTCAATCTGTAAAACTACACACCCCTCCTTTATGATCTATCGTATGTCAGATAATCGAGAGATACAATTAAGGTAGAGAGATCATGGTGATTTTCCTATTTACCAGACAGAGAGAATCAACTTACGATGTATAGCTACACCTTGTTTTCTTATACAATGAGGCAGGGTCATAAGGCCACTCCAATTTAATTACTTGTCTTACGAGCTTTTTCGGAAAAAAAATCCTGTCAGACTCCAAAAAAAAAAAAAAAAAAAGTCGACTTCGGTGTCTTACGGACGAAAGTGGTTGAAAATTTTTCTGTCAGACTCCAAAAAAAAAAAAAAAAAAAGTGCAAGCTTTAGAAATATTTATTGTGAGAACCAAGTATTCCGAAATAAATAAATTGTAAACTTTTAAATAATGCACCAAGATTCATGAATACCAACTCTAGTCATCATCCTCATCATCATGAGTTATACAAGTTAAGTAAGTTAATCCATCTTAACTTCAAATAGCCCTGCCCCAAATGGTTTAAGATATGAACAGCAAGTGGGGCTAGCAATGGTTTCATGGACTAGCCCTTATCTAGGTTTTTGGGACTTTCACCAGCCCGGGGCTAGTGCTAGTGTTCAGCCCTGGCTCATTGTCATGATTCATTGCCATAAAAATTAAATAGAGAAAGCAAATATAAACACCAGTTTATTTCACATATGTATATATATTTTAATCTATCACTACCATATTTATAGGAAACAAAATAGCTCACCCAGTTGTATTCAGAGTTTCAATTATTAAGAACTAATAGCACAGCATACTAAGAAATAAGAATACATAGACTAATTACAAATAAAAAGGGGCGTGTCAACCCAAGGGTACACATATATATATGTTATTGTTTTTGATAAGGAGAGTGCATTTAAAATAAGCAAAATACTTTGAATTCTACCAGCAAAAGAAATCAGTCAAGCTGTACCTGAGTTCACTCAACAACCTGCAGCCTAATATGTACTATTTATGCCTGTCCCGCCCAAAACCACATATTTTGCTATTATCACCAAGAAAAATACAATTGCAGAAACATTTGAAACACAAATTAGGAATTATAACAATTATAATAATAATATTTTTTCATGAGGGTGGTTCAATCAACTACAAGCATTTAACAATGCTGTAGCAGAGCCTCAGATTCGAGGATGTAAATATCCCACCCTTAAGGCTACAGGGATATAAATCCTTTTTCAAATTATTCTAATTTTCATATTCAAAGGCAAAGTTCTATGAATTGATGTTACTACTATGTATTGATAAGTGAATATATATGAATGCGATAAAAAATGACAAAATCACTCTACATTAAAACAACACCAAGATCTAAGTAGGGGCTCCTTCTATAATTAGATATTTTATTATTACCTGCGCATACACACATACATGAATGAAGAATTTTTTATCAGTCCATTTCTGATAAAACTGGACTTCCTGGATAAAGAATCTGAGATAAGTTCTAATAGTTTTCTGCTGGGGAAATACACTTCTCAGATCAAAACAGGGACAGTCCTCCCTGGTTCACAAAAGCAATTGCAAGTAATCTGAATACCTTCTTGGTTAACTGGTAGTTGCTAGGAATTTTGACTGAGAAAAAATGAAAAAAAACCCAGCTAAACTGGTATACACCAGACCAGTACGTATTTGACAAGGATACTTTACAAGAAACCTGCCCTTTGGCTGGCACTTGAATACTCTTTATGACACAGGTCAAGTGCCAGCCTTATCAATTGTGTATTGTTGAAGCTTTATTGAATGAGTGGTCACGCAAACACCAGAGACAACCAATGTCCACTTCACAGCAGTACGCACTCCCACACCGTAAAGATATAGAGAGCGTTTGTTTAACATTCTACTTTGTATGGCATGTGCCTTTTATGTGTGAAAACCATTAACTGCCTGACAATGATAGGCTGGCCGGTCTTTGTAATTGAACGGGCCCGGTCTTTGTAATTGAACGCTGATAACAATGACATCGTGCCTCTCCGGGAGAAGTGTTCTGGAATTAATGGGAGTTTTAGTGTTTTACGAGCATTTATTCTCTGACTACAGAGGCTTATGAAAGATAAGCCTTTTCCTTAAGATGATCATGTCTGGGGTGATCAAAACATCCTGATAGCAGTCTCAGTCTGAGTCGGCAGACGCTTAAAAAAAAATAATAATAAAAAAAAACGTATTTTTCAACTTTTTTTTTTTTTCAAAACGGCCCATTTCCTGGCGCCGGGGCTCGTAAGACAAGTAAATAAATTGGTCTGGCCTAACCAGTATTTAGAAGCTGGGTGCTAAAAAAGGGCAATTGCACAATATTTAAGCATCCTTTTTGTTCAAGGGGAAACAAAATATACTCATAATAATGTTGATGATGATGATGATGATGATGATGATGATATTGATGATGATGATGGTGATGACAATGATAATAAAAAAATAAAAAGGAGAAGACAAAAAAGGAAATGAAGAAGAGGAAAAACGACAATAACAACAACACTAATATTCCTTTAAATATGAGTTTCAAGGTGTGTCAGATTATCTTGCAACTCTTGGAAATCTACCATGTCTAAATTACCACACCTTTTTCGTTCCCACAATTACCTACCTAACTTGACTGCAGCCATTTAATTACAGGTATTAACCATATTAGGGCACAGGCAGAACTGCACCCATTGGCTGACTTTCTGAGTGCTCTGATGAAAGGCTTCTAGAGGCAAAACATTCATCTATTTCACCAACAGCGGGCTACAAAGGCCTGACAATTTCGGTAATAAATTTCCAACAAAAGCATCTCTTTAGGAACATTTTAATGGGGAATCGTTAATCAGAACTTAACCTACAACTCTCCTCCAAGTACCTTGGAAATTAATGATTTGGAGCCTAACCTATAACTCTCATTCAAATATTTTTACTTCAAAGAACAATATATATTTTTTTTTTGGGGGGGGGGGGGGGGGGGGAAATCAAACATATCTCGACTTGCCATTCATTCCAGTATGCCGAAGATCAGAGTCTTCAACCAATAGTTGGATACGTATGTAATAGGAAGAAGAAGAAGAAGAAGATATCTAAGTGATATCTTCCTTAAAAAGCAAAATATTTGAAAAATAAAATTTAACTTCTAACCTCCAACCATCCTTCATGTACATTGCATATAAATGATTAATTCCAACCGTTGTGGCAAAATAAACAATCAGTCCTACAATTAATTGTCACAACACTACAAAATAAGTAATCATTTTATTTACAGAAATAGCAAAGTATCCAAGCTTAAATCTTTAAATAGTATAATATAGTATGAAATCTAAAGTATATAAACCAATTTTAATGAATTGAACATATGGTCTGATAAACTATGACATAACTAACTAACCAACTAACCGAATAGAAAAATATTTGAATTATTTTTAAGAGTTTGATTAAACCCCAATAGAACAAAAGGTGATAGCCTATTACCTCTGAAAATATTGCTTTGTTATATATAATGGTATCAGTGGGTTTCAGATATCAAAATTTCTGACTGCAATGACATTTATAGAACATGTATATTATTACAAAACTTCTGACAGCAATGACATTTATGGAACATGTGTATCTACAGGTAGGTGGTTGTTAATCAGGTGTTGAGCCAGGTGACATGTTTACAGGTGTGACATAGGTTTAAACATGTTGACGATGATGACCTTTCTTATATGTCAACAGCCAGGAGAGACTGAGAACAGTTCATGTCAATGACAGCAGCTTTAAGTGACTAGCCTGGTTCTCAGGCTGAATTAGGCATAATTCCAGCACCACTTTACGTGTGTATACTGGGCATGTATAAATTGGGTAATTTTGCGAAAAACCTAAAAAAAAATACTGAAACCCTGGCAAATGGGTACTCATCCAAGAGTACATAGTGAGAGCTATCCAATGAATACCAGTTTACATGGTTTTTAAAAAATCTTCAAGTTCTTGTACTTTGAACGAAAATAGCCTCAGCATTGAAAAGGTTAAGGAATAAATCTATTCAGGGTAGATCAGTTAGATTAAGGTAGGGTAAGAGCCAGGTAAGACAGACTTGCAGCACATCTAGGGGAAGGTGCTGAGAACAGTACATGTCAATGACAGCAGGTATAGTAGGTGATGTACTGATATAGAGATATACTATCCCTCATTATCAAGCTGCTTGAGAGTACTCCGCGAGAGCTATCCAATGATTACCAACATGACAGGGTTAAGATGGTTTTCAAAAATCTTTGCGGCCTTGTACTTTGGACAAAAGTAGCCTCAGCATTGGAAGGGTTAGCCTAGCTACAAGGCTCTATTATGATTTTACTTTATTATATATAGAAGCCTGCACCTTTACTAGATAGGGACTTGTTAGCCATTTAGTTCACACAATTGCCACACAAGGGAGATTAGCGTATTTCCAACTGACCTCCTGGTATACCGCAGTGCAATCTATCCACAATGGAAGACATTTAAATATGGCCTGGGAGGCAGGCTATGGAAGGGTTAGTAGAGACTAGGGGAAGGTGCTGAGAGCAGTACATGTCAATGACAGCAGCTATGTTTGTGATATAGTGATATAGTGATATCCTATCCCTCATTATCAAGCTGCTTGACCTCCCACGCTCCTACTACTACACCTGTAAGAGATAACCTAATGACAACACCTGACAACAACTACGGCAACAGGTGGGCAAAGTAGCACACCTTCACAAACACTTACTCTTCAGCAAGGCCTTAAAGCCTCAAAATGGTGGGCAAAGTTACACACCTTGTAAAACTCTTACTTCTCTGTAGCCTAGCTACTAGGTGTTATTGTGTTTTTTGGTTTATCTTTTTTTCAAAGAATGTTAATTTCATGCATGTTCATTGTTGATTGGTAATTAATTGGAAGGGCGAAAAAGATTTTTTTTGATTTTTTGGAATATCATTTTTTTTTTCAAATGTGTTTTTACGCATGTTTTATCATGATTGGGAGTTTGAAGGGCGGAAAAAACTTAAGACTAGACATTTTTTTGATTAAAAACTTGTTAGGGTGGGGTTACAGCTAGGAAACAAATTTTTTAGTCCTAATTAAGCTAGCCTAGAATATAATATAATTACCATGAACATTGTGTAAGGATATCGTACTTATGGTTGAAATCTATTGTGGCCTCCCTTTAAAATATTGGACGCCTCAAAATTGATCATCTGTCAATTTGAGGCACCCAGTTTCTGAATCCTGGCTAAGACCCTGTTTATGGTTGTAATAGATCTAAGTATACTGTGGTCTCCCTTGAAAAATAGGACACCCATAAAGTTAACAATCGCCAATTGTGGGCACCCAGTTTCTAAGTCGTGGCTAACACCCCTATGCTGCACTTGTAGGCATTTTATTCCAGATAAAACCATCATGCGGCTATTAATATCACAAGATCGTGACCAGGGTCTCTCCTGTATGTACACAATACATTGAGCATTGACGTAGTCGGATTGAATAGCGCTGCTATTTTTATCCCGCTGGGTTAATTGATAAAAGAGCATGCATTCAATGCAGCCTGAATGAAAGCAGTATCCTTGACGATACAGCAATCATAGCTGTCCTTGGGTTTTATTCATTAAAACTCAAAAGTTCCTCCAGAAATTGTCGTCTGGATCTATGATACTTATGACAATAACTTTGAAATTGAGAATGGTTTTACAGAATATTTGGAGGAGAGTTGTAGGTAATGTTCTGATTGACATTTCTTCTTCAAATACTTTCCTAAATTTGCTTTGCCTACAAAATATCATGATCAGGAGTGTCAGTAAAGTGATTGTTTTCTTAGATGTTCTCGGTAATTTAATTTCAAGCAGATATGGTATGAAGATATCCTTTTTGCTTTCAATATTTTCATAACAGTTTGAGACGCTGTTACCGTTTTGCTTCAAATGTCTTGAAAATCATTAAACGGTTTCAGATGTTGTTACCTATTTCCGATTTACCGTTTTTAAAATGATTTTCGAATTAACGGTATATACCGTCATTGAAGTCAAAGTAAGGTGTGTTTCTGAAACCTGCCAGTCTGTCGTAAAGCTGGATGGGTCTTGGCTATTTCCCCATATAGCTCAACACTAAGTTCCCTGGGTAAACTAGGATTGACCTATTATTGCTTAAGAGTTCCTCTGGGAATTGTCATCTGGATCTAAAACATTTCGGTAGAAAACTTAGGAATAAAGCATATAAATTCAGAAAATATTTCAAGGAGAATTTTGATTAAGTTCTGATGATCATTTCTTCTTTATTTTTTTCCCCAAAATAGCGTGTTAACAGAGAGATATCACCGAAAAAAGTAGGCCTTTTTTGGCCAATTACTAGCATGAATAGGTTAAAAATAGAATTAATTTAACCGATTTATACTCACAGCAGCCCGAAGCAGCTTGATAATTTCGACGAAATCTCCCATGCAAAGGTAATGTAAGGAAAATGTTTGAATGAGGAATGTTATTTAGAACATTACCCTAAACTCTCCTTCAAAAATTTTGTAAAATCATTTTAGACTTCAAAGTTATTATCAAAAGTATCATAGATCCAGACGTCAATTCCTGGAAGAACTCTTATTAATTAAGTATTACTAGTAATGGGTTAAAGCAAAAAGGGCCATAACTGGACTGGATAACAATATGAAGGCAAGAGTAGTCATCATAAAAACTAATGGATGAGATTGGTCCTTTCAGTATCTCCTTAACAACAGTAGTGTACAAATAAAATGACCATTTTGGTAATATCTTTGTGACCGGAACATTTTTCTGAAAATATCTGAAAGAGAAATGTAGATCAGAACCAAACCCACAACTCTCCTTCAAATATTTTGTGAAATTCATCTTAATCCTCGAGTTATTCTCAAAAATATCATGGATCCAGACAACTTTTGTCAAAGAAATATATCTAGGCATGAATAGGTTAAATATATCACTACAACTCTCCTTCAAATATTTTGCGAAATTCATCTTAATCCTCGAGTTATTCTCAAAAATATCATAGATGCAGATGAGATTTGTTAGAGAAATCTCTAGGCATGAATAGATTGACTACATCCCTACAACTCTTCTTCAAATATTTTGCGAAATTTATCTTAATCCTCGAGTTATTCTCAAAAGTATCATAAATGCAGACGACATTTATCAAAGAAATCTCTAGGTATGAATAGGATGAATATATCACCACAGTGCTACACTGCTACCAGCAAAAAAACTCCGCCTTTGTGTCGGACTGATCTTCTGCAGCAGGATAACTACGTTCACCACTAATGCTATTAAGGGATTTTAACTCTTGTATCCCCACGGCACTAAAAAAAGCCTGACTTCTTTGGCTTTATCTTTCCAATAAAAGCTTACTGTGCAAAATATTTGAAGGAGAAATGTTCATCAGAACCCAACCAACAACTCTCCTTCAAATATTAAGAAGATTTATGCAGAATTCCTAAGAAATTTTAAAGAATATTGTAACATCCAAACA
The DNA here is from genome assembly GCA_963942565.1 of Maea johnstoni. Lineage (NCBI taxonomy): Eukaryota > Metazoa > Annelida > Polychaeta > Spionida > Magelonidae > Maea > Maea johnstoni. The sequence continues at coordinate 2,779,466 of OZ012695.1, read as the reverse complement.
AAAAATGTCAGCAGGAACGCAAATGCACAAATGTGTTAATAAGGGATTTAACCATGCTGAATAAATCCACAAAGGAGCTTAATGACCCTATAACTCAACTGCATCAGCAATAACGGCCTACACATCTTTCCATCTACGCTGATCATGATCCTTTTAACCCATTAATTCATCTAGGAATTGTCGTCTGGACCTACAATACTTTTGACAATAACTTTAAAATTAGGAATTATTTTACAAAATATTTGAAGGAGAGTTGTTTGTAATGTTCTGAAGAAGATTTCTCCTTGAAATATTTCTCCAAATTTGCTTTTTCCTGCAAGATTTCTTCAAAATTGTCAGTCTGCTTTTGCCCGCTGTTAGTGTTAATAGGTTAAAGATGTCATGGCTGGGAGGAGTGAATCAGGATTATCATCAGCTAGAGAGTTCTATTTGAGGATAAATCATGACTTACCAGAAGTTAACCCAATCATGCTTATAGCACCCATAGTTTTAGCCAGCAGGGCATCTGGGCGTCATTTGGACACACAAACCCTCAAAAATTATACCTCAAGACTACCAAATTTCTTTTTGTAATTTCTTAAAAATAAAATTCGAACATATAACTGATTTTTTTCACCCTTCCATAAATCCCATTTGATAAGGATATCTTGCCTTATTTCAACAAGTAAATTACATGTTTGTGCTTGGAATCCAAGTAGGTTGTGGTCTTACTTGAAAAATAGGATGCCCCAAAATTTTACAAATGCAAATTTTTGGTACCCAGTAACAGTGAAATTCTAAATGCTGGCTAAGACCCTGTAAGGTACTCTAATATGTAACCTGTCACATGTAACCAATCTATGGTTGTTTGTAGGAATAAAATCTAATCATTATCAAATCGATACGGATAATGACCAAAAATGTATCACATATCAGACAAAGAGTCAAAATAATAAGAGCCCTAGCTTTATGAAATGCTAATGAATCCTATGAAATTTAACCCATTTACACTCAGAGCAGCCAAAACATGCCTGACAATTTTGGAAATATCTTTCTAACAAGAGCATTTTTTGGAAAATATTTGAAGGAGAAATGTAAAACAGATGTCAAACAAAATCTCTCCTTCAAATATTTTGTGAACTTTCGCTTTATTCCCAAGTTATTTTCAAAAGTATGAAAGTAGCAGACGATATTCTGTAGAGGAACTGTAGTGTGAATGCGTTCTAATCAGTGCTCTTGTAATATCAGAGTGTGTGTGACGTAACCAGGCAATCTTTGTGTGGTAACAAAACCTCATCATTTCCTAATTGATTTCAATAATGCACAGATGGAACGAAATTACAATCTGCATCTAGATGTTACATCACAACTTGATGTTACATAACATCATGGATGCAATGCTACATTGTAGAATCAATATCTAGAAAGAATGCCCCTCTACATGATCCTTTTAACCCATTAATACTTGGGAGTTCCTTTAGGAATTGTCGTCTGGACCTACGCTACTTTTGACAATAACTTTGAAATTCGGAATTATTTTACAAATTATTTGAAGGAGAGTTGTTTGTAACGTTCTGAATAACATTTCTCCTTGAAATATTTCTCCTATTATGCTTTTGCCTGCAAGATTTCTTCAAAATTGTCAGTCTGCTTTTGCCAGGAGCCAGGATTATCAAACTGGGTGCCAAAAATTGGTAATTATGAAATTTTGAGGTGTCCTCTTTTTCAAAAGAGACCACAAAATACTCAGATTGCAACCATAAACCAGCATTTACTGATATCAAATAAGACATTATACTATTCATTTCAAAAAGTGCAGTATTGTACCATATCATTCCTTAAAGCTACTTTTAATTATACTAATTACCGAGAAGTTATCATTCATTAGGAATTGCTCAGGATCCTAAACATAACTATTCACAAGAAAATTTAAAAGGTAATAATGCAATGAATTACCTTAAAAATACCGAACCATTTCATTGGTACTGATACCCTACCATACCATTTCATTCTTAGAGGTATCCATCCTTATGTAGAAAGAGGTTTTATGAAATCTCAAAATCTTCCTTTGGATGTATTCAGGGCTCACACTAACAGTGAACCGCTGGCCCCAGGCCAGTAAAAATTCATCAAAAACAGCTTCGGGCAAGTAAAAAAAACCTTGACTGGTCCTACATTTGGGGATTTCTTATTAACAAGTTTCCCCTCAAGAATGTCCCCAAATTCTTTTGAATTAAATGAATATAAAATAAATGAAAAATAAATCTTGTCAGTGAATATCATGCAATGTTTTTTCTTATGTTAAAGAAAAATGTGTAGGACCAGTAAAAAATTTGCAGGACCAGTAGATCCTAGGTGTTACTGGTCCTACAGCCAGGCTACAGGGCCAGTAACATTTTGAGTTAGTGTTGAGGCCTGCCCAGTATTGTCACTGAGTATAGATGTTGCACAGTGCTTGCATAATGTGTAAAAATACAGTTATGAGTACAATGGGAATACAATGGCCTACCATCAAACGCTCAGCAAACACTCTCTGAGCAGGGTACTATTATACTAAGGGCCCTTGGAAACCACTGCACTCTCACCACTAGCCTGGTTCTCAGGCTGAGTTAGGTTAAATGCCCCTACCACTATATATATATATATATATATATATATATATATATATATATATATATATACATATATACATATATGTATAATATATATATATATATATATATATATATATATATATATATATATATATATATATATATATATATATATATATATATATATATATATATATATATACTGGGTGTCAAGTAGGCTTGATGTCTCTCTCAAACTATAGATGGCAGCACAGTTTTCATGAGTTGCAGTTTGGAACTTATGTGATGCATACTTCAGCTCAAGTGTGTCCCCCATGAGGATTTATTCTGAACTAAACCTGGAGTGAAATCAACTCAGGTTAGATCAGTGAAAATGCCAGATATCACAGACTTGTAGCAAGTCTATCAGCAAACACACTCTGTGGACGGTAGTACTAGTATTATACTAAGGGCCTTTGTAAACCACTGTACTCTCATCACATCTAGAAAGTATAGTAAAGCAATGAGTCCCTTGTTGGTAGCCTAGATTTCTAAGCTGTCATTTGAATTTTTATGTCATGATTTTTCTGTTACCAGGCTCCAAATGTTCTAGGTGGCAAGAGTGGCCAATTTAGTTCACACTTATCTCACCAGGATAATGGAGGACTCCGTTTGAGTATGACAACCTCTAGAGATAGGAGGATCAGGTGGTGCCATCTATCTACCATACCTGGTACTACATCACACTGCTTGGGCAATATCAATACAGAAGGGAATGTTGACTCTTACCCTTATGCTGCTGCTGGCTAATTTGGTCAATACAAAAAGCTGCAAAAACCTGAAAAATTATCGAAACCCTGGCAAATGGGTACTCATATGAGAGTGTTTCGTGAGAGCTATCCAATGGATACCAACATGACAGGGTTTGAATGGTTTTCAGAAATTTTTGCATCCTTGTGGCTTGGACGAAAGTTGCCTTAGCATTGGTAGGGTTAAGGGACTAGGAGCCTAGTCTAGGTATTATACTAAAGGGCCCTTGTAAACCACTGCACTCTCATCACATGCAGCAAGTGGAGTAATGCAATGGGTCCCTTGTGGGGAGTTACTGCGGCAATCAGCAAGGGCAGCAAGGTGATCACGTCCTCTGCTGAGTGCTGCAGACAGAATACAGAGTAATAAGCAAATACACTAAACCCTTTAAATATATGGACAAATTCACTGAAGGAAGGAAGGAATGGGGTTTTCAATAGCTTTCAACAAGATAGAAATCCAGAACCAGGAAGAAATTCCCTTCTCTTCATGAATAGTTCCATGGGAGACACGAACCTACATACTAGTGCTTGGAAGCCTGGCATCATAACCACTAGGCCACTGCGGGTCCTCACAATCAGAGAGGGCAGCTGGGTGATCACGTCCACTGCTGAGAGCTACATACAGAATAGTAATCAAATCCACTAAACCCTTAATTATTTGGACAAGTTCACTGATTAGTGCTTATGAACAATATAGGTGGAAAGGGCGCTTTATCAAATATCAATTATCATCATTATTAGAGCAAGTTGATTTTAACCAACTTAATAAAACTTCTTGTCGTTGATTTTTCGTTGATTTTTTGTTTTCGTTGATTTTTTGTTGTTGTTGAATTTTTTTATGTTGATTTTTTTTATTATTTTTTTTATGTTGATTTTTTTGTCTTTGCTGTGGTTATTTTTGTGGTGGTAGTTGTTTTTGATGTGGTAATTGTTGTTTATCATGTATTGTTAGTATTTGTGGTAATCAAAGTTACTGTAATATCATAAAATTTTATTGTTTTTGTAGTTTTTCTTGTTGTTATTTTTCTTGTTGTATTGTTGTAGTTGTTGCTGATAATAAGTTTATTTTCCTATTCAGATTAAGGTAACTATTACAAACAAAATAAAGTATAAAAGCAGGCAAATGAAAGGCATTGATAGATAAGTGCAGTTTGATTATTTTCTTCTCTCCTTACATACTGTCCACTTTCAAAGGGCGCTATCAAGAGGTAGGAAATGAAGGCAGAAAACCACCGCCTAACCCAAAGTCACTGGCAACTTTCTCACATGACCCGGTGGAGATTCAAACCCGGCAGTGAGAGACAGCTAGCAGTCAGTGGCAATGCTTTAGACCACACAGCCATCGTGGCAGGCCCTCAGTGGTGAGAGACAGCTAGCAGTCAGTGGCAATGCCTTAGACCACTCAGCCATCAGGGCAAGCCCTCAGTGGTGAGAGACAGCTGGCAGTCAGTGGCAATGCCTTAGATCACTCCGCCATCTGGGCAAGCCCTCAGTGGTGGGAGACAGCTGGCAGTCAGTGGCAATGCCTTAGATCACTCCGCCATCTGGGCAAGCCCTCAGTGGTGAGAGACAGCTGGCAGTCAGTGGCAATGCCTTAGATCACTCCGCCATCTGGGCAAGCCCTCAGTGGTGAGAGACAGCTGGCAGTCAGTGGCAATGCCTTAGATCACTCGGCCATCAGGGCAAGCCCTCAGTGGTGAGAGACAGCGGGCAGTCAGTGGCAATGCCTTAGACCACTCAGCCATCAGGGCAAGCCCTCAGTGGTGAGAGACAGCTGGCAGTCAGTGGCAATGCCTTAGATCACTCGGCCATCAGGGCAAGCCCTCAGTGGTGAGAGACAGCTGGCAGTCAGTGGCAATGCCTTAGACCACTCAGCCATCAGGGCAGACCCTGATGGATAGACAGATGGATTTCCATAAGGGTACTCGCAGACGACAGCAAATGACAGGCATTCACTTTTTGATAGATAAGTACAGCATGATTATTTTCTCTTCTCTTCACATACTGTCCACCTTCAAAGGACACTATTAAGAGGTAGGAAATTAAAGGCGGAGTACCCAGCGAAAACTACCGCCTAACCCAAAGTCACTCGCAACTTTCTCACATGCCACAGCTGAGATTTGAACCCGGGCAGTTGTGAGAGACGGCTAGCAGTAACGGTATGTGGCAACGCCTTAGACCATATAAGGGCCTACCCTGATGGATAGATGGACAGATCATCTATAAGGGTATTCGCAGACGAAACCAAATGAAAGGCATTGATAGATAAGTATAGTGTGATTATTTTCTACTCTCTTCACAAACTGTCCACCTTCAAAGGCTGCTATCAAGAGGTGGGAAATGAAGGCACAGTACATGGCAAAACCACCGCCTTACCCAAAGTCACTAACAACATTCTCACATGACCCGGGCCAGGATTCGAACACCCAGGCAGTGGTGAGAGACAGCTAGCAGTCAGTGGCAATGCTTTAGACCACACAGCCATCAGGGCAAGCCCTCAGTGGTGAGAAACAGCTAGCAGTCAGTGGCAAAGCCTTAGACCACAGAGCCATCAGAGCCTACCCTGATGGATAGATGGACAGATCATCTGTAAGGGCACTCGCAGACGAAACCAAATGAAAGGCATTGATAGATAAGTACAGTGTGATTATTTTCTCCTCTCTTCACAAACTGTCCGCCTTCAAAGGATGCTATCAAGAGGTAGGAAATGAAGGTGCATGCCACCTGATGAGTTTCACATGAGGAGAAATGTACGATCAAAGAACGCAATCAAAATGTACCGTAAATTCTTGAAAATTTAGACCAACCTAGGAATTTTGGCCACTATGATTACATTGCAAAATAATTAATAGGATATCTGAGCAACCCTCGATCCATCGCCAGTGGCCATTTCATGAAATATGGACCTAGCTGTAAATCTTGATGATACAACAACAAGGTATTTTCAGGAAAGGGCCACCCTGAACGCATACGAATTGTAATTATTAACAACTCTAATACTAAGGCTACTTTCGTCCAAAGCACAAGGATGCAAAGATTTTTGAAAAACATCTCAACCCTGTCATGTTGGTATTCATTGGATAGCTCCCGCTGAGTACTCTCAGATGACCGTGAGATGAGTACCCATGTGCCAGGGTTTCAGGATTTTTTTTAGGGTTTTTGCCTCTTTTTGTATTGGCTAAATTAGCCACCAGCAGCCTAGGGGTTGAATAGTGTCCCAAATTATGGAGAATTTACGGTACATACCATCAACGTTCAAAGGATGCTATCAAGAGGTAGGAAATGAAGAAGCACGCCAACTGATGTGTTTCACATGAGGTGGAATGTAGGATCAAAGGCAGGTACCACCCACATATACTGTACAACATAGCCCTACATCTCCCAGATCACGATCAATCTTTCATAGCTACATAAATAACCTGGGTGTCGGGATCTTGGCAAAGGAAAGATAGACTAAATCTTACAAGTTTGTGTTGGATAATGTATAATTGGTATTTTTTACAGGCATTTAATTTTCGCTTTTTTCACACTCCCAATGGTAGTTGCGCAAAAATAACATCCTTCAAATAAATGTGTTGGTACCAACCACATATACTGTACAACATAGCCCTACATCTCCCGGATCACAATCAATCTTTCATAGCTACATACATAACATGGAGATGAGGGTTCGGAACTTGGCAAAGGAAAGCATGATATTAACGGATCCTATAAGGCCTAAAAAAAAAGTTGTTTGTTTCCTGTAACCCTACCCTAACAAGTTTTTATTCAAAAGAATCCCTACCCTAAAGTTTTTTTCGCCCTCCCAACTCCCAATCAACGAAAAACATGCATAAAACACTCATTTTTGACCAAAAAAATAATGCCAAAAAAATTTTTTTACCGACCTACCTACCCTATTTTTTTTCGGACCGTTACAGGAAACAAACAATTTCTTTTTTTAGGCCTAATATTAGCGAATCTGATCCACTTGTTAAAGTCACTAATATTGATTCCACATTAAAATCATTACTTTTCCAGCTGTCTTAGCCGGCAGGACATCTGAATGACAACCAAACCCTCAAAAATTACCCTTCAGGACATCTAAGATTCTTTGAGAGGAATTTTTTAAAATGTCAATTTCAAGCATGTAATTGATTTTTTGAACCTCATTATAATTTTCATATCTTTGTATTATAAAAATTGTGCTTGATTTCATTATGTAAATACATGTTTATGGCTGTAGTCTGAGTTTATTGTGTTCTGGCTTGAAAAATAGGATGCCCAAAAAGTTTACAAATGGCAATTTTGGGCACCCAGTTTCTAAATCCTAAATCTAATTCACAATCCACCTTCAAATATCTTGTAAGCTCATGCTAAACTATGAAATTATTATCAAAAGCGCCATTGGTCTAGAAAACAATTGTCTGGGGGATATTTCGGCTTGGATGAGCGAAGCCATAGACTACTAGCCTGAAATCTAGTTTTCCTGTTCCTGAGCAGATAGATGTAATTTACTGCACATCTTCGCGAACTACTGATCTGTTGCCTAGCAACCTACTGAAACAAAATGGAGACTGATGAAAAATCATCCGGCAAGGTCTTAGTTGACCTGGGAAGTGTGTGACTTGAGGACGGCACGCACGTTCACCGCTGCGCCACGCTGACATCGGTGTCCTCTCGTGTAATTGATTATGTTAACCCCTTTATGTCTGAAGCATCCAAAAAACTTCCTGACTATTCTGGCAATAGAATTAGGAATTTCGGTTTTCATCACTTTTCTGCCATATTGCAGCTAAGTCGTGAATAGGCAGGCCCACAGTGGTGAGAGAGCTAGCAATCAATGGCAACACCTTAGACCACACGGCCATCAGGGCAGGCCCTATGACATTAGATAATGAAGGTACACAACCTATCATTCCTTTTCAAATATTTTGTTAAGTTATTCTCTAAAGTATCATAGGTCCAGGTACGTACAAATTTCTTGAAAATCAAATTTCTAAGAAAGTGCTGAATTTTGCTTATGTTTTTTGCCATATTACCGCTATATCTTCTGAAAAATTCAATTCATAGAGGTGTACGATTGATTGATAGCTTCCTGTGTATGTGAAGCCCTTGCTGTTACGTTTTCTCGCTGGCTATTTGGCATGGTGATTTGTGGCATGAAGTGTCAGAGCAATATTCCCTTTCCCTGCCGGCTCGCCTCGGCACGAGAGCAGCATGATTTAGGGGAGAGTGAGTCAGAGAACCTGTGCCCTGATATCGGGTCATTAGCGAGAGGCGCTCGTCACCGCATCCTCCTCCTGGCCAGGTCAAGTATGGAGGGGACACGGAACTGGCCTGGATAGCGTAGGCTACTCTAATTTTTTTGTTTATTCACTTGCTTGTCAACAAAAATCATCATGTACAGAGACAAAAAGAGGTGAAAAAACTAATTATATGTTTGAAATTTGCATTTTCAAGAAATTCCCTAAAAAATATTTTTGGGTGTTCTGAAGGGCGGTTTTTGAGGGTTTAAGTGTCCAAATGACACACAGACAACCTGCTGGCGAAGACTGACTGCAGTTGTTCATCTTTGACCCTTCCAATGCTGAGGCTACTTCCGTCCAAAGCGCAAGAACGCAAAGATTTTTGAAAAACATCTAAACCCTGTCATGTTGGTATTCATTGGATAGCTCTTGCGGAGTACTATCAGATGAGTACCCATTTGCCAGGGTTTCAGTCATCTTTTAGTTTTTTTGCATCATTTTGTATTGGCCAAATTAGCCACCAGCAGGATAAGTGTTAATAGGTTCCACTGTACATATTGGCACCTCAAGATAGGAGCATTGCATGCAAATCTTTGAAAAATGGCCTTGTCAAAAAGACATCCCTGAAATAGTCAGGACCTTTTTGAGCACAAAAGGTATGAAAGGGTTAACCCATTAATGCTTAAGAGTTACTTTTGAAATTGTCGTCTGGGTCTTTGACCCGGGGGGGTCACTTGGGTATTAAGGGGGGTGCATACGTTCGTTATCAAAATTAAAAAATACCCCTAAAGCACTGATTTCTGGTCAAAAAAGCACCCTTATTTTAATAAAACGCTGATTTTTTCCACTAAATAAACACCCCTTATTTTGTCAAAACGCTGACATTGGATGAACGGGAACACGTATTTTAACTTAAGATTTTATGAATCCTCTGCTTGTTTAGCGGCAGCAAGTGGCGGCAGCAAACTCGGAAGCCCAGTCACTTCAGGAGTCACTCGGCGTCAGAGCCGCGTATATTTCGTGGATTGTAAGGGGATTTTGACACCCATACTTCGTACCTGAGTACAAAAAAGTACCCTTCTTTTACAAAATCGCGGACATGCGGAGGTCTTAAAAAAAGACCCCTTCTTCCGCGAAATACGTAACGCAGGTGCGACCCCCCTCTGTACCTGAGTGCCCCCGCCGGGGTCTTTGACATTTTTGACAATAACTCAGAAATTAAGAATGCTTTTAGTAAACATTTGAAGGAGAGTTGTTGGTAATATTCTGATGAACATTTCCCCTTCAAATATTTCCTGAAATATGCTTTTGGCTAAAAGATTTCATCAAAATCATCAGGCTGTTTTGGCTGCTGTGAGTATTAATGGGTTAAGAATAATTCCTCTCTGTACCTTTTGAACAACTTCATGGAAACCGATCATATTTTTCACCAATATTGAGTATCACTTAACCCTTACGCTGCTGCTGGCTAATTTTGCCAATACAAAATGATGCAAAAAGACTGAAAATGACCGAAACCCTGGCACATGGGTAATCATCTGAGAGTGCTCAGCGAGAGCTTTCCAATGAATACCAACATGACAGGGTTTAGATGGTATTCAAAAATGTTTGCATCCTTGTGTTTTGGATGAAAGTAGCCTGAGCATTGGAAGGGTTAAGGCATTGACTTTGTCCATTTTTCACTTATAACAAATTAAACTGAACTGCAAGTTCAATAGGATGTAAATGGCTTTTTTTCACCGTTCATCTAGTTGCCATGGTGATTTCATTTTTTATGCTTGCTATGGCGCTGAAAATGTCTCTTGAGAAAGTGCACGCGTTGAAATATGTGCCTAGATCATGAGGCAAGGATAAACATTTACTCCATCAATTACCCAAAGCTTCGCTTACTCTTAATCTCACGCAAAACATGGTAAAGCCTCTACTGTAAGTGATGAGATCATGATGCAAGGTACAACACAACATCAATCACCTCTCCTTCTCGTACACAAGATGGTGGAAAAGTCTTTCAAGTGAATGTTGAGATATGTGAGGAGATCATGAGGCAAGGTGCAAATAGTTCCAAAGCGCAAGGACAGAAAGATTTTTGAAAACCATCAAAACCATGTCATGTTGGTAATCATTGGATAGCTCTCGCTGAGTACTCTCAGATGAGTACCCATATTCAAGGGTTTCAGTCATTTTACAGGTGTTTTGCATCATTTTGTATTGGCCAAATTAGCCACCAGCAGCATAAGGGTTAATATTCCAGCAGTAAAACCAATCAGGACTACTCCTACCAGCTTAGTGGACAACACCTCACATTTATATAGCGACCAAGCCAACCAACAAATAGGGATCCAGCAGAGACTGGAGCCTGCGACCTCAAAAATCTTTCCGTCCTTATGCTTAGGACGAAAGTAGCCTCAGCATTGGAGGGGTTAATATTCCTGCAGTAAAACCAATTAGTTCTACTCCTCACAGCTTAGTGGACAACACCTCACATTTATATAGCGACCAAGCCAACCAACAAATAGGGATCCAGCAGAGACTGGAGCCTGGGACCTCAAAAATCTTTCCGTCCTTATGCTTAAGGACAAAAGTAGCCTCCGCATTGGAGGGGTTAATATTCCTGCAGTAAAACCAATTAGTTCTACTCCTCACAGCTTAGTGGACAACACCTCACATTTATATAGCGACCAAGCCAACCAACAAATAGGGATCCAGCAGAGACTGGAGCCTGCGACCGCAAAAATCTTTCCGTCCTTATGCTTAAGGACAAAAGTAGCCTCCGCATTGGAGGGGTTAATATTCCTGCAGTAAAACCAATTAGTTCTACTCCTCACAGGTTAGTGGACAACACCTCACATTTATATAGCAACCAAGCCAACCAACAAATAGGGATCCAGCAGAGACTGGAGCCTGCGACCTCAAAAATCTTTCCGTCCTTATGCTTAAGGACAAAAGTAGCCTCCGCATTGGAGGGGTTAATGAAACCCTGGCATATGGGTACTCATCTGAGAGTACTCAGCAAAAGCTATCCAATGAATACCAACATGAGAGGGTTTAGATGTTTTTCAAAAATCTTTGCATCCTTGTTCTTTGGACGAAAGTAGCCGCAGCGTTGGAAGGGTTAATATTCCTGCAGTAAAACCAATTAGTTCTACTCCTGCCCACTAAGTGGATGAATTTACCGATGAAGAGCCCTCACATTTCAAGAAATCAGCGGCCACTGACAAGCGTTAAGTACAACAGTCTGAATTATTCATCGATGATCATTCTCCCAATTATCGTATAATTATTTGATGAGCTAATGAGTCATGATCCCTGAGATCAAAAAGCGCAGCAACGTTATACCAGCCGACCGTTGATGATTGGCTACCATTGATGATGCACTGAGCAGCTCTGACCTAAGGCCTGAAAAAAAAGGTGTTTGTTTCCTGCAACCCAACCATAAAAAAGTTTTTACCTCTAAAGTTGTTTCTGCCCTTTCAACTCCCAACTCCCAGACATCCATTTTTTGAAAAGAAAATTAACCATTTTTTTTACCTACCAACCTACCTAGCATAGCGACCCTAAAAAAAGTTTTTACTATTTTTACTAAGTTCTTTCTGCCCTTTCAACTCCCAATCAACATAAAAAATGCATGAAACGTGCTTTTTTTGAAAATAACCTCTTTTTTTACCTACCAACCTGCCTAGCATATTTTTGTTTTGAACTGTAACAGAAAACAAATATTATTTTTAGGCCTGGTTTGCTTCACTACTTACAATTGGATAGTAACAACTTCACCTAAATGTGGCAAAAAAGTGATGAAAAACAAATATATCTGAAAGGAAATACTGCAAACAGTGTCAAAACTGGCAATCATAATTTCTACATGGCCCAGTGGGGTTTTTCAGTAAAATCGGAACATACCTCGCCTGCAGATCCTTGTGTCCCCGTCCTCCACGTATCCGGGCATGCATTGTCCACATGTGGGATCCAGAGGGTCGTAACAATTTTGATTTGTGTATAAGCGCCGCAAGATTGTGCAACTTATGTGGCACATATTCCCATCATCTGAAAACACAGAAAACAATCACGTCAACAATGGGGATCAACACTACTTCTTACGTCAACAATGGGGAAAACTCAACAATGCAAGTGCTCTCATTGTTGGATCGGTCCTAACAAATTTTATTAATGTAGCGCTGAAAGATTGCACAACGGATGTAGCCCGGAGAATGAAAGATCAACACTACTTCTTACATCAACAATGGTGAAAACTCAACAATGCAAGCGCTCTCATTGTTGGATTGGTCGTAACAATTTTGATTTGTGTATAAGCGCCGCAAGATTGCACAACGGATGTGGCACATATTCCCATCATCTGAAAATACAGAAAACAATCACATCAACAATGGGGAACACTCAACAATGCAAGGTAACAGGTGTAGTGTTGTCATTGTTGGAGCGTTCCGAACAATTTTTATTTGTGTAGCGCGGCATCTGAAAACACAGAGAATGAAAGATCAACACTATTTCTCACATCAACAATGGGGAACACTCAACAATGCAAGGTAACAGGTGTAGTGTTGTCATTTTTGGATCAGTCCTAACAATTTTTATTTGTGTGAGATTGTGCAACTTAAATGGCACATGTTCCCAACATCTCAAAACACAGAGAATGAAAGATCAACACTACTTCTCAAATCAACAATGAGGAACACTCAACAATGCAAATGGTGTCATTGTTGAATCGGTCCTAGAAACTGATTTGGCAGATGTTCCCAACATCTGAAACACAGACAATGAAAGATCAACACTGCTTCGCACATCAGCAATGTCATGATTTAATAGCCTTTTTATGTCAAAAGAAGTGATGATGAACAGCAGTGTCTTAGCCAGGATTTAGAAACTGGGTGCCCAAAATTGGCAATTGTTAAACTTTTGGACGTCCAATTTTTCAAATGGGACCACAGTATACTCAGATTTTAACTAGAAAAATGTATAACTTATCGAAATAAAGCATAATAATAACCTTATGCAATGTTATGGAAATTATATGCTTGAGATTGACATTTTAAGAAATTCCTCACAAAATAAATTTGGGTGTCCTGAGGGGTGATTTTTGAGGGTTTGTGTGTCCAAAAGATGCCCAATATGCCCTACTGGCTAAGACTCACTATGATGAACAGATTCTTAATCCATGAAAGTCAGATTGTCACTATAGCAACAACAATGCATTCAAACCATGCACTAGAATGAGAAGAGGCTTAATTATCTATGATAATTTCATTAGGGTAACATTCCTGCTACATAGTTACCATTCTTACCAATGCTGATAATGGCCGCAAACCCCACTAAATAACACTTACTACAGGATTACAACTAAGCCAAGAGAGTGCATTGAAGGATGCTAATAAACTTGTGTAATATTCATTAATACACATTGATGAGCTACTATTCATTCAGATAATATTTTTGTATAAGAGTTTTATTTTTAGAGTCCACAAACCTAGAAATAATACTTGCTACAGCTCTTACACAAACAACTCAGTCAAAAGAGTGTGTTTGAGTGCTAACAATTAAGTCTAATATTAAATAATACAAATTGATGAGCTACTATTCATTCAGATAATATTTTTGTATAAGAGTTTTATTTTTAGAGTCCACAAACCTAGAAATAATACTTGCTACAGGTTTTACACAAACAACTCAGTCAAAAGAGTGTGTTAGAGTGCTAATAAATGTAGTATTCATTAATACAAATTGATGAGCTGCTATTCGTTCAGATGATATTTGTGTACAAGAGTTTTATTTTTAGAGTTAGGAACAAATAACTTATTTTTGTACTCCCCAAGTGATCAAACATTACATGTTAGGATGCTAATAAATGTAATATTCATTAATACAAATTGATGAGCTACTATTCATTCTGATGATATTTGTGTACAAGAGTTTATTTTTAGAGTTCGGAGAAAATAACTTATTTTTATACTCCCCAAGTGATCAAAAATTACATGTTAGGATGCTAACATTAGTTTAATTAATTTATTCATTAATACAAATTGATGAGCTACTATTCATTCAGATAATATTTTTGTAAAAGTTTTTTTTAGAGTTGGAAGAAAATATCTTATTTTTATAGTTGGTAAGTACTCAAACATGATATAAGTCCTTGAATACTACATCTGTCAAAACACTCTGAAATGAATTTCAAGTCTTTCCAAGAACCTGATTAGTTATTTACATTTTTACTCAAAATATTATTCCAAAGATACCCTATAATCAATATGAAAATTTTAGCAATTAAGCAATAGGGCCATATCACAATAATTGCGACGGAGAACTTTAAAAAATAATTTCATTTTACCAATATGAATTGAAGACGTACTGAAAATAGACATCCTAAAGTGTACAAAAATAAAAAAAAGCAGAGCTTAAAGCCCTCCACCTTACATAAAATTGACTTTTTACCTTAAAAATAATTTTTTTAGTGTTGCGGACGGAAAAGTGATTAAAATCATTTTATTTTTGATAGGGTTGTCAGAAGTACACTTTTTTGGTGTCTTTTTGTAGGTGGGAGGCTGAAGTACATTTCCACTGAACATATTTGATCTGGTGATCATTGATCAATGAGGTATTGAACTGGTTTGATAGCCATTTTCCCGTCCGCAACAAAAAACTTTGAAAAGTTTCTATAAAAAATTCATTTTAAGGTGATAGTGTAACCATTTTTGGAATCCTCTTACTTCATTATAATGCATATCTATTAATGTAAAAAAATTGAAGAAAATAAATCACATAATTTGTAAAAATGGAGTTTGAAAATTTTCCGTCCGCAACAGTTAGTGCTGTTTCGGACGGGAAAGTGATTGGGACAGGAAGTATGACTGGAAGGCAAAAGTCAGGTGATCAATGACAGCTATGGCTTTTCATCTAAATAAAAGATCCAAGGCACATCCATCTTCCCTCTATGGGCTGAGGAATTTTCCAAAGAAAGAGATCTCTGTTGTTTTAATGGTATAATATACAGAAAAGAGGATTACACTTAGGTAATGGGCCTTGGAGGTATGAGCAAAGTTTGAGTACCACTCTGTTTCTTACATACATACTCAGCATAATAGTTCCAACTGACTTAGGTGTGATGCTTCCTTTAGAACATTAAACAGAGAAAGTTATGAAAAGCATCATTTAGTTTATGTTCTCAGAGGTAGATGAAAATTTATTTCAATCATTAGAATAAAATTCAGGTGCATATGGAACTCATTAGAAAATATTGCATTCTTTAGCCAACTATATGAAGCAAAATTGTCAGTTATGGTCTGATTCACATCAGCATTTAGTGTATCTACAATTGACTTGGAGATGAAAACAATATTAAGTTATTATACTACCATTGTACTGGTAGGTATTTTTCTTATATAGCGACCAGGCCAACCCGCTTGGAGATCCAGCGGAGACTCAGACCTGCGACCTCATGCTAGGGAGCCAGGCATTGTAACCACTAGGCCACGGCGGATCCCCATATTATGGCTAAACCACGCCTAGCCAGTTGTGTAAGGCCTAAAAAAAGTTGTTTCCTGTAACCCTACCCTAACAAGTTTGTACTAAAAAAATCCATACCCTATAGTTTTTTTACGCCCTCCCAACTCCCAATCAACTTAAAATATGCATAAAACACACATTTTTGACCAAAAAAATAAAGCAAAAAAAAAGAAAAAAATTTACCGACCTACCTACTCTATTTTTTGTCGGACCGTTACAGCAAACAAACAAATTTTTTTTTAGGCCTAAGTGGTGGAGGAAACCGGGGTACACAGCAAACAACCCACTAACCCTCAAGTCACTGGCAACTTCCTCACAGTAAAGAGGGAGGGGGGGGAGCTAGAGGTTTATATGAGGATGTGGGGAAATGAGTGGATGTGCAGAGCTACACCATTCACTTACATATAAATGGGTTATTAATGAATTAATTATTCATTAATGAGGTATTTATCAATTAGGTATTTGGGTATGAATTAGGTATTTACAAAATTGATTGATGGAAACAAAACATTGAGCATTTCTGCTCTATTTCACCTTTATATCACAACCATATGCAGTGGGTACTTATAATAAGCGTAACTAGCACTGTATACCCTTTCTCCAGTACTCTGTAGGTACTCTGCAGTAGGGTTGGGAATCAGTTGCAATTTCATGATCGATAATCAGTTGCAGCCAACCGATCGATTATCGATCATAATCAGTTTTTCGCACTTTTGCAGTAATTGGGTACTAGAGGTCTAGAGCATAATGATAAGCAATAGTCTATGACAATTACTTGCTATTAGCACCTACCTTAACTTCATTTTGAAGTGTTTTTGTAGATTAGTTTCATAACAAGAAAGCTGACAACTTGCCTGTCATTTAGTTCTATATTTTGCCACTAGGTGTCACTTTTTCCGATTATTATCGATTGCCAGTTTCGTAATAGATTAATCAGTAAAAGAGAGGCAAACGATCGATTATCGATTATAACCGATGATCGTCCCAACACTACTCTGCAGGCAAAAAAACACGATTACCATGAGACTTGCTACACGTCTGTGATATCTGGCTCTTTCACCGATCTAACCTGATTTAATTTCAATCCAGGTTTAGTTCTGAATAAATGCTCAAGGGGGACACACTTGAGTTGTAGTCTGTATCGATGTAATATCAACTGCAACACATGAAAACAGTGCTGCCATCTATAGTTTGAGAGAGACATCAAACCTACTTTGTATGTATAGTGGTGGGGGACATTATACCTAATACAGCCTGAGAACTAGGCTACATTACTATTTGTATATCTGCTTCATCATTTTCTCTCCAGATCTCCTACTTGGAACGAGACTCTCTTGTACAGGCCGCTTAACTGTGAAAATTGTGTTTTTAAAATTAATACCTACATAGGCAGGTGCGTAGTCTATGCGTGATCAGTTTCCTGAAATAGTGCGCACAATGGCCAACAGGCCTCAACGCTAACTCAAAATGATACTGGCCCTGTAGGACCAGTAACACGTAGCATCTACTGGTCCTGCAAAATGTTTACTGGCCCTACATTTTTTTTCTTAAACACAACAAGAAAGAACATTGCACAAGATTCACCATAACACTTATCTTTATAAATTTTATATTTTCATTTATTTCAAAAACAATTGGGGACATTCTCAGGGGGAAACTTTTTAACAAGAATGTCTCCAAATGTTTAGTGGCCCTGTAGGACCAGTTGAGGTATTTTTTTACTGGCCCGAAGCTGTTTTTGGGAATTTTTACTGGCCTGGGGCCATAGGTTCACCCTTAGCGTCGAGCCCTAACCAAGGTCCCTGCATTTCAGGAAGATCTTGACAAGACAGTTCAGGCTTTGGCTTTGAAGTTCCCTTTAAAGGAGATGTTCCGTGTTTATTAAAAACTCTTCTCTCACGAAAATATACTCGCATTCCCTTGTTCGAGCAAAGCGACCTCTATCGGCAGAGAATGGGCTGTCATATTGGAGGTTAGTCTCCCCGCCTATAATTCTTTAACAGGAAAGGTTGGTTCGTATAAAGAGACCATATTGTCTTATTTAAAAGACCCCCCACTAGGGCTCTCACGAATACAGTAGGTGGTGAATACGAATATATTCACGAATATACGGTCACGAATACGAGAACTAATATTCGTATAATGCCAGCGAACGATCTGAAAACCAGAGCGCCGTTTTACCTTATAAGGACAGGAATGGTCCCCAAGCTCAACCGGTATCAACCGGTATAAGAAATCGTGCGCCCACCGGCATTAGTAATCATGCGCCCACAACGTAAAATGGAGGCACTTCAAAACTCAGCGCACTCTGAGCGCTGCTGATTTGAAGTGATTTCCTCAACTTCTATGGCCGCAAACAGGTAGGGGTTTACATTTTTATGTATATTCGTCTGTATTTGAATATACAAATGCGTATATTCGAATGCTATTCGTATCGTGGCAATCCGCGGTGCAGCGAGTATACAAGTGTATCGCGGGAGCCCTACCCCCCACATAGCTCAAAAATTAGGCAATTAGCTGTCTGAATGCTGTGCTAGATTTAAGGTTCATTTTGATATGTCACATGAGTATGGTGAACCAAAATTGCATAGGCTCATCAAACAAGAACAACCTGGTTTTGGATTTTTGCCAATAATCTCTATCAAAATTTGGCATCAGACATTTGTGGGGAAAATTATAATTTGTTAATAGGTTAATAGGGAAGGCGTATTTTAGGGTATTACCCAAACCATACCAGTGTCACCCAAAAAGGCCTGACAATTTTGGTGAGATCTCCCTGAAAAATGCTTATCTTACAATATATTTTGAGAAGTATTCACAACCAAACCTATGACAATCCTTCAAATATTTCATAAATTCATGTATCGTTCTTATGTAATTCTTCAAATATATTAATGATTCAGACGACACCCCTCTCAATGATAGCACTCACTTTAAGTATAAAAAGGTGACCCAAGTCATGCTCTGATTGAACCTTAACTGAGGCGTTATTCATGTATTTTTCTGCTGGATCTTTCATACTTTTGACTATAACTTTCAAAATAAAGAATCATTTTGCAAAACATTTAGGAGAGTTGGTTGTTGTGTTCTAATGAATGTTTCTCCTTCAAATATTTTAACAGCGATGCTTTTGCCTCAAAGTTTTCACCAAAATTGTCAAACTGCTTTTGGCTGTTGTGAGCGTAAATTGGTTGAAGTGTGCCCGGGACATTGACATTTCAGAAAATAGCACAGGTGCCTGGGCAGAAGAATGAAAGAGCAGAATATGCCTGACTTATTTTGAGACATCTTATCAATTAGAAAAGATATCTGAGAAAATATTTAAAGGAGAAACGTTCCTTAGAATCTAATCAACAACTCCCCTTGAAATATCAAGTAAATGAATTAGTAATTGCAGAGTCATTTGGAAAAGTTTCATTTATCCAGAAACCAATTGTCAAGAAGATTTTAGGGCCTGCCTCGATGGCTGTGTGGTCTAAGGTGTTGCCACTGACTGCTCACTGTCTCTCACCACTGCCTGGGTTCAAATCCCAGCCGGGGCATGTGAGAAAGTTGCCAGTGACTTCCAGTTGGACGTTGTTTTTCGCCGAGTCCTTCTGTTTCCGCTAGTTACAACTGGCTAGTCACGACTTAGCAACAATATGCCATGGCAGAAAAAGTGATGAAAAATGGAAATTCCAAAGTCAAAAAGAGCTTGAGGCATGAACAGGTTGAAGGTTCCTGAGACCTGCATGGGAGTAACTATGAATCTCTAGGCTGCTAGCTGACTCTTAACCAATTAATGCTCACATCGGCCAAAAGAAGCATCACAATTTTGATGAAATCTTGCAGGCAAAAGCATAGTATGGAAAATATTTGATGTAAAAATGTTAATTGGGACATAAGCAACAACTCCCCTTCAAATATTTTGTAAAATTATTCTTGATTCAAAAGTTATCATCAAAATTATGAGAGGTCCAGACGAAGATTTCTGGAGAAACTCTTTAGCATTTGTGGGTTATCTACCACACCACCATTGGCCTTTCTCTCTCCCCGAGCAAGGATTACAAGAAATCCATGAGCGTAATTCGGTTTAGACATGCCTGGATAGACATGTTTTGCGTCGAGCTCCGAGCCTCCATGCTTTACAATTATGAACCTCGCGAGCATGCCCGGACTACTTATTCCATTAATGTGTGAAGCGGCCAAAAGCGGTCTGACAACTTCGGCGAAATCTTATAAGCGAAAGCCTGTCTGGGAATAGATTTGAAGGAGAAATGTTAATAAGATCACTACCAACAACTCTCCTTCAAATATTTTGAACAATATAATAAATATCCCCCAGGGGATAAAATTTTGTTCAGATATCCCTGCTGTAGGTGGGGAGGGGGGGGGAGTGGGATATTTTTAAGGGGAGGGGCAAATCTTCTAAGAAATATCCCTCTGGGGACAATTATCCTAGAAAATATGCCCCCCCCCCCCCCCCCCCCCCCCCCCCCAGCAATTTTTTTAAGGGGGCAGATTTTGTGGTACACCGTCACATGGTCTTAGCCAGCAGGGTGTCTGAGTGTCTTTTGGACCCCTAAGGACACCCAGATTTTTTGGTGAAGAATTTCTTATAATGTCAATTTCAAGCACATAAATGAATTCTTTCATCATGTTGTATAATTCCCATGACATTTTGTAAGAATATTATGCCTTATGAACTTCAATACGTTTATACATGTTTATGGTTAAAATCTGAGTATATTGTGGTCCCACTTGAAAAATTAGAAGCCCAAAACATTTACAATTGCTGATTCTGGGCACACAGTTTCTAAATCCTGACTAAGACCCTGCACTGATATATCCTATTGTTAAGGTTTCTAGCTCAGAGCAGGTTAGAATCACACAATAAACACACGCCACAGCAATAATACATGAACCACAGAGCCCCCCCTGTACACTGCCATATCCTTATATCACTGGTTTTGGCTATGAGTATGTTAACTTGCATTACACAGTTAAGACACGCCACAGCAATAAAAAATGAGCAAATGAAAAAATTGAACAAGTGATATTTTATAATACCAACCCTAAAGGCCCGTCCAATGCCAAGACTACTTCCATTCAAAGCACAAGGACGTAAAGACTTTTGAAAAACATCTAAACCCTATCATGTTGGTATTCATTGGAAAGCTCCTAAAAAAGATGCAGCCGGGCAAATTTTCAGGGGGGTGGGGGTGCACAGATTTTGTGGTACACAATCCTAATATTACTGTTTCTCGCTCTGAGCGGGATAGAATTACACAATAAAGGCACGGCACAACAATAAAACATGAACCATAGAGGCCTGTTTATGGAGGCAGAACAGTTGCCTTCACATGAATAACCTGCCAGCAGAAATGTATTTCTGCACCAGTAGAGAATAACATATATCCAAATCATTTGATTTTTTTTTATATTCATAATTGAAATACAGGTAACCTTGCTAGCATGGCTACTAGGCATTACTGTGTTTTACTTTATTATATGTAAATTATGATAATAAATAAAAAACGATGTGAAACATCCATGTTTGCTATGGAACAAAAAAAAATCTATGTTTGTTGATAGATGATTTGTGGAAAAAAGGAGGCCCATAGATCTATATACCTTGTCATGCCTCATACTCATGCTCATCTGTTATCACTGACCCTGACTTCCCCCTCATTTTACAGACACTGCTAGACACGCACACAGTAGTTCTCAACATGTGAGGGCTCACCTCGATAGCTGAGTGGTCTAGGGCAATGCCACTAATTGCTTATTCTCTTTCACCATGTATGGGGGCATGACCTGATGGCTGTGTGGTCTATGGTGTTGCCACTGACTGCTAGCTGTCCCTCACCACTGAGGGCCTGCTCCAATAGCTGAGTGGTCAAAAGTATTGCCAATGACTGCTAGCTGTCTCCCACCACTTTCCCACTGTTAGACACGCACACTGGAGTTCTCAACATATGAAGGCTCACCCCAATTGTTGAGTGGTCTAGGGCATTGCCACTAACTGAATTTCATCCCCAAGTACATTGACAGACACGCACACTGGAGTTCTCAACATGTGAAGGCTCACCCCGACTGCTGAGTGGTCTAGGGCATTGCCACTAACTGAATTTCACCCCCAAGTACATTGACAGACACGCACACTGGAGTTCTCAACATGTGAAGGCTCACCCCAACTGTTGAGTGGTCTAGGGCATTGCCACTAACTTGATTGCACTCCCAAGTACATTGACAGACACACACACTGGAGTTCTCAACATGTGAAGGCTCACCCCAACTGTTGAGTGGTCTAGGGCATTGCCACTAACTGAATTTCACCCCCAAGTACATAGACAATATATGCACACTGGAGTTCTCAACATGTGAGGGCTCACCCCGACTGTTGAGTGGTCTAGGGCATTGCCACTAACTTGATTGCACTCCCAAGTACATTGACAGACACGTACACTTAAGTTCTCAATATGTGAGGGCTCAACCCGATTGTTGAGTGGTCTAGGGCATTGCCACTAACTTGATTGCACTCCCAAGTACATAGAGAGACACACACACTGGAGTTCTCAACATGTGAGGGCTTACACCGACTGTTGAGTGGTCTAGAGCATTGCCAATAACTGAATTTCACCCAAAGTACATTGAGAGACACACACACTGGAGTTCTCAACATGTGAGGGCTCATCCTGACTAATGAGTGTTCTAGGGCATTGCCACTAACTGAATTTCACCCCCAACTACATTGAGAGACACACACACTGGAGTTCTCAACATGTGAGGGCTCATCCCGACTGTTGAGTGGTCTAGGGTGTTGCCACTAACTCAATTTCACCCCAAGTACATTGAGAAACATGCACTGGAGTTCTCAACATGTGAGGGCTCATCCCGACTGTTGAGTGGTTTAGGGCATTGCCACTAACTGAATTTCACCCCAAGTACATTGAAAGACACACACACTGGAGTTCTCAACATGTGAGGGCTTACCCAAACTGTTGAGTGGTCTAGGGCATTGCCACTAACTGAATTTCACCCCCAAGTACACTGAAAGACACGCACACTGGAGTATAGCTTATTGGTCTAGAGCACTAACTGCTTACTAACTCTCAGCCTTAAGGGCCAGCCCCTATAGCAGAGTGGTCAAAGGTATTGCCACTGGTTGCTCACTGTCACTCACCACTCAGGGCCTACCCCGATAGCATAGTGGTCTAGAGCATTGCTAACAACTTCTTGCTGTCTTTCACCACTAGGGGTCTGCCTCAATAGCAGAGTGGTCTAAGGTATTGCCAATGACTTCTTGCAATTTCTTGTTACTAAGCATGGTCTTAGCCAATATTTGGAAACAGGGTGTCCAAATAGAGGTTTCGTAGACTTTTGTGTGTCCAAAGTGTGGTACAAAGTACATACTACTAATGGAATACACCCTATGTATTTACAGATTTTGCTTTTTTTAGGCCTGTAACTGCTTTGTGTGTCTTATAAAAGTGACAATACTGCTTCTACATATTCTATCTTCTAAGAAAAGTCATCAGCAGCAAATTCTGACATAAACTTTTGGGTGTCCAAACTGTCAAAAAAATGTGTTCTGGGTGTCCAAATGACACGCTGGACGCATAGGCGGCTAAGCCCCTGTTACTAAGGGCCGGCCCCGATAGCTGAATGGTCCCAGGCATTGCCAATGACTTCTTGCTCTCTCTCACAACTGAGGGCATGCCCCAATAGCTGAGTGGTCAAAGGCATTGCCAAAAGATTCTTGCTGTCTCTGGCCACTGAAGGCCCGCTCCAAGAGCAGAGTGGTCAAAGGCATTGCCACTGACTGCTTGCTGTCTCTCACCACTAAGGGCCTTCCTATATAGCAGAGTGGTCAAAGGCATTGCCAAAAACATCTCAATATCTTTCACCGCCTCTTATTTTCTTTTTCAGTTTTTATAATAGATCTAACACATTTTCCCACCGCTGCACATATTTTTTCTATCTATATGTACTTATTTTTGTTTATTATTTTGAAACAATTTTAAAGCTTAATACAGAGTATAACTACAAATAATGACTCTAAGATTTGCTTTATTTTTTCTATACTGTTCATCTTTAAATCTACATTGATAAGTTTTAATACTGGAACAAGTTTTATTTCTATACTGCATATCATCTATTAATCTACAATATTTCTAATATTGAATAAAATAAAGTCTATGATGCATATCCATTATACATTGCAAAGTAACATCTTCAAATCATTTTTGTCTTGCAACGAGTATTTTTGTATTGCCATATCATTTAAGTTTCAAGTCCACATTAAGTCTATGCCTCGTCTGCCATTCACTCTTAAAGGCTATTGATAACTTAGCAGTAGAAAGTCGTTCTAACCGTACTAGTCGTGTACGTCTACACCCACTACGCTGTTTATAAACAACCACATGAAAAAGCATTCCCACAAGTATTTGTACTAAGTGAACTTTATTACATAGATTTGGCCTCCGCTCCTGTATTTGATTTAAAATCAAGTCATGCGTAAATAGAGTCTTCCTTGAATGTTATCATCTGGACCTATGATCAAATTTTTATAATAAGGCCACTCCAATTTAATTACTTGTCTTACAAGCTTTTTTGGAAAAAAAACACCTGTCAGACTCCAAAAAAAAAAAAAAAAAAAAGTCAATTTTGGTGTCAAAGTTATCGACGAAAGTGGTTTAAAATTTTTCTGTCAGACTCAAAAAAAAGCTTTTAAAATATTCATTGTAAGGACTAAGTATTTTGGATGAAATACACTATAAACTTTTAAATAATGACCTGTGTATCATGAATACCAGCTGTAGTCATCATCATAAGTCATACAAGTTATTTCATGAGGGTGATTTAATCAACTACACTGCTACGGGAATGTATCAATGCTGTAGCAGAGCCTCAGATTTGATGATGTATATTTCCCACCCTTCAGGCTAGGGGGATGTAAATCCATTGGCAAAGTATTTTTATTTTCATATTCTTAGGGCAAAATTCTATCATATTATGGCTATGTTACTACTATGCATTAATAAGTGAAGGAGTATGAATGCAATGAAAACTGACAAAATTATTCTTCATTAAAACAATACTAAGATCTAAGTAGGGGCTCCCTCTATTGATATATATATATTTAATTGTTACCTTCACATGCATACACATGTATGAATGAAGAACTTGCTATCGAGTATCGGCCACAGCTGACAGCACGTGTACAGACAAAGAGTGCGTTCATTTTCACAAAACCATTCCCCTTTGTGCCTATTCAGCGTGAGTGAAACCCATTAATTGCCTGTCGGTAATAGGCCGGCTGATCTTTGATATGAACCCGCATAACAAACAATCTGGGTCAGATTCACGGCTCCCTGCCCCGCTTCTCCAGAGAAGTCTAATGGGAGTTTTACGACTTATCAAGTGGGAGGGGAGTACCATTCATTCTCCGACTATAGTATTGAGAAGATCACGGAAAGAATGGGCTGATGGAAACATTAGCTACCAGTCCTAGTCAGCAGACACTAAACATCTGTATTTTTCAACTTTTTTTTTTTCAAAATGGCTCATTTCCTGCCGCCGGAGCTCGTAAGACAAGCAATCAAATTGGAGTGGCCTAACCAAGGAATAAAACCTGAATTTAGAACAAAATATCTGATGGGGAATTTTGTTGGGTAATTGCAAAAGAATCACCATCAATATTTTCCATAATATAAATTGCTTTAAACAAAAGATGAAACCATATAGTTAGGATGTTTGGGCGCAACAGGCCTGGATGGGTAAATATGACCTGTACAAACTAAAAACAGTTTTTTATAACCTTTGGTACACCTGTATGCTTTAACACCCCTGCTGGGTAAAATTCGAACTAAAAACCCAGTATCTCTCTGTTGTCTATAATCTATATTGCATTCATGAATGATTCATTCAGTTTGAGTCTGGTCAGAAGGATACTTCATTCAGAATGAAGTATCCTTCTGACATGACTCAAACTTTTTATCTATATTTAATATCCATCCCTACTAGGGCTGTCATCGATACTGCCCGTATCGGTGAATCGACAAAAAATCCTTATCGATTATCGATATCGAAGAAGGCACAAGATATCGATTCATATGCAAATTAGGTAAATGATTATCTTTTTTAGGAAAACACATCTTAACTCCCAACCACAACTGCGCTTCCATTCCATTTATTCACACAGATGAATGTCTGTGTGTTAGGGCTGTGGCTGTCAATAGGTCAAAAACTCATCCCACACGCGAATCATGACCATTCCTCATGAGCACATTGCTGGTTTACATTCATATTGAATTCGATTCGCTGAATTGAATCGAAGTAGCGTATCGGTAATAATCTTGTTGATTATCGAATCGATAAATATTTCTTATCAATGACAGCCCTAATCCCTACCCACCTGGGAAGATAGCTTACCTTGGTTAATTGGCAAAGATTTCCTGGTAACTAAGTCTCCATCCCTACCCACCTGGGAAGATAGGTTACCTGGGTTAATTGGCAAAGATTTCCTGGTAACTAAGTCTCCATCCCTACCCACCTGGGAAGATAGGTTACCTGGGTTAATTTACAAAGATTTCCTGGTAACTAAGTCTCCATCCCTACCCACCTGGGAAGATAGGTTACCTGGGTTAATTGGCAAAGATTTCCTGGTAACTAAGTCTCCATCCCTACCCACCTGGGAAGATAGGTTACCTGGGTTAATTGGCAAAGATTTCCTGGTAACTAAGCCTCCATCCCTACCCACCTGGGAAGATAGCTTACCTGGGTTAATTGACAGAGATTTCCTGGTAACTAAGTCTCCATCCCTACCCACCTGGGAAGATAGGTTACCTGGGTTAATTGGCAAAGATTTCCTGGTAACTAAGCCTCCATCCCTACCCACCTGGGAAGATAGCTTACCTGGGTTAATTGACAGAGATTTCCTGGTAACTAAGTCTCCATCCCTACCCACCTGGGAAGATAGGTTACCTGGGCTAATTGACAAAGATTTCCTGAAAACTAAGTCTCCATCCCTACCCACCTGGGAAGATAGGTTACCTGGGTTAATTGACAAAGATTTCCTGGTAAGTAACAGTACTACCCAACTATGTGTTAGCTTGCTCAAATGTCACTGACTTCCTGGTACAACTAAGTTCCCATCCCTTAACACCTGTCTTAACCAGAAATAGACTAGGATGTTACCTTGCTTAAAAAGGGCTCGAAATTAAGATTTTTTTCAGGGAGACCAATTGCATCTTCAAAAGCTACCTTAAGGTTTTGTGTAAAGAAAAAAGTACATCTTTCGGCTGACTGCAGAAATTTGAGGGAGCTGCAGGATAATTCAAGGAAGCCCTGGGCACCCCCTAATTTTGAGCCCTGTTAAATGTCAAAGATTTCCTGGTACAATTATGTCTCCATCCCTAAACACCAGTCTCAATACCAACTCCACTAGGATGTTACCTTGGTAGAATCAGAGAGATTCTATTATTATAACCCTGTCATGTTGGTATTCATTGGATAGCTCTTGCTGAGTACTCTCAGATGAGTACCCATTTGCCAGGATTTCTGTCATTTTTCAGGTTTTTTGCATTATTTTGTATTGACAAAATTAGCTAGCAGCAGCATAAGAGTTAAATGTCAAAGATTTCCTGATACAACCAAGTCTCTATCTGTAAACACCTGTCTCAATACCAACTCCACTAGGATGTTACCTTGGTAGAATGTCAAAACCTCATCAGATATTGTTCTTCCACCTCCCACGCTCTGTATCATAAACATCCTTTAACCCTTCAAATGCTGAGGCTACTTTCGTCCAAAGCACAAGGACGCAAATATTTTTGAAAACCATCTAAACCATGTCATGCTGGTATTCATTGGATAGCTCTCACAAAGTACTTTCAGATGAGTATCCATTTGCCAGGATTTCTGTCATTTTTCAGATTTTTTGCATCATTTTGTATTGACAAAGTTAGCCTCCAGCAGCATAAGGGATAAATGTCAAAGATTTCCTGGTACAACTATGTCTCCATCCCTTGATGCCAGTCTCAATACCAACTCCACTAGGATGTTACCTTGGTAGAATGTCAAAGCCTCATCAGATATTGTTCTTCCACCTCCCACGCTCTGTATCATAAACATCCTTTAACCTTTCCAATGCTTCAAGGCTACTTTCGTCCAAAGCACAAGGACGCAAATATTTTTGAAAACCATCTAAACCATGTCATGCTGGTATTCATTGGATAGCTCTCACTGAGTACTTTCAGATGAGTACCCATTTGCCAGTCATTTTTCAGGTTTTTTGACCATTTTGTATTGACAAAATTAGCCACCAGCAGCAAAAGAGTTAATTGTTAAAGATTTCCTGGTAAAACCAAGCTTCCATCCCTTTACACCTGTCACAATGTCAAAGCCTCCTCAGAAATTGTTCTTCCTCCTCCCACGCATACCACCCACGCACTGTGTTATAGACATCCTTTAAGGCCCATGGCAGCAGCAATAGGCTCAATATCATATCAACCTGTCACAACATACATGAATATACAAAGCATGTACAGTAATATATAGATATCAGCCTCCATCATTATATTAGTGGTTGCCAGCTAGCAAAAAGGCGACTCAATTTTTTGAAAAAAAAATGTTTATTTTCCTGCTTGCTGACCATCAAGGTCATGCTTTACAATATATATATATATTTATACATATATATATATATATATATATATATATATATATATATATATATATATATATATATACATGTACAATATGCTCAAGTTAGCTGAGATAATATGTAGGAACAGAAGTACATATAAATTGGTCTCAAGTGACTCAAGTATAGTATGTCCAGTACTACGGATAACAACCTCCACCAGATTTTTAGCTAGGATTTAGAAACTGGGTCCTCAAAATTGTAAACAAAAAAAATTGTAAAATTTTGAGGCATCCTATTTTTCAAGGTAGATAGCAAATACTCAGATTACAACCATTTATATACCATATTTACTTAATGACATTAAGCATAATGCCCATATACAGCGCAATTGAAGTTATATTCAGGTAAATATGTTCAATTATATGCTTGAAATTGACATTTTTAGGAATTCCTCACAAAAGGTTTTGGGTGTCCTTAAGGGTGATATTTGTGGGTTTGGGTGTCCAAATGACACTCAGACATCCTGCTGGCTAATATTATGGCCGTCCCCATTAATTAGTGGTTGCCAGCGAGAAAAAAGCAACTCAATTAAACAACAGGGGATGAAAGTCCAGATTTAGCTAACTATCCACTTCAAATCCTCATACCAGCTACATTTAATAGCCTAGTGTGTTAAAAAGAGCAATTTACACGTCAGCTATGTCCTAGAAGGTGGTTTGTTAGGAAAGTAAAGTATTTTTAGGGCTTTTGCACGCTTGCTGGCTCACAAAAAGCACTGAACACCCATCCATAGGGAAGTAATTGAATACGCTCAGTCATTGACTATCATACCATCAAAAGTTCAAACATAGGCTACCTGCATCGCCACCATTGTAAGTTCCTTTGTGGGTCAGGGTTTGACGTGCCCAGGGTCCCAAGCCCCTAGATTTTGCACTGGGCCTGGGTCTTAGCTAGGATTTTAGAAATGCCTGTCCAAAACAGCATTCACAAAAGTTCTGCCCTTTAAATTAAGCTACTTGAAGCTTCTTCAAATCCAACTATAATAACTAATTGTGTTAAAAAGTCCAATTACGCTTTAGCCATGTCTTTAAATATGATGGTTTGTAAGATTTAAGGTATGGTTACTGTTATAAGTCCAAAACATAAAAATTGAAAATTCTCCCTATAAGTTTTTTACCTGTCTAACAAGGGGTTTCTCATGAGACTGGGGAGACTGGCTGTCCAAAAGACTTGCTATATTAGTCTGCCTAAGTCTGTCCCCGTATTATAATTGGGACAGTATATGGCCCAAATAATGATGACGAAGTTTTCTACTCAGAATTGGACAAAGCTATTAGTAGTTTCAACAATCCAGTTATAATTCTTGGAGGAGACTGGAACTCCACTAGGAATTTTAGTCTGGATAATAACAACTATGTAGCCCCAAATAACTTGAAAAACACGAGAGCCCGGACTGAAATAATTAATAAATATAATCTGTCAGATGTATGGCGACTTAAAAACCCAAATAGAAAGAGGTATACTTGGCTGCAGGGCTTGTCCTGTAAACAGGCAAGATTGGACTACTTTCTGTGTAGTGAGGAACTTACCTCAGTTTGTACAAAAGAAGACATTCTGTACAAATACAGATCAGACCATGCTCCTATTACAATTACTATTGTACTAAATTCTCAACCAAGAGGGGTTGGATCTTGGAAATTTAACAATAGTTTGCTCAAAGAGGATAACTTTATTAAACTAATAAAAGAAGAAATCATAACTTTTAAAGGACAATTCCACCATGAATAAAACATGGGCTCAAATGGTGTCTTAAGGTATACTCTACTCAAATCCAAGACCCCACAACTACCCAACTTCATATAAGAAGTTTATTGGTGTTTAAAGTCATGATTTTCAAACAGGAAGTGGGTCTCTGGGGGCGGCCATTTTGAAGCCAGAAGATAATAGAATAGTTGCACTAGATAGGCAGCTGTCATCAGCAGCCAGTACTAGCTGCTGGGAGTGTGGCTTCTTCACAGCTTATATGTGTGTGGATTCACCATCTACATAATGGTCCAATACAAGGCTCACACCTCATTCACTTGTAATTGCAAATCGTTGATAATCTGTATAAAAAATAAGAATATTTTATTTGCTATTTAGAGTAGCAATCATGCAAAGTATGACAATTACACTCCAAGTGTGACATCCACCTGTTTATATTCACTTGTCAATTGCAGACAATTAACTTCCTCTTTTTATCCTTGAGGTGATGTTAATAATGTTAATGATAATAGCAATTCATTTATAACTACTACTTTTGATGATAATACCGATAATAATGATAATTTAAAATGTGATTATAATATGCACAGCCATTCTGTGTCCCTAGCAATTTAGTTGTTTGATGCAATTCGTTAACTAATGTTCAAATGAGTGTAAAATTCCTATGTTAAACAGTTTAGTGAGATGGACCAAATACATTGTGTCCTGTTTCCTCTGGTAGATGAAACTTGACAGAGATCAAATGACATTTTTATTGAGTTTACATAGACACACTCGATTCTGCAAGTTTAAGATGTCACCTTTGAGTAAAATCCTTACCCTTCCCACTGCTCTCGACCACATTTAGATTAGATTTAAATTATTGTTTGTTTGTATTGAAATACATGGTAGTTGTGAATTGGCAGGAAATGGTAAGTTGGGTAGATATCAACAATTTCAAGCACTTCCCTGAATTGAAAACACCCCATGGGACTTCAGGTACTCAGGAAACTTCAACACCATGATGTGGATTGCTATTACCATTGCAGGAAGTGAATCTGAGGGACTAACAATCAATCAGTCAGGTAATGCAATTGACCTGGCTAGTTCTGTCAACCTAAAGAACACCTTAGGTTTGATAGTCTAGTTTTGGAATTTTGCAATTATCAAGGGGAGTCATTTGGTACTGACCCTTTTCAGCTGTCATACAAACAACCAAAATGAAGAGTAATATGACTCTGATGTTGGTGGTATAGAATAAATAATACACAACTTTGGGGGTCTGGCAGAAGCAAACAAATCCAAAACAAATGTAAAGTGTACTTTTATCACTCTCCCTTTGTTAGACATTTTATTGTACCCTCTAAATAAAGAAATGTCTTCCATGTCCAACAACTGGATGTAACAGATCTTACATTTGTTTTTGTGCGCTTCTGGGCCCTTTCTTTTCTCTCTTGTTGACCATGTCCTTCAAAATGTTCATGACAAACTTTTTTGGCATTATCAAAAGAGTAGTTCTTCACTGTCCATCCTGTCCCAATGTTGAATAGCCATCTTGCTGCTAAATCCTTCTTTTCTGGTTAAATCCTTGGGTTAGGAAAGGAGAAGAAGGAAATTCCCTTTCCTTTCTCATTGTCAGATCTGTTACAGCATCCATATACGCAGCACAAGTCATTATTTTCACAACATTCTTTGTTGTCTCATGTGTACACTAGACAGGCTCTGGCAGCTCTGCATACAGGAAGTAGAGCGATTGTGACATCATAAACTGGCTGTCAGATGGATTCTGGCAGGGCATTGTGGGATACAATGGCGCCCATGGTGTTCAGCTGGGATGGCTGGTTGGGGGTGGTAATTAAGTGCAATTTCACAGGTAGGGAAGCCAAACAGTATTCAGGTGAACAGGGACAGTAAAGTACACATATCAAAGGATGTTCTCAGCATATAATAGCCTGAAGGTGTAATTGTCCTTTAAGTTAGCTCATGCAGCGACACCTTACAACCAGGAGTATGTGTTTCCAAAAAGCTCTAACATCGAGTTTATGACAAATCCCATCCTTTTCTGGGAAACCTTGATGGTTACATTAAGAGGAGCAATTATCTCATACTCTATACATAAAAATAAAAAAAGAAAGAATACAAAAAGAGAACTAGAAAATAAAGTTAAACAGCTAGATTTACATATCAGTACAGGCAGGGCAACAATAGAAGATCTCCAAAAATTAAAATTACTAAATGAAAAACTCCTAGACTCAAGACAAGAAGACCTAAAGGGCGCCTTTATAAGATCCAGAGCAGAATGGCACGAACTAGGTGAAAAACCTAGTAAGTACTTTCTAAATCTGGAGAATAAGAATAAAATAAATAAGACTATTAACGAAATTAATAAAAAAGGATGATAATACAGTAATAAATGACCAACATAAGATACTTGAGGAACTCAAAAATTTCTACTCTAATTTATACAGCAAGCACGATACTCAGATAAACGAAGACTATAACCCCACTGTTAACGTGACCCGAGTACCAGAAAAGGACAGAATCCAACTAGAAATGAAAGTAACAAGACAGGAACTAAAACGGGCAGTCGACTCAATGAAAAATAACAAAGCTCCAGGCCCTGATGGATTTAGTCCTGAATTCTACAAGAAATTTTGGCCCCAGCTAGAATATTACTTCTTAAATTACATAAATTATAGTTATTCAAGGGGTAGTTTCACCCCTAGTTTGCTAGAAGGTACCATTACATGCCTACCAAAAAGTGGTAAAGCTAGAAACCTAATTAAAAATTGGCGCCCTATATCATTACTTAATACATCCTATAAAATTATTTCAACTTGCATTTACAACTAATAGGTTAAGGCCACTCTTAAAACAGATAATCAGCCAAGAACAAAAGGGGTTTCTAGAAGGTAGAACAATCAACGAATGTACGAGAATAATATATGATATAATTAATGAGAGCTACCAACAAAATATAGAAGGTTTAATACTATTGATCGATTTCCAGAAGGCATTCGATAGTATCTCCTGGGATTTTATTAGAAAAACTATAAAAGAAATGAACTTTGGAGACTCTTTTCTAAAATGGGTAGATATGTTTCATCAGGGCTCAACCTCGAAAATCATACTAAACGGCCATTACTCTGAACCATTTTCATTGGAAAGGGGATGCAGGCAGGGGGACCCCATATCCCCCTACCTGTTCATCATTTGTTCCGAAATACTATCCCTTGCTATTAAAAATGATAAAAACCTAAAAGGTATAAAACTGATTAAAAAGGAACACAAACTTAGTCAATATGCCGATGACACGACAGTGTTCCTAAAAGCTTCTGAGAGAAATCTCAAACTCTGTTTAAGGATTTTACAATGGTTCTATGAAATATCAGGCTTAAAAATAAACATTAAAAAGACAAAGGTAATTAGGATAGGCTGCATCAGAGAGTCAGATAGGAGATATTGCAAAGAAAACAATCTGGATTGGGTCTCAAAATTCGATGCTCTAGGAATAACATATGATGTCCTTAACATGCAAAACTTGACAGAGATTAATATTGAGGGGAAAATACCACAAATGATGCACCTAATACAATCTTGGAGCAGACGTAACATCACTCCCTTAGGAAGAATTACAGTGCTCAAAAGTCTAATATTATCAAAAATCACCCACATACTAATATCCCTCCCTGCACCAAGCGAAGATACATTTAAAAAAATCGAAAAAATGTGTATAGATTTCATTTGGAAAGGTGGAAGACATGAGGTATCGAAAAGTACCCTCTACAGAGATATTAAAAGTGGTGGTTTAAACATGGTGAATATTAGGGACTTTGAATCATCCTTAAAACTAACCTGGATTAGGAGATTGATCTCCGGAACCCCAGACTGGACAGAGTTCGCAGAACAATACTGCATAAACCATTTGTACCAGACAGATGAAATTTATCACAGCAAACTACTAATAAAGGCCAAAAATAAATTTTGGCATAGTGTCATTAAGGCATACTCGGTCAGGTTCAGAAAATTAAAAAATATTACTGTTCTCTCTGCGGACAATGTCAAAATATGGGGAAATCCGGAGATAAATATCCAGTTTAATACCAGATTGTATCATGGTAATATTAGATATGTCTCAGACTTATACGATTGCAAAGGGTCTAAATTATCACAGCAAGACATAGAAGCAAAGGTTGGTACAAATATAACATTTATTGAATATCACGCATTACATAAAGGTATACCTAGTTACATGAAAGAAGAATGTCGTAATAAGATAAAATCTAGTGATATGACATATCCAAACGAAATATATTATTTAACCAAAGATAAGAAAGGTACTAGGTACTTGAGAGAAATATTTAATAAGTGTGTAGAAGGTATCCCGATTGGCCAAGCTAAGTGGAACAGAGAACTTTCATTAACAAAATACCTTAATAACGAATAGAAAATTGCACCAGTTTGGTCTGATAGACTCTGAGCTCTGTGAAAAATGTGGTGATCTAGATACAATTACACACAAGTTTACTCTATGAATGTAAATTTACATTACCAATTTGGAATAAATTGGAGACCTGGATCCTTAGAAATATACGGGAAAAAGTAGAATGTAATATCAAAACCTCAATTCTAGGTATTAATGATTACTCAGTCCTGGTGAATTACATATTCATAATATGTAAACACGAAATTTTCAAATCAAAGTGGTCATCTA
Organism: Maea johnstoni; assembly: GCA_963942565.1. Classification (NCBI taxonomy): domain Eukaryota; kingdom Metazoa; phylum Annelida; class Polychaeta; order Spionida; family Magelonidae; genus Maea; species Maea johnstoni. The sequence continues at coordinate 2,744,274 of OZ012695.1, read as the reverse complement.
AGGGTATTAACCAGGACTCACTACTTAATACTCTGAAAGAATACCTCTTGATGGAGGAATACATTTCTACTATCTCAAATAGAAAGGAAAAAACCCTTGGAAAATGGTCTCCAATATATAATTTACTGAAGGGACGCAAGTCGCAATGAATCCACTCTCTCTGTGTTGCCTGTCCTATGCCTGTTATAATCACATCATTTTTTATGTACACCTGTATTTGATTATTTGTCTGCATTTTTATATGGAACAATAAATTATAAAAAAAAGTCTGTCCCCGTGTGGGCCTTCAGATTTTTCAGACTAGGGACCCAAAATAGTATTATAATAACCCGAAATCTGTTTTTACCGCTAATTTTTATTATAAGATCTTTTTGGGCCCCTCACCTGAAATCTGAGTGTCAAAACTTGGGTCATTGCAACCCCCTTGATTTTTCAGATTTTAAAGCAGAAATCCTGTTTTTACCACTAATCTTTATCATAAAATCTCTTCTCCCCCCCCCTCCCCAGCCTAAAATCTTAGTGTCAGACCCTTGGTCATTGTAACTATCAGTTCTTGGAAATCATGCTATCAAAAGTTCAAACGTAGGCTACCTGCACCTCAACCATAGTACTTAGGTATATACCTTTGTGAGTACCTATATATAACTTTCCCATATTCGCACCAGTGCACAACAATACAATCTACACTTGTGAACTGTAGTTCAAATTCACGTAGCACTTTCAAATTTGGCCAAGTCTTTGGCAATTTACACTTCATCAATGTCCTAGATGATGGTTTGCTAGGATGTTTTTTTGTTATTTACCCCGAAAAAATCAAAATTGAAATATCTTTATATGGATTTTTTTGCCTGTCCATAAAGGAGATTATCAGGAAACTGCCTATCCAAAAGACAGGCTGGACGGCATGGTCTTAGCCAATATTTGGAAACAGGGTGTCCAAATAGAGGTTTCATAGACTTTTGCGTGTCCAAAGTGTGGTACAAAGTACATATTACTAATAAAATAAACCCTATATATTTACAGATTTTGCTTTTTTAGGCCAGTAACTGCGTTGTGTGTCTTATAAAAGTGACACTACAGCTTCTACCTCTTCTATCTTCTAAGAAAAGTCATCATCAGCAAATTCTGACAAAAATCTTTGGGTGTCCAAACTGCCAAAAAATAGTATTCTGGGTGTCCAAATGACATGCTGGACGCATAGGCGGCTAAGCCCCTGCTGGACGGCTCCTGGCTACTAGTAAGTCCCAGGTCATCATTGCTCCATCTCTATAGGGACTTACCCAGGACCTGTACGGCAGGTCTTTTGGACAGTCAGTTCCCTGAAATCCTCATTTTTGGATGGGCAAAAAATTCCATGAAGAATTTGTAATTTTGACTTTTTGGGGGTAATAAGTTAATAACCAAATACTTTCCTAACAAACTAACTTCTAGGACATGGCTTAAATTTCCATAGCCCTTTATTAATTTTCCATTCGCCACAATAGACTAGTAAATCTAGTTGGAATAAGGATTTAAAGTAGCCGAGTAGCTAACTCTAGATGCCATGGGCAGAAATTTTGAAATTGCTGAGGCAGTTTTAATATTGATCAGATAAATGATCTCCATAAGAACTCTCAAATCCTGTATTCATCCGTACTGTACCCACCCTTAACACATATCTATTTGTACAATATGTGGGCAAATAAATATGTGAGGATATCCTTTGATGTGTAAAGTACTTGCTGATTTCACTCAATCAAGGACATGACACCTGATAATAATCACAGGTGTTATAATCAAACAACTTGCAGCATAGCACTTAGCAGGTGTTTTATAGATTAGTTTATTGATTTTTTATCAGCTATTATTATTGATACATTATTATTGATAGCACGCTGTCAACAGTGTGAGCAACTGTGACTGTCAGTTACTTTGTCTATTAATCAATTTTACAAAATCGACTGACATTTGATGACCCAAATAAGAGATGCATACCTGCGATGGGCCATCATGGGGCAACGAAAAATACCACTTAGTTTTACAAAGATTCAAATAGTTTTGTAAGTAAAAGCTGTGAAAATAGTTTGACTTACCTCTACCATCATATAGTTGTTCAAAGAGATAGCCAGGTATAGAGGCCAATAGAACGGCCAGTATAAGGGTCCGAAACATGGTAAAATCCTATCTGAAGTTTTTATTACACCCTTCCCATCTTAAAGTAGTTGCCTATTTGATTCCCCTTCCTAGTTGCTTCCGCAAAGTAAATAAATTATTCAAAGGCAGCTATTGCGCGACAACTTGTGACAGAGTATCGTGACGGTCAAATTGAGAAATCTAGTTTTCGGAAATGCCGCAAGATGTCACTCAGATCGCTAACACACGAAAAACTACGGAAATCATTTCTGGATGTTGCACACGTTTTGAATGCTACATATCTATCAAGTCTGTCTGCATATTCTTAGACTTCTTACTTCTTCCTAGCTGGTTATCAATTTAGTCCGATTCATGATAATAAAGATACCTGTTCTTTATAAGCTAAATAGTAAACAGCTGACTTAATAATAATAAAAAAAAATCAAATATCACTCATACTTATCAGTATGGGTTATAGTTTATAGTCAATGCGCTAAATCATAGCATGCTACCATAGGAACAAGGCATAACTATCTTTAAACTTTTTAAACTTTTGGCTTCCTTTTTTTTCAATTCAATACGGACCGTCGTCATGGCAACAGAATCATCATATTAGGTTAAATTTTAAAATATAGAAATAAATCAACACTTTATCCGTTTATCTTTAAAACACTTTTTGGTAAGCGTGCGAAAAAAAATCAAACATCTTTTCCAACACTTTTTGAAAAATGGATGGAAGAAGATTTGATTTTTTTTTCTGTCTGTTATGTATGCTCTTTCGTAGTTTTCCCATAAGAAAACATTAATTATAACAAAAAATCAATTTAAGAAAAGGATTTATAATCCTATCCCAACCCTAGATTTATGATACTATTTGATGAGAGCATTGAAGTGGCTTGAATGATTTTCTGATTGAATACGCTTTAATTTTTTTAATCCTATAGCTAGTCACCAATTTTAGACATAATATCTGAAAATAAGTAGACTTGTGGTAACCAGATGTCATAAAGATGTTACAATGGTTCACGATAATGATAACTATGGAAGGCCGTTCTTGCAGAAAAGCACTACTGTCCTTAAAGACAACTCATTTGTCGATAAAGATAGATGCATTGCCTATAAAGACAAATACCGGTTATTTGGCTTTGAAGACAAATATCGGTTATTTGTCTTTAAAGACAACTAGTGCTCTTCTGCAAGAACGGCTTTCCACAGATAATGAAATAGTTTTCACACTTGCTCCATCGTACCCTCTAGAATTGTCGGGAAACATAAAGTTTCATTTTCTCTCCCCCAAAAAACAGTCGTGAAAATAAAAAAGTGTTTTTATTTTCTCTTTCACACTTGGCCCATCGTATCCTTCAGCATTTCCGAGAAAGCAATTTCGGTTCTACCCATATGCATTAGCAATAACGACAGCGGCGGCATTCAACTGTCAAACAATACTATGAGATAAGATGGGACGTCACGAAAACATGTTTTGACTACCCGAAATGAATACCTAAATAGAAAAGTGCAGCACGGTCACGACTTGTAGATTAACATAGTTCATCCTATGGCATTGATCTTAACTACATAACAACTCAGAGGGGCCTGCCCTGGTAGCCGAGTGGTCTAAGGTGTTGCCACTGGCTGCTAGCTGTCTCTCACTACTGCATGAGGGCCTGCCCTGGTAGCCGAGTCATCAAAGGTGTTGGCACTGGCTGCCAGCTGTTTCTCAACTCTGGTGGCCTGCCCTGATGGCCGAGTGGTCCAAGGTGTAGCCACTGATAGTGTTCGAGGAATGTGAGAAAATTGCCAGTGACTTCAGGCTATCTGGCTGTTTCATCCGGGCGCTCTAGTTTCCTCGACCATTCGCAACTTGCTAGTCACAACCGTTGTTATAAAGCTGGCCTGGGACCAGTTTCTCGTGCTGTAAAGAATGATTTTCATTGTTGAAAATCGAAATTTACGAAATTCATGTTTCTCGAAGCTGCGACTTTCATAAATATTTATGAAAGTCGCGTAATATTCACGATAACCTCAGAGGTCATGGTAAATTTGGGAATGAAATCTCATAATGATTGATTCACGTGTATACCATCAACATAATTGTTGCTAATAGGTGATAAATTGTTTATGAAGATGATCTTATTATGATCATGATATGTGCTATTTGTTTCGTCAAGTGCCCGTGCAGGTGCGTGAGATTATCCCGCGTTGTCATGCAACGAGCGCCAAAATACGTCATTTCGAACCTCAAGTCATTTGAAACTATATTACCTACCCGAGTTTGATTCAATTCCTGCATTTGGGGTTTGAAGCGAGCAGCCAGTGGTAGCGCCTTAGACCACTCGGCTTTCGGGACTGCCCCTGTGCTTGTGACAGCTGTAGAATCGTCACATCCAGCAACGCAACAACTTCTTTTCACAGGCACGTCGGGTATTGCTATACTTATTATTTAGCGATGCAAATTTAGATGTTTTGACGATTTCGGTCGAGAAAATCATTTTAATAAATAGAGTGATGAATAATGAATAAATAGATAAACAAAAAATAAAAACAAACAAACAGAGAGACAAGCAAGTAAAGGAATAATAATCAAACAATAAATTAATGAATTAAATAAATAAATGAATAGATATATAAATAAATAAATATTTTAAATAAATAAATGAATGAATAAATAAATGAATGAATAGATAAATAAACAAATAAATAGATAAATGAATAAGTAAATAGATAAATAAATAAATAAATATATAAATAAATAAATAAATGAATGAATGAATAAATAGATAAATAATTGAATAAATGAATAAATATATAAATGAATAAACAAATTAAAAATAAATAATGATGTGGTTAACTGGAAATGGTTAGCGATAAGGTGTTGTAAGATTCAAATTATGTGGTGATTCATTAAAACCGTTTTACCCATTCAATAATCGTACTAGCGCCTAACCTTACTTACAACACTTTTTCATGCCGAGCTGGCAAAATTAAAAGCTTTTTATGAAAAGTGATTTATTGTTTTATGCAAAATATTCTGGTAGATTTCATTATCAAGCTTTTTTATGCCCATATTCAAATGAGCGCCAGACAATGATAAGCATTGAACTACTCCCAGATAAAGCACATATTGATTTATCAAGTCAACATTTGCATTGTATTATGTGCAATGCTCAATTGTTTCATACATTGTCGATTAGGGTTGTCTGCTAGACAACCGCTACTCTGCTAGAAGGCCCTTTTATAAATGGTCAAACGCCAGTCAAATGGACTATATTAGGTAGTTTTACATGGGAAGTATCGCCAACGATGTCCTCTCCACAACATTCCAATCCTATCTTCGCGCGTTACACCCATCTGATGTTCAGTTACTTGTATCTCTTCTAGTACTATTTGTGTACTATTATAGTATAGAAGGGATAATGATACAAAGCACCTGCTAACAGCAGCAGACAACAAGAAAGTCAGCATGGCAAGTCACGCAGTTCTTCATAGCGGATATCATCATGCCGTCTTACGCCGATGGCAATCAGTAAACACGGCCATTACACCTGATAATCTTATGTATCCTGTCTTTATAACGTAAGTTCACATCTGAAATTCGCTGTTTTGTACTTAGATTTAAAGCGAAAACGTTGACGTTAAAAATAACATGTAGCCGGCAGGGCAGGTCACAGATGTGTCAAGTTGACACCTATGTGACCGCGCCCCCTCGCCTTATGCAAAAATGCCATGTCATATTTTAAAGTTGGTGTTTATAGTCAATTTGCAATTTCACCATGTTTATACCCTAACAAGATATTTAAAACTTCAAGATATGTAAAACTACTAACAAATACCTGTTCAAATGGATTCACAATCATGTGATGGAATTAATCATCATCATGCCTTCTAAAGGCTTAGATAAATAAAAACAAGTGGATGTGAAACCAGCCAGTCAACCTGAACAGGCTAGCCTCAACACATTTGGCCCAAAAGTTGTGCTCTGCGCTTCTTGCCATGCAGGTTTCTCTGTTATGGAAACGATTTGAGAGCCCTGATTGGTCCTTTTTCCCTCGTGACCTCATGCTTATGCCAGATCAGAGACCCCTGGCATGTCCAGCCTTTCAGTTCACTATAGCACATATATAGTAATTGGTATCTTGCTACATATACATTCTTTTCTTCATCTAAGATATATACCGTAAATTCTCGGAAATTTTGGCCGCCCTAGGAATCTCGGCCACTATAATTATAAATGTACAAAATAATTATTGGAGAATCTCGCCCACCCTCGATCCATCGGAGGACACATTTCACCAAAAGTCGGCCACCAAGTAAATTTCATTGATATAAGAAAAAACATTTAGATTTCCAAAGTTTGCGATCGATTTAAGATTATTAACGATCGTTTCTAGTGCCCATATCCGCCAAAAGACATCGGTGCGAAACTGGAAGTAGGTATCGCATCTCTGCATGACATGTAGAGTGGAATACAGCTTGGGCGGCGCCATTTCGAAATAAGACACCTTGTCAACAACTTGAACAAGTATAATTAAATGTGTAGTTGACATGCAGCAGCAAGAATAAACATGTAAACAACATGCAAGGGAGGCAAGTTACTTTACAAGTATATATAGCAGAGGAATGACAAGTCAGGTATGTGGACAATAATGATTGTGTGGGGGAAAATTGTGTTCTTGTTCACGAAGTTAGAGATCGATTTTCCATCTAGCTTTCGTTTCAATTCAATTGATAACATCGGCCAAAGTGAAAGACAAGTTTCAATTTACGAAGATTCCAAAAGATTTTAGATTATAGACTAACATCTCTAGTGTCCCTATATCTGCCAAAATACACCGGCTCCGAAACCGGAAGTAAACACATCAATCTCATGGGCTGCGCCATTTTTGGAAGTTGAATGCGTAATTAGCGTGCAGCAAGAATAAACAAATAAACAACATGCAAGGGAGGCAAGTTACTTTATTAGTATATATAGCAGAGGAATCATGAATGACAAGTCAGGTAGGTGGACAATAAGGGTTTTGTGGGGAAAAAATTATATTCTTGTGTACGAAGTTAGCGATCGATTTTCAGTTCCATCTACATCATAGTACATGTAGCTTTCGTTTTAATTGATAATATCGACGAATCTCGGCCACAGTGTCTGACATTTGATCGCTATTTTCAGTAAATTTCGGCCACCATCAGCCAACGAAAATCGTAATTAATAAAAAGTGTCCGAGATTTCCGAGAATTTACGGTATTATATGCTTGGAGGACATCAATGTTTATATTCATTTTGGAATTTTATCATGTTTATACCTAACATATGTAGACATAAACCATACTTATTTTCCCGTTTCTGATATTATATGGACGTTAGGGTTTAATCCCATCTCTTATAAAGTATGTTAGCAGTTTTCCGACCAAGACAAAGTCGGAAGCATTTTGCTATAATCTGGTCCTACAAATTTTTCTAACATAAAAAGGAAAAATATTGCATAATATTCACCGACAATATTTTTAAAGAATTAAAAAAATCTTCATTTATTTCAAAAACATTTGAGAATATTTTTGGGGAGGGGGGGGGGATTTTTAACAAGAATGTCCCCAAATGTTTACTAGTCCTGTAGGACCAGTTGAGGTCTTTTTTAAGGGCCCAAAGACATTTTTGGGGATTTTTAATGGCCTGGAGCCTGCTGTTCACTGCTAGCATCGAGCCCTGTACATTTTGACCTCCGGATTAGAGAGAGAGAGAGATCTGGAGAGCACTGCTCCACAGCCTGATCAAAGGGTTACACATTAGTTGCCATGCCAACCGAAGCAGATGCAGAGACATCAGCTCTGGATCCTCCAGTGACAACATTCCTGAGTTAATACTAGTTGGTGGTACTTGTTTTGAAAAAAAAAATGGAAAATCAAAATGTTACAATAGGTCTGAGAATAGGGATGGGGATCGTTGAGAATTCTACGGTTCGGTTCGGTTCTTGGTTTTGCTTCTACGGTTCGGTTTTATCACGGTTTCCTAAACGGTTTATTAATGACATTTCTTGGATACGAAACTACGCAATGGAATGCGTGGCTGAACTTGCCTGAACTGGAAAGTTCTTGAAAGTTCCTATATACTAGCTCTCTGGGCACTTTCTCTACGCCCAGAAGGCTTCTGAGCATAGTGAAAGTGGGCAGGGTACCAGACTTGAGAGATTTTGAAATGGCTGTTTGATCGCCGCGCTTGGCAGACATTGTGAGGCCAGCGAGGAGGTAGGTGCTGACAGTTCTATTACGCCTCCAGGAACCCTGTGCATGCATAGAAAACCGAACCGTTTAGAGGGAGGTCCGGTTTTTGACTGGTTAACCAAAATGCTCAGGCCGGTTTGAACCGGTTTCCGGTTTCCGGTCCCCATCCCTATCTGAGAACCAAGAGCTAATAGTACCACCAACTGTCATTATTGTTGTTGACACGTTGGGCTGCAGCCAGATGCTTAAAGTTCAGTTTTAATGTCTAGTTTGAATAATAGTCTACTTTGATTTTTCTTTTCTTCAGTGACAGTGCCGACGCAGTGGAAGAAATAGGTAGTTTGCCAGGCCAAGCCAGATATGGTGTAAACAGAGTGGTGGATGCCCTGAAACCCATAGTTGCTAAAGGCCTCAGTTCTGTTCTGCTCTTTGGGGTGCCAAGTTCCTTACCAAAGGTGAGTGCTGCCCAGGACTGTCATTGTAAACATTTTAAGTGTTTGCAAGGCGCGAAATTATTATTTTTCCAGGGAGCCAATTGCATCTTCAAAAGCTACTTGAAGGTGCTGTGTATAGAAACCAGTACATATTTGGGCTCCCTGTAATAATTTGAGGGAGCCGCAAGAGAATTCAGGGGAGCCATGGACTACCGGCTCCCTCTAATTTCGAGCCCTGGTTTGTGTTTGACATGATTTTCTAATGAATATGATTCTCATTCTGATTTTTAGCTTTGTTTTTGTTCTTCACTAGCTAACACTAGGGCTGGGATGATTAATGGATGTAATCATAATAGCAGCTCCTCAACTTAATTCACAACATGGCTCTTATATAGACCATACTTAATCCCTGTAACAATATTAAGTTGTGAGTATTTCCTTCTAATTTTACTGTGCTTAAGCTTTTAAAATGATTGCCCAAATGAAATATTTTTTGTTATTATTACTATTATTATTATTATAATTATTATTATTATTATTATAATTATTATTACTTTTATTATTATTGTTATTGTTATTATTATTATTATTATTATTAGTAGTAGTAGGGCCAAGTAAAATTAATATCAAGATTCCGGGGACCCGACCGACCCTGTCAATTACCGGCCGAGCTTGAAAATTTTATTACGTCCAGCATGGCTGACACCATTAGTCTCGCTGGCACTTCACAGGGAGTTGATAACAAAAGGAGATAGTGGCCTGGGAAAGATTCTATACTCCCCATGGGGTTCCTATCATTACTGCTGACCCACTGATGCTGCATGCTTATTTACGGCATGCTTATTCACGGCATGCTTATATTCAGGCCTAACAGGAAATACAGCAGTTAATGTGACCTCTCTTAATTGAAGAGCGTGATTACCTCACCGCTAGGTGCCGCTAGTTGAGCTGATAAGCAATCATTGTTTGAGTGTTGCGGGTCGCGTCACAGCTGGATTACTAAGTGGGGGATGACTTTAAGAACTTGATGAACAAGTATAAACATTCAAGCATCAGATTTCTGGGAAATCATGAACACTACCATAACAGTTCTAGTAGGTAGTATTGTAACATTAGTGGTAGATTATACTGGTAGCCAATTGCTCTTACCAGTTTTGGATGGAGTGTAATTATGATTAACCAGGTTTACTTATATGCACCATTCAATTGAATCCTCAGGAGGGGGCGGATAATGTACTGACCTTCTGCCCTATTAACTAGCCAAGTGGGCATCTAAAAATATTGAAAATGGACTTGAAAACAAACTTTAATTGTGTTGATTTGCAGAATGACAAGATCTAAGTTCATTTGTTTGATCACTGTTTGACAGCTGATAGGGCTTAACCAGGCTTATCAAAAACAAGTAAATAGGATTACTGTAACCTGTTAATATCTTGTTTTTGTTAATCTGTGCATCATATTTTAACACTTTCTTCCTGTATCTCCTTTTTGAATATATTTCTTTACTGTATTTCTTTATGCATCCTGTTTTTTTCTCTCTTATAGTCTCTCTCTCTCTGATTTTGTATGTATATTTCTTTCATTGTATTTCTTGATGCATACAAATAAATTCTATCCCTGCTGTTTGTTATTTGTATACACGAATAAACACAGCCATGCGTTGTCTTATACCCTTTGAACGCTATTAATACATAAAATGGGTTGCCTGTATTGATCTTCTGTAGTTTCCTTCAATGATCTGTTCAAAAGATAAAAAATTCAAATGTTTTATCATTAGATGTACTGTGAAAAACATCAAATGACCTTCCTAAATTGCCAATTTTGCTTGCAGGATAGCCCTTAGAATGCACCTCAGAGCATGTAGACCCTTTGGCTTCTGGGGGCCTTGAGGTGTGGCACCCAGAGGAATTTTGCTGATGATTTTGCATGGGGTATATATAAAGTTGAATTTAATAAGACATTTTACAGAAGCTTATTTTATAGAATTTTCTAGTCATCCTAATCATTGTACTGTTATTTTGGAAATGCTTACTATTGAAGTAGAATATACTAATTGATGTGCTAGCTGCTTACAATACTGGTCAATAATACAAAAAGTGATACAGGTGCTGTGTTTTCAAAAAAAAAGTGATACAGGTGCTGTGTTTTCAAATAAAAAAAATAAAAATAAAAAAAGAATTGCCTACCTACCTACCCTCTTTTTTCTGGCCATGTCCCCTGAAGCGTACTTTTATTTTTATTTGGCCTAGTAGTAGTAGTGGTAGTAGTAGTAGTAGTAGTAGTAGTAGTAGTAGTAGTAGTACTACTACTACTACTACTACTACTACTACTACTACTACTACTACTGGTACTAGTTTTATGTTATTATTATTATTATTATTATTATTATTATTATTATTATTATTATTATTATTATTATTATTATCATTATTATCATCATCATCATAATCATCATCATTAATATTGTTATTATTATTATTATCATTATTAGTTCATTGTTATCATCATCATCATCATTATCATTATTGACATCATCACCATCACCATCCTCATAACCAAATAATAATCTCTGCATATGTATTCTGCATATGTATTTTAGGATTCGCGGGGTAGCAGTGCAGATAGTCCCGATACACCAGTTATAACTGCCATCAAGAAGCTTCGTGAGGCGTTTTCGGATCTTCTTATTGTGTGTGATGTGTGCCTCTGCCCCTACACGGATCATGGACACTGTGGTATGTCGAGAAACATATTTCATTTTCAGTTTGCAGGGATCCACAGTTCCAAAAGTATCCAGAAGTTGATGTAGGACTTCTAGTTCATAAAATATTGAGAGAATTGATGCTATATTACCAATTATTTTCATAAGTATTACAGCATCCAGCTCACAAATTTCAAAGGAAATAGCTTCATTGCTTCAACAAATATATCATTATTGGTCATACTCCTAGTATATGAATTCTAAACAAACAGCACAGCTATAATTTGATTGCGATTTGTCTTATTTCAGGTATTGTAATATTCATTGTGATTGATGTGGTTGTTTCTATGGTTTCAGGTATCCTTAATGAGGATGGGACCATTAACAATGAGCCCAGTATTAAGAGGTTGGCGGAGGTGGCTGTGGCTTATGCAAAAGCTGGTAAGGTTATTATTATCAATATCATTTTCAATATTGTTTCATTATAACATTATTATTATTATGATTATTATTATTAGTAGTAGGATTAGTATTATAATTATTATTATTATCATTATTGTCATTATTGTCATTATCATTATTATTATCATTATCGTTGTTTTTGTTGTTGTTATTATTATTATAAATATAATTATTGATATTGTTATAATTATCCTAATTATTATCTTTATCATTATTTCTATTATTATATTATTATTATTGTATTGTTAGTAGTAGTAGTAGTAGTAGTAGTAGTAGTAGTAGTAGTTGTTGTTGTTTGTCAAGTCGTTTATTAAAGTGATTTAAGGTTATCCAGTACATTCCTTTGTCACCCCTATGTTTTTGTTGTTGTTTCAGGTTGTCATGTGGTCGCTCCGTCCGATATGATGGACGGCCGCGTCGGGGCTATAAAACAAGCCCTCTTCTCCGCTGGCCTCATGAACAAAGTCTCCGTTCTCAGCTACAGCGCAAAATTCGCCTCCGCTTTCTATGGACCATTCAGGTATATACAGAAGGCGCACGTTTCTGCATCTGAAGTCACAGGGACTGGGAGCAATTTCTGTTTGCGAGAGCTGCAAAAAATACCTTATTTTTCCAAATCTGTAATCCTATGCTTATATACTGCATACCATGTTAACTTTGCGCAATTCCTTCTGCAGGCAGCAGCCTTCGATGCAAAGTTTAATTTTTTGTGTAAGGGTGTAGAATGATAAGCCATCATGTCAGTGTGTTGTGAGGTAATAGCGTAGGGATAGTATGTCCAAATAATGCTGCACAGATTTATAAATGCTGACTATAGTACACATCAATTTAACTGCTGCAATCTTAATACAGTATACAGTAGCCTTCTACAGTCTTCTCTCAACCAAAGTCCCCTTGGATGGGGCCTCCAAGCCTTGCCTAGTCTTGATAACCATTATTACTGGCCACTAAGGGAAGCCTCCATGGCCAAGCAGTCTAATGCATAGTCAACCAGCTGTTGCTATGCTTTTGTTTGAAAGATATTAATAGGAAAATATAATTCTATTTTGGGCTGCTATGGGCATAAATATTGTAATTGTGTATTTGTTGGGCTTGTGCTAGTTTTGGACTGTTCAACATACGTGTTTGTCGGTTTAACTGATCGTTCTCCTTGAAGTGTTGTCTAGACCTATTATACCTTGAAAAATAATTAAGGAATAAAGCATAAAATGACAGTAGATTTGAAGAAGTTCGGGGTTTGGAATTGTGGGTTTGGTTCTAAACCACATTTCTCCCACAAATATTTTCTGAAAAATGTTATGGTTGAAAATATATTGCCAAAATAGTGAAGGTATTTATGGGCACCACAGACATGAATGGGTTTTCTGAAATATAATCTGGTCGAAAAGATATTGGCAAAAGTGTGAAAGTATTTTTGGGCGCCACAGACATGAATGGGTTTTCTGAAAAATAATCTGGTCCAAAAGATATTGGCAAAAGTGTGGAAGTATTTTAGGGCGTCAAAAGCATGAATGGGTTAATTATAACATGCCCATTTTGCCATTTTCTTCAGGGATGCTGCCAAGTCTGCGCCTGCGTTTGGAGACAGGAAATGTTACCAATTGCCAGTGGGTTCCACAGGACTGGCAATGAGAGCTGTGGTATGTACTCTCACTTACCGTAAATTCTCAGTTGTTTACAGCAAATTCAATTTCAAAATCTGTTGGCCGTAAGCAATGCACCTATTTAAAATCAAGTCTCTCTTATATTAACTGCCCAATAAACTAAGAGAGACTAGTATTTTTTTATTTCAGATTTTTTGAATATTTTGCATTTTATGGCAAGAGAAACAAATGCATCCCATCGACAGTGCAACAGCAATGCAACATAATTTGTTGAAAAAACAAACAATTCAGTTCTGGGGCACTAGCCCCTACCAGAAAACTAGGGTTAACTTAATTTCAAGTCCTGTTATATACCAATTGGTCCCTGATGCATCCATGTTTTGTTTTCAGGATCGTGACGTGCGGGAAGGAGCGGATATGTTGATGGTGAAACCAGGAATGGCCTACCTGGACCTCATTAGGAAAACTAAGGACAAGGTGAGCTGCAAATAGCAACAGTTAGGCCTAAAAAAAAAATTATCGTGTAAACATAGGACAGGTTGTTAGGTTAAAACAGATTTCGATTTTTTTTTTCAAAAAATGTTTGTTTCATGCAAGTTTCATGTTGATTGGGAGTTGGAAGGGCAGAAAAAACTTCAGGGTAGGGATTTTTTGGAGTTAAAACTTGTTAGGGTTGGGTTACAGGAAACAAGCAACTTTTTAGGCCTTATTTAACTCCTAGTATATGGCATATAGAGGTTCCTAAGTGAGTGACATATTGGAACAAAATTTCTGGCATGAAGTGTATTATTTTTAGCCTTTCAAAATGTGCTTTGGTGAGCTTCGAAGGACAAACATGTTACACTAAATGTGCTTACCGTAAATTCTCAGTAATTTGGGACACTTTTTGATATGACTATTTTTATGGGTTGAGGGTGGACCATTTCTATCTGTAAGCACCAACTAAGTAAAGTGAAAGTGGCTCAGGGTGGTTGATACTTTGTGAAATAGCAACCAGTGATAGATCGAGAGTGGCCCAGATTTGCCAATAATTATTTTGCGAAAGGCCTATAGTGTTCCAAGTTTCTAGGGGGGTCTAAATTTCTAAGAATTTATGGTAGTTCCATAAAACCTCCACACATAAGATTTGCACTATACAAATTAGCAAGTGTTTATTAAAAACCTCGTTCTGTGTTTCAGTATCTAGAGTACCCCCAACAATTATTTTGCAAAATAATTATACACATGTAGTGGCCCAAGTTCCTGGGTGGTCTAAATTTCTGAGAATTTAAAGTAGTTCCATAAGGTTTCCACACATAAGAATTGCACTATATAAATCCGCAAATATTTATTTAAAACCTCGTTCTGTGTTTCAGTATCCTGAGTACCCCCTGGCAATCTATCAGGTATCAGGGGAGTACGCCATGCTCTATCACGGTGCCCAGGCCGGCGCCTTTGATCTGAAAACTGTCCTACTCGAGACCTTGACAGGCATGAGAAGAGCTGGTAAGTTATTATCCTTGACCAGTGTTGTCTGGACTTAACATACTTTTGAAAATAACTTTGGAATGAAGCATACATTCGCAAAATATTTGAAGGAGAGTTGTAGAATCAGATAGAGTTCTGATGAACAACTTTGCTCATTAAGTCATTAACCCAAGTGTCGTCTGGACTTATCATACTTTTGAAAATAACTTTTGAATAAAGCACACATTCGCAAAATATTTGAAGGAGAGTTGTAGATAGAGTTCTAATGCACAACTCTCCTTCAAATATCTTTTGAATATTGCTTTTATTGGAGAGATATCACCAAAATAGTCAGGTGGTTTTGGCTGCTACAGATATGAATATGGTAACAGGTGATGTGTGGACCTATGATACTTTTGAAAATAATTTTGAGTGAGCATAGATTTTCAAATTATTTGAAGAGGAGTCATGGGTTGGGTTTTGATATTTTCTGATAAACGCTTTGGTCAAAACAATACTACCAAATTTCTCAAATGGTTTTTAATGCTACGTGTATGAATAGCTTTTGTGTCCAAAGACAGCCTGACTATTATAGTGACACTTCCCTGAAAAGAGCATCTTTTGGCAAATATTTTTGAAGGAAAAATGTAAATCAAAACTTGACCTACTTTAAATAGTTCTTGAATTCTTGTTTTTAAACTATCATAAAGCCAAACAATACTTTTTAAGGGTAACCGTAAGCACAAATTGGTTGCCCCAAAATAACCTAGAAAAGGTCTGTACAAACATATACTTAAGAATAAGTTTACTTAATGAAATATTTGAATGACAGTTGTTAGTTTGATTCTGCTTGACATTTTTCTTTTCTAAAATGCACTATCGGTCAACACGTAAAAATATTGACCTTTCTAGGATAACTTGTTGTCGGATCTCTAATCATCTTTTTTGTTTTTATTTTTTCCAGGTGCTGACATTATCATCAGCTATTACACGCCCCGCCTTCTCGACTGGATCAAAGAGTAACAGCCAATCAGCATTGATCTCCATCGAACCCATCAATGCGTACGAGTTCTTTCTGGCATTGTCAGGATCAGAAACTTAAGCCTCATGCTGCTGGTGGCTAATTTGGCCAATACAAAATGATGCAAAAATCTGAAAAATGATTGAAAACCTGGCGCATGGGTACTCATCTAAGAGTACTCAGTCAGGCACCGACATAATTTTCATAATTAACTTGCCATGCCGGGCAAGTAGTTAAGGATTTTGACTTGCCCAGCATAATCTTTGACTTGCCCGAAATAAGTTATAACATACGCTAGAAAGGCATGAATTGGTTATCATGGATTTAAAGATTTGAAAACTAGTTTCTTTTCAGTTTTGTTGCATTGATTGCATATCTCTGGGTATTTGGGCCATTCACTATAAAAAAAAAAGAATTTAGTGTTCAGAAAATCAGCTTGTCCATTTGGGCAAGTGAAAACTAGAATGTACTTGGCCGAAAGCCCTTTTTTCAAAAATTCACTTGCCGGGGCAAGTGGGCTAGTACTTATGTCGGTGCCTGTCAGTGAGAGCTTTCTTATGAATACCAACATGTCAGGATATAGATGGTTTTCAAAAGTCTTTGTGTTCTTGTTCTTTGGACGAATGTAGCCTCAGCATTGAAAGGGTTATGAATTAAACATGGAAAGATATACCATACCCTATTTAGGGGATGTCTTTTTGAAGAATTATTTGAAGGGGCACTGTTAAGAAAAGTATATAAATAAATTTACTTTCAAATAATTCCCACATTACCTTTAATTCTGAACCACTCCTGTTAACCCTTCCATTGCTTAGGCTACTTTCGTCCAAAGCACAAGTATGCAACGTATTTTGAAAAACATTTAAATCCTGTCTTGTTGGTATTCATTAGATAGCTCTCACTGAGTACTCTTAGATGAGTACCCATGTGCCAGTGTTTCAGTTATTTTTCAGACGTGTTGCATCATTTTGTATTGGTCAAATTAGCCACCAGCAGCACAATTTAAGGGTTAAAAACATTAGAACTCTGAGCATGACTAATTGGGTTAAGCCACCGATGCAAGATGGTGTGAAATATACAGAGATATTATCATCACAAAACGTCTTCCTTGTAAAATGAAAATCAAGTTTCAATCATCCATTTTTCATGATATTGCTCTTTTACAAAATGTATTTACATACATTGAGCTTGGTGAATTTGGGAATAGCGGGACCAGGATTTTTGATGACTTTATTTACCCATTAATGCTTATACAGTTACTCCAGAATTATTGTCTGGATCTTTGATACTTTTGACAATAACTTTGGAATTGAGAATGATTTTACAAAACATTTGAAGGAGAGCTGTTAATAATGTTCTGATTAACATTACTAGTATTTCATTCAATATATTCCCACCTATGCTTTCGCCAGTAAGATTTCATCAAAATTGTCAGGCTGCTTTTGGCTGCTGTGAGTATTAATGGGTTAATACAGAACTAATTATTATTCTATTTGACAAAACAAGTAAGCCAGATAAAATCTGATGTAAACAAACCCTAAAATGCTTAACATCATATGATACCAACCAAAATGGTTGCTTCTTGTAAATAATATTACATAAGTATGTTGAAAAGGGATTGAGCAAAATATAGAGTATTAAGGAGGTTAGTATCTTCATGCATCACAACAGCTGAAAAGGAAAACAAAATGGCATGTCCAGTACAGAAAACCTTGCTTCCCTCGGACAAATAGGGACCAAGCAAAAGTGTCTGAGGTAACCAAAATATGTTATTAACATTTAAGGAGTGTCCAAGTTATGGAGTCTTGGAACACATCAATTTTTGGTGTCTGCTCTGCAAAATTGTCACCGGGTGGCACTATCACATTAGCTTTGTAGCATAATTGAAAGACATATCAATCAGTAGGTGCTATCAATAAATGGATGTAACTTTGTTTGCTTAGTTCAATCTGTATCTAAAAATGTATGTGAAACAAAGTTTAATGAGTGAAACAGTTTTTGTTGTCGCACATTTTGAGGCCTCTGTAGTACGCTAGTGAGACAATTCGACACTTGGACAACCCTGCTAGATAAGGATGTTTTTGGGCTAGTGCTTTTGTCCGGAATATGAAAAATCTGTGGGTTTCTGTGTTATGAAGGTCAGAAAGTTAGTAGGGTTCTCAATCAGGTTAAGAGTACTGTTTACCGTGTTAATTTTGTTCATATAAAATAACGCACTCAGCAGGCAGCTGCCTTTGATGCGCAGTTAAAATTTTGTGTTGAATGACAAGCTATCATCGGACGTACAATACTAGCATAGGGATCGGATATCTAAATGATAAACTACAAGGATGCAAGCTAAGTGAGCAGAGTGCCTCCTGGATTTTTAGAATTGACAGTTCTCCATACCATGCGCCTCTTACTATCTTACAGGATCCTTGGCTACACTGGTTGTTCTGTCAAGGAGTGACAGTAATTCTATTTTTGTATGTGCCATGCGTAGTGACAAATAAACATATATATCAAAAATGTCTTGGTGTTATCATTTTATTATTTGTGTTGGCATGGCAATTATATGATCAGGCGCCAACATAAGTTTCAGAACTAACTTACCTATGTACTTTATGATTTTTAATTGCCCAACTTAATTTTTGGCTTACATGAAATAAGTTTTAACATATGCTAGAATGGCATGTATTATTTATCATGGATTTGATGACTTGAAAAAACATTTTCTATTTAATGTTGCATATTTCTGTTTGCATATTTCTTGGTATTTGAGCCATTTTCTATATAAAAATGTGTAGTGTTCCGAAAAAGGGCTTGCCAATTTGGGCAAGTGCAATCCAAAATGTAATTGCTTGAAAGCCCTTTTTTCAAAATTTCATTTGCTGGGGCAAGTACTTATTTCTGTGCCTGATGATAGGAAACAGTGAGTGCCTATCACTAGGGTTGCATACCGGTGGAAAAGCTACACTGTCTGGAATAGCATTTGGCAGGAAATACAATATGATGTGACATTGGACTTTCGTAGTGCATGGTTGCGCTCATTTGCTTCGGTTTACTTTGTTAATGTTCTCAATTCTCTGTAACTACTATTGATTCTTGAGTCTTAAACCAGAGAATTGAGGAATAGAACCAGACATTTCAGCGATTGAACCTCATAACATGGCCATGAAAAAAGTACCATTTCACTGTTAACGATAGCGATACCACTGGTATCGTTTTGCCAGTAACGGTATCGGTGTTGTACCGTTTCATGTCAATGGTATGCAATCCTACCTATCACCCATGTACATACAATTAGCCATACCTGACCGGAGGTCTCTTTGACAAGTGTTATCTAGACCTATGATATTTTTGAAAATAACTTTGGAATAATTCATAAATTCATAGAATATTTTAATAAGATTTGCGAGTTGGGTTCTAAACAACATATCTCCTTCAAATATCTTCTTTAAAATCCTTTGGTCTTAAAGATTTTAACAAAAATAGTCAGGCCATTTATTGGTGCTACAAGTAGCTTTTTTATTTGGGAGTATTTTAACAGGAAGTTACATTAAATTATAGCTGAAGGGCAAGTGAAAACTGTATCTTGCTTGCCCCACTGGGCAAGTACACTGGATATATTACGTGTTTACTTTTGAGAATGTGTGCAAGTTTTGTGGTCTGGCATCCAAGCTTGTCCTAGAAAATATGCTTTCACATGCAAGCACCATGTTCTACTTGGTTTTAAATGGAACATAAAACATACACTTTTTTAAGGGCAGGTGAAAGTTGGAGTAGGGCAAGTGAAAGTTGAATCTCGCTTGCCCTACTGGGCAAGTCGCTGCAAAAGTTTATGTAGTGCCCTGTGCCTAACAGGGAAATCTGAGGATAAATAAAATTGTGAGGTACCAAAATTTACTACTTAATTTATCATATTTTCTAAATATTGATGAAAAATAGTAAGAAACCAGCTCCCTTTGAGGATTTTTATTTGTTTGTTCGTTTGTTTGTTTTTTCATGGTTGAGTGTCCTTGATCATCATAGCATGGTGAGAGGGATGGATACCTACAAGAATGAAGCTGTACAGTATTTCCACAGCGCTGTTAATGGTAGTTTTTTGCACTACTACCTTAGGCCACTCCAATTTTATTACTTGTCTTACGAGCTCCAGAGGCAGGAAATGAGCCATTTTGGAATAAAAAAAAAAGTAGAAAAATGTGGCTTTTCTTATTAAATTTTTTTTTGTTAAGAGTCTGCCGACTAGGACAGGTAGCGATATGTTTCTACCAGTCTATTCTTAACTAAATAAAATCAATCAATCAATTAATCCCTGTAACCTGAAGGGTGGGAGATATACATCCTCAAGTCTGAGGCTCTACTACAGCATTGATAACTTCCTGTAGTTGATTGAATCACCCTTACAATGAATATTCTTAAAACTTGCACTTTTTTTTTGGAATCTGACAGGATTTATTTTCAAAAAAAGCTTGTAAGACAAGTAATTAAATTGGAGTGGCCTTATAAATTTTGTCGTGAATAGTCATGTTTAGGATCCAGGACAATCCCTTAGAAATGATAACTTCACAGTGGTTTGTATCGTATAAAAGAGTGCCTTTAAGAAACGAAATGGTATGGTAATTTTTGAAACGTTACCTGTACCAGTACCTCTAAACAATTTCCAACCCTACATGGGGCATTGATATCATAACAATATTCTAGAAAATACTGTAGAATGGCTAATTTTTCTGTCTAACAATTTCCCTAATTTTTTATTTTTGGTTGTTTCCGTTTCTAATATTTCCGAAGAAAAGACATATGTTTTCCCGTTTCCAATTTTCCCCTGTTATATATTTTTTAATTTTAGTATACCAAAGAGTAAATATTAACGGGTAAGGACAAGGATTTCTCCGTGTTTATTAAGTCTGGACATGTATTGTACCGTACTGTTTTTTTTCCTATGCTGTTTATTTCCATTTGAAAGCAATCAGGAAAAAATGGGAAAATAAAACTCACGGAAAAATTTGCCATTCTACAGTAGTAAGACCAGAGTTAATTTAAGAGAGACAAAACAGTTATGTGTACGCTTTATTGTGATGCACAAATATTCATACATGTATATTGAGAACATAACAACGAAAAACTCGCTGGAATTTTAACAATGAGGCAAGTTAAATGAGAAACATCTTAGAGCATACAAGCAACTGTCTGTGTAGTGTACACCATATACTAGCCTAGATTTATAGACTGTCATATGTATTTTTTCTGTCAGGTTTTTTCTCTTAAGAGCAGGGACATATATACCAGTTATAAGAACAAAATTGTCTTTATTTTCTCGTGCAGGGCCAGTGGCCATTTGAGTGGAGTTAAAGAATTACACTTTCCCAGGGGCATATGCCCCTAGATTTTGCTGTGGGCCCCAAGAACTTTCAGACCAGGGGCCCAAAATAATATGTATAATAACCAGAAAACCTGTTTTTGACAACTATTTTTCATCAATAGACCTTTTCGGCCCTTAACCTGAAATCCAAGTGTCATACCCTGATTTCTGGAGAATTAGTCCTACCTAGCCAGTTGAAATATCTGTTTTTTGTGAGACATTGATTTGACTTATACTCAAAATAGAATTAATTGCACTAACCAATCCAATAAAACATTCAATAAATCATAAATGAAATGGACATCATACCAATGTGTAAAATCGCATTTTTGGAATTTCGTTTTCTTTTGTCACTTTTTCTGCCATACCGAGGCCAAGTCATGAAAAGCCAGTTGCAAGTGGTGGAGGAAACTGGAGCACCGGGTGAAAACCACCACCTAACGCAAAGTCACTAGCAACTTTCTCACTTGCCCCGGCCAGGATTCGAACCCGGGCAGTGGTGAGTACCCATGTGCCAGCCTGCCAGGTTTTTTTGTATCCTTCTATAGGCCAAATTAGCTACAAGCAGCATAAGCAGGGCTCAACATAAAGAAACAACTTTGTAAGCCCAGCAGGGCTAGTTACCGAAACTTTTACTAGCCCTGAAATGTTTTTGCTAGCCCTGATATTAATGACAACTCTTTTCAAATAGTGACCTCTGTTGATATCATAGCCTCTGTTGATAACATGAAAAGAATACAGTGTATTGTGGTAAATTGAGCTAAATTATCATCCAGGTATGCAGAGCCAAATGTGGGCTTCATAATTTTTTAAGCGCTGATATTCTAATTCTATCTAGCCCCTCAGGGCTATTCTCAGGTAGAATTTACTAGCCCTGACTTTCAATAACTAGCCCGGGGCTATGGGGCTAGCCTTAACGTTGAGCCCTGATAAGGGTTAAAAGTGAGTGTCAAGAAATGGGCAATCATGATTTTCAGTGTCACATTTTCTGAGGAAGACAGCAAGATATGCACATACCAATCATATCTATATGTACTGCTACATACTCATCATGAACATGCATGGCACCTCTTGAGAACTTCCATAAAATAGGTTATAAAATTTGTAAGTATGAAGATGTACTCTTTGTACCATGGAAGCAGGGATTTAGCCAGGACCTGTCTTGCCTGTCTTTTGAACAGGCAATTTTGCTTAAAACCTCCTTAATGGACAGGCAAACTTCTATGATGAATTTTCAATTTTGACTTCTACGGGGTAATAAAAAACTATTTTACTAACAAACCAGGTCATGGCTGAAGTGTGAATCACCCTTTCTGAAACAATAGGCTATCAAATATAGCTAGTATAAGAATTTGAAGAGCTGTTGTGCACAGACATTTTTGAAATCCTGGCTAAGACCCTGCGTGTGCGGCAGCACACAAAGAAAATGAAATACTTCCTCAGTTTTATATATATATATATATATATATATATATATATATATATATATATATATATATATATATATATATATATATATATATATGAGTGTGTATATAGTTTTAATTTATAGGGGGGGTCCCCACCATGCCTGGTGGTGGAACAAGTTCATGTTTACTGGTCGATCCTCCGCTCATCGTAATATGCCGCAACAGTTCAGTTTTTTTGCGTTTTCGGGATACGATAAGGTAGCGTGCTTCCTGTTTCCCTTGACTCTCAGTCTTCAAGCCTAGCTTTTTCGCCTCCTTGTGAATGGCGGCTCGCTCGTTATTTTTGAATTCCGGCTCGAAGGCGAGATCATTCTGGTCTCCGGAGGCCGCGTAGTTTTGGACCATCTTACGGAGATGGCTAAGGACCGTCATATCTGCTCCAGAGAGCGAACCGAGGCCCTCTCTCTTGATCACCGTGATCTCCGCAGGGATCGGTTCTGAAATTCCCGTGCCGTCCTTGCCGACCCCTCCGCCGGTCCAACCCATCTTCTTGAGGAGTTTGTTTCCGACGTTGCTGTCAGGGATGACGTTCGTCTTTTTACTTGCGTCTTCGACAACCTCATCGCGGCTAATCCCCTCTTCGGTTGTATCCTCGTCTCGCTTGATCAAGATCGTGTGGCAAATTTTCCGCAACTTCCCCAAGGCTGCTCTGAACGCGCCCAACTTTGCGGCAGGCACTCCGCTTCTCGTAGACTTCCCGATGAGCTGACCCTGGAGGGTCACTGTGAAGTGTATATTCCCCCCAACGGCTGTGTGATCGAGCTCTAAGTTGGCCTTGTTGAACGCCACACTCTGTTGTAGGATGGCCATCGCATTGTGACTGTGTTTCAGGACCTTATGCTGAAGAATAACAAACTCTGAGAGATCGTCGCTGCAGACCTCCTGGGGCCCCGCACCCCCCATGCTGCCACCCTGCTGCTGAGATGGCTGTTTCGGTAGTTTCTTTCTTTCTTTCTTTGCCAGTCTTTTCTGCTGCTTCTTACTTAAGGTCATAATTACTGGAGGGACTGACCGCTTGAAGTTCTCGATGTAGATATCGGACCCAATGAGAGTCTTCTTGCCGGGCGTAATCTCTACGATGTCCAGGTAGGGCTTGCGAATCACCTCTACTGCCATTGCGTACGCAGCCGCGCGGGCACCTTTCTTGTTCCTGTCAGTACCAGTGCCGACAAAGATGCCATCTATTGCCAATTCACAAATGTATCCTGATTGGTTGCAGTCCTCGTCTGTGCTCTGCACCATTTTGAGTTCGTTGAGTGCATTGTGTAGATGGTCGATTGGCGATCTGTGTGGTCTCTTTGCAATATATTGACCAAGTGTTGGAGCCAACCGCATGAATTTCTCCAAATGATATTCAAACTCATCTGAATAAGACAAAACGATCAATAAGTAAATGGTAAACCTACAAAATGCACAAGGTAGGCTGAGCAAGTGAGCATAGCATCTAAACAAGACAAAACAATCAGAAGTAAATGTTAAACCTACAAAATGCTCAAAGCCTAGCAATCATTCATTTTCACTTCATTTGAATCTGATCCAAGATGTAAACCAACTAAAGCTAATTTAGTTCTACCAGAGAAATATATCCCCTTGATCCGCAACACCATAGGCACAGCATGCTAGTACCTAGGGTATGTGGGCCTCGGGTTATGCGGTGTAGCCTGGGGAAGTATTGGTCACGTGATCTGATCTGTGCAGTAAGCATGCAGCATCATATCTAGGTCAGATAGGTTGCCAAGGAGATGGGAGGCAGCGAAATTTGATGATGCATACACAGTGCCCACTCCCTGTCTACTACTCTCAGGTTCTACACTTACTCACTGAGTGACACAGTCTTAGCCAGCAGGGTGAATGCCTGAATGGGTGTCTTTTTGGACACCCAAACCCCTAGAAAGCACCACTCTGGACAGCCAATTTTTTGTGAGGAATTTTAATCTCAAGCGAATTACTGAATTTTTTCATCTCAATATAATTCCCATGACACTGAATAAGGATATTATGCCTTATTTTGATAAATGTATACGTAAATGTATACCGTATGTTATGGTTGAAATTTTAGTATTCTTTGGCCCCCTAAAAATTTGGACTCCCAAAGATTTTATAATTGCCAATTTAGGCCACCCAGTTTCTGAATCCTGGCTAAGACCCTGTAGTGAGATCACCACTGGTGCCATATATGATCAGCCAAAGGAACTTACATCTTGACATTAACCCATTAATGCTTAAAGAGATCATCCAGCAATTGTCGTCTGGATCTATGACACTTTTGACAATAACTTCAGAATTGAGAATGATTTTACAAAATATTTGAAGGAGAGTTGTTGGTAATGTTCTCATAAACTTCAAGGAGTTTAAAACAGATAAAAAGTATTGAAGTATATATTAAAGGGGAACTTGGGAAAGAGCAAATCATAGGTTTATATAAAAGATCGTAAACATATAGCTCAACATCTGTCATATACAGGGAAGCCCTAGAGCTCCACACAAAGAGAAATCTAAAATTGCAATCAGTGAATAGCACCTCCTCTAGAGTCAGGGCCTCTGCCATTGTGAATCTAGGTCATCAGCATTGTGAATCTAGGTCATCAGCATTGTGAATCTAGGTCATCAGCATTGTGAATCTAGGTCATCAGCATTGGTCGGCAAAGGAGCTTAGTGATGTATAAGACAAGCACAGGGAGGGGACAGGAAGTGATCTCTGCCACCCAATTGAAAAACATGGCCACAGCCAGTGACTGCCAGGGGCTGGGCTGGATGATGGCAATATGCAAAAATCATCCCTCATGGGATCACTGAGAGAAAAAGAAGGGCAGCATCCTGTTCTTAAAGTGTATTACTTTCATATATAAGCTGATATGTATGTGAGCCTTTAGGGCCCCTTTAATATTTTCACTATTTTGTTTTGTTTCATGACGATTTTCTAAAAAAGCATATTCAGCTTCGTGCACTGGTCACAATCCAGGCGCTGACTCGCTTCAAAGAAAGTGCAGAAGAGAACCACTGTCAAGTGGTGCATTCTGCTCTCTATGGCTTCAACTTCAGGGCCTGTGACATCTGGGAGTAGTAGACAGGGAGTGGGCACTGTGCATGCGTCATCAAATTTCGCTGCCTCCGACTATATGAGTCATAGATAACCTGTGTACCGCAGGATTGGCTGCCTGCTGAAAAAAATCATGTGACCAATTCTTCCCCAGGCAACACCGTGTAACCCGAGGCGCACATCACCTAGGTACTAGCATGCTGTGCCTATGGGGTTGCGGATCAAGGGGATGTATTTCTCTAATGACATCAAGCGTTGGAGGCCAGGATCTGTCCTATCTGTCTTTTGGACTGGCAGTTTTCTGAAAACCTCATTTTTGGACAGGCAAAAATTTCGGGGGAAAAGTTTCAATTTCGACTTTTTGGGGGTAATAACCAAATATTTTACTAACCATCTTTTAGGACATAGCTGTTCAAAGTGAAAAGAGCCCTTTTCAACACAATGTGCTATTAAATGAAGTTGTTATAATGATTTGAAGTAGATATAGCTAAATCTGGACGGGCAGAAATTTTGGAATTGCTGTTTTGGACAGGCATTTTTGAAATCCTGGCCAGGACCCTGGTTGGAAGGGCTTTACCACTGGGCCAATGGCAATTAGCCTCTGCCGAACTCTCCCTATAAACATAGCTCTCTGACTGCGCTTATAAGCCAACTGTCCTTAAAGGACAATTAGACCATGAATTGAATCGAAGTTCCCACAACTGCAATTCTCCATAACAGAAGTATATTGCTGTTTAAACACATCCTAACACACAAGAAACAGAGCTACTGGAGGCTGCCATTTAGAAGTCTATTTATAGCGTATCTGAAGCTGCTTGCCATTAGCAGCTACCTTACTGCTCATGACAAGTGTGTATCAGGAAGCTTAAGATAAGCTTTTAAGGCCTAGAAAAAACTGTAGGTAGGTCTGTAAAATCTTATTTTTTATTATTATTATTTTGGTCAAAAATGTGTTTTATGCATGTTTTACAATAACTGGGAGTTGGGAGGGAAGAAAAAAGGGCAGGGATTTTTTTGAATAAAAGCTTGTTAGGGTAGGGTTACAGGAAACAAACTTTTTTTAGGCCTCAAAGACTTAGATAGCCACTTCCACAGAACAAGACTCTTGGGCTATAGGTGGAAGCTAGCCTATTCAGGTTGAAAGGCTGGTTTCATATCCACTTGTTTTATTTATCTCAGGTTTTATTCATGGTGTTATAGTCCTTCAAGGTCTGTGAATGCTGGTTAGTAGCTTAAATGAAGAAAAGACTGGATATGTAACGAGAGACCAATCACTATATGCGCTATAGTGAAGGGCTGGACCCGACAGGGGTGGTTTCTGATCTGGCAATCAGCGTGAGGTCATGAGGGAACAAGGACCAATCAGGGCTCTTGCATCATTTACATTACAGAGAAACCCGTGCGCCAGGATCATCTGAGCATGCGCAGAGCACAACTTTTGGGCTATTGGTTGAGGCTAGCCAGTTAAGGTCGACTGGCTGGTTTCATATCCACTTGTTTTTATTTATCTAAGCTAGTAGGTCTAGGCTTTAAATGTGATGCTTTTTCTACCCTTGTGTTCTGTGTGTGTGTATCTCTCTTTGGTGATAAAGAAAATGTGGTAACTGCAAATACCTCCACTACCCCCACTTTGGGGAGGATCTATTTCAGATGGTTTGAACATCTTTGCAGGTGGCCCCTCCGGCTCTGTAAAACTATTTGTGCCAGCATTATTATCACTGGTTTCTGTACTTGTTGCGCTCGCTTTGACAAAAGAGATCATTCCTTTCATGTGGTGTCCTATCGGAGGCTTATGGACACTCTCTTGTGCTCGACTTGGATAAGGGTTCATTGTCATTGTGGATGGCCCTTTTGAGTCTGAGCTTGAGTTGGACTGCTTAGAGTCATCTGTCGCCTTCACAAATGCAACTTGTGTTCTTTTGCGTACTTTGCCCCGAACTTCTTCGAGATCATCTTGTATTTCAAATGCGAGCTCCTTGATTTGAGCCATGACACCAGCTGGATACCTGCACCCATACATCTCAATGTTCACAAAGCAGCTTGCCAGACACAGGAGTCTGTCTTCGGGGAATTTGTCATGATGTGCGAGCAAAAAGCTGCGACGGATCTTCCAGTCAGTGGAACTTTCATGCTCCAGACGCATGGAATCTACATCAAAATCGGCCATAATTGTCTTCAGTATCTACTTTCTTTGTTTAAAAAATGAAGTCTCTCAAAACGATTCAAACCTGGCCCAAAAAGGGCGAATGTTGAAGGCAAGTTTGCTTGGGCTTCTGTGAAAGAGAAGGCATGGACTGAACGGCAAACCGCAGATAGTCACCTCGTAGACGACAAGATTCGACTAATGGTACCAGCTACAAGTATTTGATTTGTGAAAGTGAAGGCAGTTTAAAAAGCTTTTATCTAATGGATATATTTTTAAAGCAACTACCCAATAGATCATTGTGTGTTATTTCTGTCTTTTCTTTTAAACGAAACGCATATTGATAATTTTGCACTAAGAAATAATATGACTTTTCTAAGGAATCCAAAAAAGTAATAATGATGACTATATTGATAATGATAATATAGATAATAGTAATACCATTAATAATAATAATGATAATGATATTAATAATAAAATAATAATAATAATAATAATAATAATAATAATAATAATAATAATAATAATAATAATAATAATAATAATAATAATAATGATAATAATAATAATAATAATAATAATAATATCAATAATATTAATAATGATAATAGTTATTACAATGATGATAATAATAATTATAATGAAAGCAATAATAATAATAATGATAATAATAATAATAATAATAAAAAAAATAATAATAATGATAATAATAAATAATAATGATAATAATAAAAATGATAATGCTAATAATGATAATAATAATGATAAATGTTAAATAATAATAATAACAATAATGATAATAATAATACTAATAATAATACTAATAATAATAGGAAAGATGATAATTACCATTTTGATGATAATAATAATAACAATAATAATAATAATAATAATAATAATAATAAAAATAGTAATAGTAATAATAATAATATAAATAATAATAACAATAATAATAATGATAATAATAATATTAATTATAATAATGATAATAATATAATTATAATGATAATAATAACAATAATAATAATAATTATAATAATGATAATAACAATAATGATAATGATATTGATAATATGATACTCTATATCAGGGAATACTGTGGCAAGAACTTTTTGATATAATCCAGTGCAACTGGTATGATCTTAGATGAATAAAAAACAAATGGAAATGAAACAAGCCGGTCAACCTGAACACGCTGGCTTGTCGTCCACAAGGCGAGTTGCATACAAGCGTGGTCATCGATCAACAATCGCCGTATACACCGCCATGACCGAATTCATCTATCTTTTTTGGTCCGTCCGTTTCATCGGCAGAAATTGGTTTATGTCGATCGATCGTCTCTAAACAGCATTTTCTGCAAGTGAACGCAAAATCTCTTGTACTCCTACCGGTAAGTTTATGGTTTATAGCGCAGGTTGTTTAGGTCTGTGCAAAGGAATGAATTGAGTTGAAATTGAGAGATCCAGCTAGTCGTTCACTGGTCCATGAAAATGCCTTGTGAATCGGAGTAGTTTAAAAGTTTAGGCTTGTAACTTTTTTGTCCAGGTTTAGAAAATCTAGATCTATTCACATGTGTTGAATTCCATGTCCTAATTTGTTGGTGCATGACCATTCATCCTTTAATCATATTTGCAAAACATGTTGTTATTTTTATAAAATTATCTTGATCTACGTAGAGAACAGAATGAGACACATTTCCGCTTAGATGAATAAACACCAGTGGATATGAAACCAGCCAGGTATCCTGAACAGCCTAGACTCAACAAATAGCTCAAAAGCTGTGCTCTGTGCATGCTGGTGCACAGGTTTCTCTGTTATGTAAATGATACAATATCTAGAAATGATTGGTACTTGCTTCCTCGTGACCTCACGCTGATGCCAGATCAGAGACTGCTGGCCAGCCCTTCACTATAGCACATATAGTAATTGGTCTCTACCAGTCTCTCTACATATCCATACTTTTCTTCATCAAAGATATATATATATATATATATATATATATATATATATATATATATATTATATATATATAAGGGATGTCATCAATAGTCGACAAATCGATCGATCAACATTTTCACTTTGTCAATTAAATTGAATCGAATGGTTGGGTATCGAATCGAAATAATCGATATTCTGCAACCCAATAACGGCATATGATTATTAATAAAAAATACACCTTTCCCAGATATTTTCATGTTAAACTAACGCAATGTGAAACTGGTAATGAACAATTTTTCTATGGCTTTTGTAAGAGAAATTGGAAGGAATGGTGTACTTTACTCAGGCATATGGCCATGACACAGGTTATCGAACTGAATCGAATCCAATTGATATATATCGGAAAGAGTATAACAATTTATCAAATTGAAAAAAAGGGATATCAGTGACATCCCTACAAATAATTGTGCCCTACGAGCACGTTACTGTATATTGAATCAAATCGAATCGAAATATATATCAATTAATCGAATCGATAAAATTTCATATCAATGACATCCCTAATATATATATATATGTTCACTATGTCAATATATATATATATATATCTATATGTATATATATTAATATATATTAATATATATATATATATATATATTAATTAATATATATGTGTATATATATATATATATTTATATATATATATATATATATATATATATATATATATATATATATATATATATGTATACACACAGATAGATGTCAGTTCTTTTATCCATCATTTTTCTTTTCAGTTCAAGTTTCCTCATCATGGCTGATTTCGACGTAGATACCATGCGACTGGAGCATGAAAGTTCCACCGACTGGAAGATCCGTCGCAGCTTCTTGGCTGCACATCATGAAAAATTTCCCGAAGACAGACTCCTGTGCCTAGCAAGCTGCTTTGTGAACGTAGAAATGTATGGCTGCAAGTACCCAGTTGGGGTCATGTCTGAACTTAAGGAGCTCGCTTTTGAAATACAAGATGAACTTGAGGAGCATAGAAACAAAGTGAGTGCAAAGATCATTAGTACTTCTTTGTTTAATCCATTCTGCTCTGTAATACCTTAAACCATCCAGACTATGTTTGTTATACTGTATAATTTGTCTGAATAAGCACACAGACTCCAAATAACCCACCCCACCTTTTTTCTGAAATTTGTTGGAAGGGGCAAGTTAGCAGACAATATTTTTTGGCCTCCCCAACTTTGCCAATACCTCTTCTAGTAATTTTTTTCCTAACATGCTAAGTGCACATGTGCGCTTATTTAGAAACATATGGTAAGGCCTAAAAAAAAAGTTGTTTGTTTCCTGTAACCCTACCCTAACAAGTTTTTATTCAAAAAAATCCCTACCCTAAAGTTTTTATAGCCCTCCCAACTCTCAATCAACGTACAATATGCATAAAACACACATTTTTGACCAAAAAAAATAATGCAAAAAAAAATCTTTTTACCAACCTACCTACCCTATTTTTTTTCGGGCCGTTACAGGAAACAAACAATTTATTTTTTAGGACTAATAAGAAGTATTTGATAGAGAAATGTTGACCTAAATCCAAGAAACAACTGTAAAACAGCTATTTTAAATCCAATGATTGGACAGGTATAGGAATAGTAGACAGCATTTTGATTTTGTGATTGAGTTGCTGATTTTATCACTAACGTTTCCTTTTTTCGTTTTGGTTCTCTTTTGCAGTCAAAGAAATGATGACATCTTTTTATCACCTGAGGCGGAAAATTGACTCTCTCATCATACTACATTCACTCATCATCATTGCTTGATTCCCAGGATCGATGCATGACAGAAATAGATAAAATAAACTTCTTTCAAGAAATAGGCATGATAATCGATACTCATTTTGAATGGGATACTGATTTGCAGTAATACTTTTTATCAAGATCTCATGTTCTTGAAATCGAAACACTCATTTACAGATCTCTGGCATTTTTTAGAATACCATGCTAAAGAAAGATGTGTTTCACCAGTTTTTGATGCAGGACTGCTATTCATTAGAAGGGACAAAGAACTCATTCTAACTTATTAAAGAATTCTCTATGGCTTACAAGTATGAATAGATTTAGCCCATTTGCATGTGGTGTACATACATAGACTGGCCTAGTCATATTTGGAAATATATTAATAAGAGTGTATAATCATTGCAGCAAGATTTTTAGTCACATATTTCTTAACATTATGCTTTGTAATAAGGTATTTCTCTTGAGGACGGAATTTACATAACCATTTATCACTGTTGTGAATATGTGTTAGCATGGAATAAACATTAAGTCTAAAATATCTTGATCCACAGAAATACTTTAGTATTGCATTTTCTAAATCTTTAAAAATTCATACCATATTTTATATGTACTTGTACACTTGTCAACATGAATATGATAATAAAGCATTTTAATAAATATACCTATTTTGTTTATTTTGTCTACAGTGTTTTTTCTTTAAGAAAACTTCTTAGATTTTCCTTAATGTAAGATATTTATTGAAATTTTCAAGGATGCTGATAGAAAAATTGAGTAATATTCATAAGTATATGACCTGCAAAGATAATAGAATAAGAATTAAACAAATTGACCTACATACATTGTAAGCTTGAATGATGCTTTATATTTTTTTGTTTTGGGCGTACATCTTTTAGAAAATATCAATGACAAATGTAAAAAAAAAAAGTAAATTATCTCCAAATATTGTCAGGATTATTTCTATATTCCTAACTTACTGATAAATTCTGAATAATTATTTTGAAGGGAACCCCTAAGCATGAATGGTTTAACCCAAACCTAGTTAAAGCATAAAAAACATTCAGTTCAATTTGGTAATATTTTTCAAAGAGCATTTTGGTGACAATATTTGTAGGATGAATTTGAACAAAATTCCTACAAATATTTTGTACATTAGTGATTCTTTCCAAATTTTCAAAAGTGGCACAGGTCAAAACAATACTTTCCAAAAGAAATCACCATGTGTGAATATGTAAAATCAAATCCTGTATGAAGACTTGCGAATGGGACAGCCAGTGATTCCAACCCCTAGCGACATCTATGGAGGACACACAGAACTACAATTATAAGCATATAGGAACAAATGGCGGTACATGTAGTTATGATAAGTATTTGGCACCATCATGCCAAATGCACTGTGCCATTGTTCATTAAAGTGGGGAATATGTAAATTTACAACACAAAATAATTATTGGCCATTATTTTAGGCATCAATATAAACACTTGCTGAAACCAGTCTTCCGACTCAGTCTATATAGTCTATATCTCTGCAGAAACCAATGTGTCTGGGGCGGGTTTTCTTTGGTTTGGTTTAGCCTCGGGTTCGACGTTGGCCTTGTTCAAAACCATAAACGTTGATCGACGTTGATCCAACGTATCCCGTTCAGATCGTCATCGCAAGTAAACGTTGACACCGTTCAGATTCTGTGTTTTCCACCACGTTGATCAACGTTGATGGTCCTGAACAACGCCCAGTCGAACACGAGGCTAAACCAAACCAAAGAAAACTCGCCCCTGGTTTAAAATGAACAATCCTAATCTTGAGCTGGACACCACATGGTTTCCTCAACAAACGGTAGGGTCAGGGATAAAAATACATGTGAATGATCACTGGCCATCCTTTTTGACTAAGCGACTTTCTAGTACCCGGCAAAAACCACCGCCTAGCCCCAAGGAAAGTTGCCAGTGACTTGGGGCTAAGCGGTGATTTTCGCCGGATACTCTGGTTTCCTCCACTATTTAAAACTGGCTAGTCACGAATTAACCACAATTGGCATAAATGTGACGAAATTCAAATTCACATCCATTAACATGTATGAAACAAGAACAATGCTGGAAAGCTCTAGTGATGGTACTTATTTATGGATCAGCTTCTACCCATAGTCTGTGTGAAACACAGACGCACATACCTTTGTGTCCAAATCGAGTTGAACTGTCAGAGCAAATGTTTTAATTGTGTCTATACACATCTCAATGGCGACACAAGTCATACCTTTTTCATCATATGTAAGGAACTTTTCACAATTCGTCGGTAGTATATGGAGTGAAAGCTATTGCTCATATATATCACATTCCCTCACAAATCCTCGAGGCTGATAGATCAGTGTTTCATCGTGGTCTAAGGCGCTGCCGCTGACTGCTAGCGGTCTCTCACCACTGAATCCCTGCCGGGACATGTGAGAAAGTCGGCAGTGACTGGAGGTTAGACGGCCCTTTTGCCGGATACCCCGGTTTCCTACCCGGGTTTGCTCCACTACATACTACTGTCTAATCACAGATGAGCCTGAGTAAGGCAGAAAAAGTGACAAGAATCGAAATTCCTCAAATCAATTACATATCATTGTACATACGTCTGGTTTGATTTTACTTCTGTGCAAATACCTACGGCCAAAGATAAACAAAATACAACAATATCTGTTATATATGTCAGATCAAGTGTTCGTTTCTAATGCAAACAGGTTAACCGATAAAAGTGACTACAACCAAAATTTCGTTCCGTCCCATTTAAGGATCTAAAAAAATTGACACAGCAGCCATATGGACTCCCACACCCCCATGTTTATTATTTATGCAAAGCTAAGCCTACACCTATGTTTATTTTCGTTGACCCACCCCACAAGCTGTTTTTTTAACGGTGTTACTCCCACCCACAACAATCTTTTTTGGAGCGAGTTCCGCCCCCTTCTGGAATAGCCCTAAGCTATTTTTATAGGTATTCATGCGAACCTCTGAAAGGAGATTTCTAGGCATGAATGGGTTAAGCTTTCGTTGCCATGCTACCATAGTACTGCGACACAATCCCACACAGAAGATTAAAGGACCAGGGACTAAAGGGTTTATGTCGTGGAAAGAAAAGTAACGGATGGATATGAGAATCGTTAGCCTGGTTTCATGCACGCTGGGTTAGGTAGGGACGGCGGGGCAAGGTTTTATCCTTACGAGATAGAAACACGTAACCGGAATGAAATTCACTTCTCTTTAGGAAAAGTCCTAAGGAGTATTTTAGTTGCAAAGGTGTCTAACTCAGTCTCAGGTTCGAAACCCAGCGGGGCAAGTGAGAAAGATCCCATTGATTTCGGGTTAGGCGGTGGTTTTCGCCAGGTACTTCGGTTTCCTCCACAACTTTAAACTGGCTAGTCACGAGATGGCAGAAAAAGTGACGAAAACCTAAATTCGAAGTGTAATCCTAATCATCTTCAAGAACCCCCTCGTGACCAGGCCAGCACCACATCGTGATATTACTCTTCCCAGACGAGGTGAAAATCCCTGACGCAATATCAAAACAACGGCAATGCGTGCATAGCAACTGTAGCATTGACAATGAGCGCTGCCAAGATTTAACCTGGTTCGCATGAAGAAATCAATCCCTTACTGTGGCCGTCAAACAGTAGTCCAAAAGTATAAGATATAGTGTCGACAACTTCATCTACGGTGGCAGGGCTGTAGGGTGACAGGGTCATTTTCTTTGTGGATTCGGACGGAGAAATACCGCTACACGTCACGTCCACAGCAGACGAAACACGACAAGAATGTTGTCAATTACGGATATACTGAGGTTCAGTGGAGAAAAGCAAGAAATACGCGACCAAATCAACATAACGTTGCGGAGATGGCATATCAATTTTTGTAATCGTCATTTTTGTGTCATAAGTATGTAAATACTTGACTAACCAATAGTTGGAACTAATAAATAGAAGGTCCATGCCAAGAGTGGAAGAGAGAAAAAAATACATTGCAAAATACAGACGGTAACGAAAGGTTTGGTAGGGCGTCTAGGTTTTAACGATGAGACAGGGAATATCTAGAGCGCAAATACAACGTAACTTGTTTGTTTGTCTCTCATTGGCTGAGCGACGACACAAGTCTTCCTCATAGCACCAGACGCTGTATGGTCTCTTTGATTAGACCCCCTCCCTCCATACCATTCGTAACGTACACACTTTTGCATGAAATTTTCAACTTATGGTACTGTATATATAAACCATGGCGAATCAAAAAGGCCAAGTTATGAGGGACCGGGACATCCGCTTTTACCTGAGAAAAGTGATGCTGAAGCAGTTGCCATGGTTTCGCAGCAAGATGGCTGATCGCCATAGCAACGCCGTTCACGTGACCAATTGCTTGACAGAGTACCTGTTTTACAGCGACCAGCGTTTTGAGCAATTTTTTGAAGCACCTCCACGCGGGGAAACGGCTGTTCGTCTGGTAGGCGTCGACACGTTCGAATGTCGTCTGCTCCTGAAGAGAGCCGTTCACCCAGGATCATTCCAGGTAGTGTAGCTTTTAGGAAGAGTATACGTGACAGTCCAACACTTTTCCGAAAATTAAAAGTGCGAAAAATTCCAACACTTTTCAAAAAAGTTCTAGTCCATTCTAATCTTGCAATGTAACGTTCCTGCCAATATAGCGGTTATTTTAGAAAAAAATTCCTGGCTCAAAAACACTTTCTGACCCATTGCTGTGTTGTACGAAAGAGCATGCTTGGCAGACAAAAACTTAAATATTTTCCAACACTTTTTGAAAAAATGTATTTTTTTCGCGTGTTCTCTAAAAAATGTTGGAAAATATTTCAATTCATTTCGCATGTTGGAAATATATATATATATATATATATATATATATATATATATATATATATATATATATATATATATATATATATATATATATATATATATATATTTCTGCACTTGGTGTTGCTTTTACTTGATTTTGTCGGGCACTGGGGTTTCCACCATCATCAATTGTCTGGATTAAGTCTCAATATGGCAGAAAAATTAAAGCGACAGAAATCCAAATTCAAAATCAAAGTATCCAGGCTCAATACAGCGTTAAATAGGCGTGTCCCATCCCGTCCGGGGTATGTGAGAAAGTTACTAATGACTTGGGGTTAGGCGGTGACATTCTGGTTTCCTTCACCTACAACCGGCTAGTCAAGACTTGGCCTCAATGCGGCAGAGAAAGTGACGAAAGTATCATATCTCGGCACTGTGGTTGTAGCTTTCTCCATCATTTGTCACACGTTAATTACGATTAAACCTACACGAAGACAAAGGAAAAACCTGCCTATAATCCATACCAAAATATTTTCTAATTTTTCCCTTCGCAGATCATATCAGGACTGCAAAATGATTTACCAGCAGGTTATGCGCATGTGCGAGTGAATTCTTCGTTGACCTCTGAAGAGATGAGGTCAATAGTTCGGCACTGGGACCCATGTCTGGACGAGGACGGCTACGTGTCACCCACTAAGATATTCCACTGGTTTTCCACTGGTAAGTTCATGTCACTAAACTTTTCCACTAGTAAGTGACATGTCGCCACTAAACTATTCCACTGGTTTTCCACTGTTAAGTTACATGTCACCACAAAACGTTTCCACTGATAAGTTACATGTCATCACTAAATTATTCCACTGGTACGTTACATGTCACCACTAAATTATTTTACTGTTAAGTTACGTGTCACCACTAAACTATTCCACTGGTAAGTTACATGTCACCACTTAATTATTTCACTGGTAAGTTACACGTCACCACTAAACTACTCCACTGGTAAGTTACATGTCACCACTAAACTATTCTACTGGTAAGTTACGTGTCACCACTAAACTATTCCGCTGGTAAGTTACATGTCTCCACTAAACTATTCCACTGGTAAGTTGCATGTCACCACTAGACTATTCCACTTGTTTTCCACTGGTAAGTTACATGTCCCCACTAAACTATTCCACTGGTAAGTTACATGTCACCACTTAGCTTTTCCACTGGTACGTTACATGTCACCACTAAACTATTTCACTGTTAAGTTACATGTCACCATTAAACTATTCCACTGGTAAGTTACATGTCTCCACTTAACTATTCCACTGGTAAGTTGCATGTCACCACTAGACTATTCCACTTGTTTTCCACTGGTAAGTTAAATGTCTCCACTAAACTACTAGTATTCCACTGGTAAATTACATGTCACCACTTAACTTTTCCACTGGTAAGTTACATGTGACCACCAAACTATTCTACCGGTTAGCTATATTTGACAGCGACAAAGGACCATTAATTTACACATATTTTATGGCACTAAATAGCCTCTGTGTGCCGATGTACCTTTAAGCAACCATTTATTCATTCATTCCACTGGTAAGTTACATAGCAACACTAAACTATGGAATGCCATTAATGCATTTATTCACTATTTCTCTTTAAATAGAAATCATTTTTCTTTAAAGAAAAATTATTTTTCTTTAAAGAGAATTCATTTTTCTTTAAAGAAAAATAGATCGATTTTTCTTTAAAGAAAAATGATTTCTCTTTAAAGAAAAATCATTTTTCTTTAAAGAAAAATCATTTTCCTTTAAAGAAAAATCATTTTTCTTTAAAGAAAAATCATTTTTCTTTAAAGAAAAATCATTTTTCTTTAAAGAAAAATAAGCACCATTTTTCTTTAAAGAAAAATGATTTTTCTTTTTAAAAAGAAAAATGATTTTTCTTTGAAGAGAAATCATTTTTCTTTAAAGAAAATTCAGCCTTACAACGCCTTGGCTGACCATTTCACTCCAATTCAAGATTATTATGCCACGTTGTCTGTCTGAGAACCACGTTGAGCGATAATTGGGAGTCTTGCATAATCATGTAATTAATCCTTAGACGTGAGGGTCATTGCGCGATATTTGGGAAGTATCGGCTTCCCATATTTTCCGTTTGTTGACCCTTGTTATAAAACTATTGCTTTTAATTGTGGCCCCCATAAATTGACACGTAGTAGTTTTAATTCCAAGGCTAAGAGAAAGATTAAGGGAGCAGAAACAAACTTATTCACATCTTCTGGCCTAGAAAAATCAGGACATACACCT
Organism: Maea johnstoni; assembly: GCA_963942565.1. NCBI lineage: Eukaryota > Metazoa > Annelida > Polychaeta > Spionida > Magelonidae > Maea > Maea johnstoni. Next base: position 2,705,440 of record OZ012695.1, on the reverse strand, counting down.
ACAAAATAAACCATTAGAAAAACTTTGGATGAAGAAAAGAATGGATTTATTGCGAGAGACCAATTGCTATATGCCCTATAGTTAAGTGCTGGACTCATGCCAGGAGTACCAGATAAGGCATCAACGCGAGGTCACGTGGGAACAAGGACCAATCAGGGCTCTCATGTACAATTATCGCTTATCTAGCTTCAACCGCTGCGATACATGTGCTCAACATGTGCACACATTGACCGGAACTCCTTTTTAAACTTGATTTTTCTTTAAAGAAAAATGATTTTTCTTTAAAGAAAAATGATTTTTCTTTAAAGAGAAATCATTACCATTTTTCTTTAAAGAAAAATGATTTTTCTTTAAAGAAAAATGATTTTTCTTTAAAGAGAAATCATTTTTCTTTAAAGAAAAATCGATCTATTTTTCTTTAAAGAGAAATGATTTTTCTTTAAAGAAAAATGCTTTTTCTTTAAAGAAAAATCATTTTTCTTTAAAGAAAATCATTTCTCTTTAAAGAAAAATCATTTTTCTTTAAAGAAAAATGCTTTTTCTTTAAAGAAAAATGAATTTTCTTTAAAGGAAAATGATTTTTCTTTAAGAAAAATGTCTGATTTTTCTTTAAAGAAAAATCAATCTATTTTTCTTTAAAGAAAAATCAATCTATTTTTCTTTAAAGAAAAATCATTTTTCTTTAAAGAAAAATCATTTTTCTTTAAAGAGAAATAGTGATTAAATGCATTAATGGCATTCCATACTAAACTATTCAACTGTTTTTTAATGGGTAGTCACATGCAATATAACCTAATGCAATGTATAATTAAGTTTTGTTATTATTGTTATTTTGCAATAGGTATCACCATGGCGATCAAAAGACTTCAAGCGGTGGAGGAGCAGGAGGATGATGATGAGGATGTAAAAGGAATGAAACTATTAACCAATTGTCGACTAGTCAAAAACTTTCCCTCCGTCACGCTGTTACATGGAGAGGGAGAGAGGGCGCTGACTATTCGCATGTACCCATCAGTTAGGGGAACAGGGTGGCCCCAGGGTACCCGTCTCCAGCACGCCCTACCGAAGATTAAACCCTACAGCCAGTGGGGTGCAGAGACCCTCCGGGCCCTACAAAAACAAGCAGACGATGGACAAAGCCTGTGGTTCGCAGATGCCAAACCATTGAATATCCCGGAGTCGTCTGCGCAACATAACAGAAGGCGGCTCAAGACAGTTATGGCCGACTCAAACTTCATGGGACGTTTGTGGAAGATACGATTTGATCCTGCTGTCAATCATCTGATTGAAAGCACCAATCAAATGCCTTGGAATGGCGAAGCATTGCTGGAAGTCCTCCTCCTCATAGCGCACGTGCACAAGCCTAGTTTTGAATCCATCGACCTCGATGTCATCAAACATATTTATTTATTGGAATTCAAAAAATCTTGCACACAATATGAACATGTAGGTGATTTTCTACTTGTTTTGTTGCGCAGAATCGCCGTGTTTCTAGAAGAGAGGTCCTGTCCGAACTTCCTCTTTGCCAATGAAAATCTATTCGAATGTTCACCGTCAGAGGGAGCCAAAGCGGTTGCCGCCACGTTTCGTGAAATACTCAATGACCTTGAACTAGATTCGAGGAATCTCGTGAAATGGACCGGTCTGGTGCTTCCCGGAAATTCACATTCATAATGAACCGGAAATCCAAAAATGAATCACTGAGTTTCTGGGCGAAAGAAGTCTTAATCAATCAACAATTAATTTTGGCTGAAATGATTGATTATAGATCATTTCATATGTCGAAACCGAATTGGTATTCAGAAAAAAACAGGTGATATTAACTGAATCAGCCGTTTTTTTTGTCTAAAACTAGAATTAATCCGGAGACCACACGTTGTCTGACAACTTTGAACATAATTCTTACAGAATCATATTTGACAAATAAGTGAGAAGAAAGTATTACACCCGGAAGTACGAAAAAGCATACGTATCAGACAGAAAAAAAATTCCACCACTTTTTTTCCAAAAACTTGCGAAAAAAATGTTTTTTTTTCTCGGCATGTCTCATATGCTCTTTTGTACAAAAAGGAACAACACCTTTCAGTCAAATTCATCCCAAAATATAATTTTGTCATCAAGATATGTCCACATGTGCCTTAGCCAATGTACTCTCCAGATATGGATGAGTGCTATACGACTACATGTAGTACTGCATTTCGACCAATCCACACTCGAGAGTTTCCCTAGAAAGTATCGCCTGCTACTCTCCTACTTTTGAAAATAACTTAGAAAGAAAGCTAAAGTTCAAAAGATATTTCAAAGATAGTTGTTGTTTGGCTTCTAATCAACATTTCTCTCTCAAATGTTTTCAAGAAAATGCTTTTGTAAGTAAAATAGTTATAAAATCGTCAGGCCTCTTTTGGCCTCTCTGAGTGTAAATGTTTTAACATGATGGATGCACTGCACGAATCATTGAATACAATTTAATATTTTTGAAATGCGTCCTCTGTTACTATCTTATCGTTCTATCTTATCTGCAGCTCTGGATACTTTCGTGTAGATAATGATAAAGTCAATAAACCGCTCTAAAACACTAGGTTTCATGTATTTTACTCACATTGACATTTCACACTCCAACCATCACGAAAAACATCAAGTTGATTCGAAAACTATAAATGTAAGGAAAGGTTGCTTCCCTGTACAAAGAGAACGTTTCAGGAGGTAAAACTGTTTATGATATATAGCAATCATTGCTTTGCCTTTACCTTATAAGGTATCTGTCATAATTACAAAGATATGACCAAAATAGTCAGAATGATTGACTCTACAAATAATATGCGAGAAAGAGCTAGGAGCTAGTCTACCAGTTGATAAGTTGCTCCCCTACTCTACCAACGCCATCTGGTGCCCGCCCTGCTATGTTTGGGTCAAGGCCTTAGTGGGCGGGGCTGCAGCCAGCTCCCATATTTCTCAAGGACGACTACTGTACGTGTGCAGTTCTGTCTGGAGCAGATAAGTAAAGATGAAGCTACCATTATTCGTGGCTCTTTTCTCAGTTACTTTATTGCTTGTCGCGGCTACCTCTTCCTCTGGATATAGACCACGTAAAGCGCCACTTTCAGGTGAGTACCCTAATTAAATTTGGAGCGTTTTGTTTGTTTTTTAAATGAGATTTAATAACCGCTTGATGAAATGTAGAATCAATGAGATTTACATCTGTATCATTTTTAAGTGTAAGTATAGTGTGTGTAGCTACAGCACTAAGCTAACCTGTCTAGTTGTAGACCGTTTCAAGACAAAGCTTTTCGTTCAATCCATAGTGGTTAGCTTTCTAAGAGTACAACACGGAACCGCCATAGGTTTACTATTTATAAAAGTTAAGCTATTAACATTCGTATTTCAGCCAACCATTATCTGCCACGAAGAAAAAAAGAAAAAAGAAAGATAACACTTGCTGTCAGTGTATGATAAGTGACCGTCTTCATTAACTACCAGAGCTCTAGAGGCTGGACTTCTGTCCACGATTAGTTTTCGTATCAGCCTCTAGGTGGAGCCATCTCCATAATCAATCATAGCCGGAGGTAGAATTCTGCCCGCGTTTAGTTCTCGTTTCGACCTCTAGGTTGAGCCACGGACCTGACTACTGCAATCTTAATGAAGGTGATGAGTAATGGCAGCATTTGCTGTAGTTAACCCATTAATCATTACAGTTGCTCCTGACAATTTTAATGAAATCTTGCAGGCAAAAACAATTATAGGAAAATATTTGATGGAGAAATGTTGATCAGAACAAAATCAACAAATCGCTTTCAAATATTTTGTAAAATCACTCTTAATTTCTAAGTTTTCAACATAAGTATCATAGATCCAGACGAAAATTTCTCAAGGAACTCGTATGCAAACCAATCTAGTGCAGTATGAGAATCAATATACAAGTACAACTGCTATGCATCTATAACTGCTATTGTACCCTTACCCCGTTTCAGTTCGCTATTGTTACGATTGTAACTACAACCCTTATGGCTCGTACCACCACGGGGTGCAGGAAAATGCGGGTACGTCGGCATGTGCCCTGCAGGGAGAGGAGGAGAGACGCCGGGTGCACGCGGAACCCTGCCTTTCCGGAACCTGCTACATAAGACTCGACGGAAACGGACGTAAGTTTTCTTTCTGTTTTGGTGGTTGTTTAAAAATTCACTTCATTCTCTTTATTCTTCTTCGTTTCGTTTATTTTGTTGATTTGTTTATGTATTTAGTTTGTTCTCTTTATTCTATTTCGTTTCATTTACTTCACTTTTCATTTTATTTTGTATACTAGTATTCATTTTATCTGAGACAATTATAACAGTAGGACTCGGCCTTTCCCGCCAGTTACTAGTTTATTAAAGTACCAGTCTCCCATTTTATGTATTAATTCTTTAAATTTTTGTGCGTATGTACTCCTGTGTGAGGTCTCTTTTCCACTTTTATGTTTGTATTTAATTGTTTTCTGTTTGTATCATCTTTTTCTTTCACCTGTAACAATGTATTATGTGTGATTTTGCGTCGTCGTACGCAGTTAATAAACATACAATACAAAACAAACTAGTATGTAGATATACATGTAAATAAATACGTTTATATTATTGATAGAGTCGTTTAACTTTTTCTACTAATGATATTCTATGATATACTGAGGGCACGCACGTGGTCTTTGTTGCAACTCTCGCAGATTAATAGGTTCCCTTTGCCGGGAAAATGAGCCAAGCAGCCAGTCATTGATTGAAGTATTTTTACCTTCCTTCTTGTAGAGGGAGGATAAATAGTTTTATTTATCCCCCCTCTAGAGTTTTCGTGAAAAAATAAGGTTTGATTTTCTCTCCCCCCCCCCAAAAAAAAAAACGGCCGTGAAATTTTTTTTTCTCTTTCACATGGTCGGAAAAATAGGTTTATTTACCCTCCCTCTAGAGTGGTCGGGAAAAAAAGTTTTATTTTCTCTCCCCAAAAAACTTTCGTGAAAATAAAAAAGTTTTTATATTTGCTCTTTCACACTTAGTCCATCGTAACTTCTCAGGAATAAAGTCAATAATCTGCCTCTTTCTTCCCCCTTTTAGTGGTGTACAGAGGCTGCGCCGACGCAGCTAACCTGAACCTAAACGTGGAGAAGACTCGACAGTGCAGTGTTCAAGAGGGCTCCATCTACGTCTTCTGCCTCGGATCACTCTGCAATCAGGGCGACATCTTTCGGCTGTGTTACAGACCATTCTTATACTTCCCCTTGTCCAATGACAACAGCGTCTGAATTTTTACGTAGTTGTCGTCTGGATCTAAGAGACTTTTTACAATAACTTTGGAATAGAGAATGAGTTTACAAAATATTTGATGGAGAGTTGTTGGTAATGTTCTGACTGACATTTCTCCATCAATCATGTTCCTAACTATGTTTTTGCCAACAGTATTTCATCATTTGTCTAAGTTAGTTAATCCATTAATGCTTAACTAGGGCGACATATTTCGGCTGTGCTACAGACCATTACTTAACTACCCCTTGTCCAATGATAACAGCGTCTGATTTGGTTAACCCATTGATGCTCACAAAGGCCAAAAGCAGCCGGACAAATTTCAAGAAATCATCAGGTCAGGGAATAATTTAACTTTGGAATAAAGCATGAATTCGCAAAATATTTGTGGGAGAGTTGTAGATAGAGTTCTGATGAACAATTCTCCGGGAAATATTTTCAAAATGTTGCATTTGTGGGAGAGATATTACCAAAATAGTCAGGCGGTTTTGGCCGCTGCAGGCATGAATGGGTTAAAATAATCGCGGCCATTCATTGTCACGGACTTAGTTGCCTGACGCATATGATTGGTTTCAAAATTACTACATTTATCAGCCGTATATGGCAAGTTACAAGCGGAGCATTCGATCAAGTAACGCACAGACATACGTATAATGCAAATGTTTAAAAGTGAAAGAAACAATTGATTAAGAGAAAGCCACACCCCCTCTTATTTATGTAGTCATGTTAATGAAGTGAAATAAAATGATGATAAACTACGTTGTAACGAGTCAGTTTCCTCACGTCAAGATAGTCCATAAAGCAATTTATAATATTAGTACAAAAGAGCATATGTGACAGGCAGAAAATAATTCCAACGTTTTCGGAAAAAGTGTTGGAAAAAATTGTTAATTTTTCGCCTGTCACGTTAGACTTGTTACAAGCCTGTGATATCTGGCTCTTTCACTGATCTGACCTGAGTTGATTTCACTCCAGGTTTAGTTCTGAACAAATCCTCAAGGGGGACACACTTGAGCTCTAATTTCACTCAGACATCCTAGTATACCGCAGAGCCATCTATCCACAAGGGAGGACATTACAATATGGCCTGGGAGGCAGGCTACTGTCACGTATGCTCTTTCGTAGATTTGCCTAAACCATATGTGAATAGTCTCCGGTTTCCCATGCATGGCAGATACCGTGAGAACCCCCAAAACGTATTGTTGGTTCATCGCGAGTCATATCAGAGACATCTATAACGTACAACTATCCCATCTTCTGAGCTTCCTTTCTGATCTTAACCGACTGATATTTGCAGCTCTTTTCGGAATTTTCGTCTGGGTCTATGCTACTTTTGATAACTACCTTGGAATTGAGAATGATTTTACAAAATATTGAAAGGAGAGTTGTTGGTAATGTTCTGCATAACCTTTCTTATTCAACTCTTTTTCCAACTATGCCTTTCCCTACAAGATTTTATCAAAATTGCCAGGCTGCTTTTGGCAGCTTTGACTATTAATGGGTTAAACGATCTCTTCTGCATTGACATAGTTTAGTTCCTATGCTATAGAACATCTAAATCTTACTTTTCTCTATCGTTTACTTCATAACTACATCGGGTTTCACTCATCGAAGCAAGATAATAACAAAACAAAAACAGATCGACGTAAACAATACTGTTATTTATTGATTTTTATCTGTTGAAAAAGTGGAATTGAAAAAATAAAGAAGGGTAGCAAAAATATATATTGTGACGTTGACTGATGATGTGCCGGTTATGTGGCGGACGAGCGCCGGTTATGTGCCGGATATACGGAGACGTAGCTACTTGTTGTAGTAGTAGCCGTAGACGTGTCCGCTGCGTGTGGTACGTGGGTTGGGAGTCAGGTACTCGAAGACGACGGCGGTGGGCTTCTCAGAACCGGTGTCTGCAGCATGCATGCGGCGACCATTGGCCAGCGAAACTGAAAAACACAACCCCATGGTAAGGCCGAGACATTAGTAGTTCTGTTGCCCTTTTAGTTAACAAAAACGATATTTTACGTTTTCCACAGCTTTGGAAAAAGAGATTTTTCTCTAATTAATTCCAATAAGCAATATTAATATTGATGTACTGTATGCTACTGTACGGTATTTTTTTTTATGAAAGTCACATTCAATAAAGATACATTGAAGACAAAACATAACAAACACGTGATTTTGGGACGGACTATTTTAATCATCCAATCCGAGTAGATGGACTACACTTAACGTAGGCCTATAACAAATGAATTGCTGCATTTGAGTTCACTACAATTTACTACAATCTGGAATGTACCAGAAACCTTAATAATAAACTGAACCATTGCACTCCTACCAATAAGAATGGATATAAGAGCTATTTGTGTTACTACGTCATTAAAACACACCCACACCACATGTTTTGAGGCAGTGTACCATTAACTACGTTTCCTATTTTTGACCTGAAACTTAATTTTGGAAATGTGCACCAATATTCCAATTTTCAATGTCATCATCGAAATTGAAACTCAAAATGTAATCCCATTTTCTATTATCTTGGTTTCAATTACAGTGCATTGTTGACCACATGCTCAACATGTAGTACTCTCATGTTTTCTCTACCTTTCTAGTCCAGACTACGATAGTGCAGATGTAAAGGCCCAGTCACACTAGGGTCCGACTATCGCACGATTTTAAAATCGGCAGGTCGGACCCGATTTTTTCACCTATCGCCTGCGTCTAAAAAGTCGGTACTGGGTTAATATCGTATATGTCGCAGTCACACTAGAGCTCGACTATCGCACGATTTTAAAATCGGCAGGTCGGACCCGATTTTTTCACCTATCGTGCGTTCGTCGCATCCGATTTTTAGGCCAAATACAAAATCGGATCCGACTAAAAAAAGTCAGTACTGATTTGCGAACCTGTTTGCAAATCAGTGCCGATTTTTGAAAAGTCGCAAGACAATTTTTTGACGCATTTTTCTAGCAATAAAATCGGCTCCGATGAATCGTAAAAGTGTGACTGCAAACATCGCACGACTACTTTATCGCAAGACAAATCATTGACGCATTTTTCTAGCAATAAAAAAATCGGCTGCGATGAATCGCAATAGTGTGACTGCAAACTTGTCTATTTTCAAAATCGGAACGTCCAGTTCCGATTTTAAAACAAGCAAAATCGGATCCGATTTTAAAATCGTGCGATAGTCGGACCCTAGTGTGACTGGGCCTTAAACGACAGAAGAAAAATGTGTAATTTTTTCCGCTGTTTTAATTGAAAACGGCAGAATTTTTTTTTAAATTCCAGTTTTTCCGAAAACAGCTGAATTTTTTTTAAAATTCTGTCCTTTTCCAGAAAAACAGCGGAAAACTTCTTAAAAGAATTTCTGCAGTTGACGCCTACACCATCGTACCAGACGGACTATTGTGACAATAAAACATTATTCCAAATTTAAAAACCTACAGAGGAAGAAGATGACGGCGACTGCCATGGATACGAAAGGCATGCAGATCTCGCGATCTCTCTCAGGGAGGCCCAGACGCCCGCAGTAGACGCTGTAGATGGCGTAGTTGATGGGTACCCATATGGTATAGAACATCACCAGCGGGCTCAGTACCTTCAACGTCTGGCGCGCCAAACGCAAGGGGGCGCTACGATCGAACATCACGTTCGGGAAGAACAGATTAATGCTCCCTGAAAAAAATATAATACATACAATATTTATGGTTAAGGTCGAAAAAAATATTCTGCAAATATAAATACTTTCTGTAAATTGACGATTGACAGTTTTAAATTCTAATAAAAATAAAAAAGTAGTTTTTGGCTACTACTACTACTACTACTACTACTACTACTACTACTGTAACAGTAGCTGCTGCTGCTTGTACTAGTGCTGCCAGTACTGCTGATAGTAGTAGTAGTAGTAGTAGTAGTAGTAGTAGTAGTAGTAGTAGTAGTAGTAGTAGTAGTAGTAGTAGTAGTAGTAGTAATACTACTACTACTGCTGCTATTATCTTAAGCTTTTGATACACTGTACAGTACCGGTTTTTAATTCCTGCACTAAATGCGCGGGCAGAATGGGCTTAAACACATGCCAGATATGTTTGAAATGTTATCCATTGGTGTTTATACAAACAGGCACTGGCTGCTTCCGGTCGACTGGTGCAGGAATTAAATAGCTGTACTGTACCTACCAAATTTATTATCATTTTGCGGTATTTTCCACTTTACTTACCTGCGAGAAAAAGCCAGGAAGCCAAGGCTGGTGAAAAGTGGAGACCATTGTCTATGACCTTAAGATTCTCAATCAGGGCGCTGGTGAGAAGGTCCAAGTAGAAATTGGAGGTGCGGCGGGGGAAGGCGAACAGCCATTTTGGCGGGTTCCCGCTCATTGCGGGAATCATGACGGAAATCAGAGCTGTTCACCGACCAAACGTGCGAAACGATGCAAGCAACGTGTTTCTCTACGCGGTAGCGAGACGACGTTGTCATAGGAACAATGTGACGTCACCCGTAGGTTTGTTACGTCATATGATAATCACATGGCGTCATTAATAGTGGGACGGGATAATGCGTCAGTCAGCATGCCTCAAAAATGACGTCATGTTTGCTGACGATATTTCCTAGTTAGTTTAGTGTATTAAAGTGATGCAAAGGTTCGTTTTAATAGTCAGTTAGCAAGCTATAATGCTCCATCTGCCCAACGTTCAATGCTTCTTTTTTTTAAATGAAATTAAAATCAAGCATGTCCTTTCGAGCACTTAAATATCTTTCGTGAATTTGTTTTTTGTTTCTATTTGTGTAACAATACGCTCTGTTTCGTAACAATGCGTTTGAACTTTCCATTGTTTGCGGCAATTTATTTTAAAACTTCTGTGGTCTTCGAAGTCTTACATAACAAGCATACTCTTTTACAAAGATTCAAACCCTACCTCCATCAAGCTATCTTAAACAGCTTAAGATTTAAAAAGTTGCGTTAATTGCTGATGATTTTCCACAATTATTCCAGAATTCCGACCATGCGTGACAGTTCTTAAAGATCACCTCAATTGCAGACCTCCTTGTAAATACTCTTCAATGATCCGTAGTGCACAATTCGTTAATGTAATTTCAAATCGAAGGTCTGAAGAACCTACTCATAAGTACAGGTTATTCAATATTGACAAAAAGCTTTGTCTATTAAGTTATTCATACCCAGCGCTTCGAAAAAATATATAGGATATCTTAGCAGACTTTTTGGGATAAAACACAAATTTGAAACAACAAAAACACTTTATGTCTAAAGATTTCCTTGACAGATATCTTCTTGATCTATGATGCTTTAGATATTACATTGGATTAGTAAGCATTTTTTCACAAGTCGCTTGGATGCGATTTATTGTTTAGGTTCTGACATTTGCTTCAAATATTCACCGAAAGTCTATTATGTATCACCAAGGTTTTCGTCGACGTGGTGATGAATAGATTGCAGAAATTTATTTTGTTCTACACTCTTATAACCCTCCAATGCTAAGGCTACTGTCGTCCAATGCACAAGGACACAATGCTATCTAAACCCTGTCATGTTGGTATTCATTGGATAGCTCTCGCTGAGTACTCTCAGATGAGTTCCCACATGGCAGAGTTACAGTCATTTCTCAGTTATTTGCATCATTTTGCATTGGCCAAATTAGCCACCAGTAGCAAATTTTGCTATTATAGGAAAATATACTAACATATTAAAAGAAAAACGACCATTCTAGGTTGCTCAAGGGTTATCGAGATCAATGAAAAAGCTGGACTATATAAAGTTCAAGTTTCATATTTATTCACATAATAAATCAATATTTCCCTTTCGAAATAGATTAACACAAAGAAACAGTTGAGGTTCCCTTATTTGTCTTTGCTGAAATGAATGACTTTGATCAAGAAGTAAGTATCTCTTGAAATACAGAAATATACGATCCCTTTTTTACCCATTACCGGGAAATACCCACAGTGGCCAAAAGTAGCCTGGCAATTTTGATAAAATCTTGCAGGCAAAAGCATAGTTAGGAAAATATTTGATGGAGAAATGTTAATCGGAACATCACTGGCAACTCTCCTTCAAATATTTTGTAAAACTATTTTCATTTCCAAAGTTATTGTCGATTTCTGCGGGAACTCTGAAGCATTAATGGAACAGTTTGTGGCGAAATAAAAGCGAGTTGCGCTCTCCTCATATCCAAAAATTCATACTCCTCACGATCGACAACAGACGACTTCACCGAAAAGCGCAGAATTTCGGAATCTATTGTTTAGTCTCCAGTCGTAAATAGCCCGCTGTACGCAGTGGAGACATCCGGGGTACGCGGTGAAATCCACAGCCTAACCCCAAGTCACTGAAAACTGTCTCACATGACCCGGTCGTTATTCTCAAACCCGGGCAGGCTCACATGCTGCTCACATAGTCCAATAATTTTGGACACAAATAGTGATATTTGAAACAAGCGAGGAGGGATTGTCACATCAAACAAGATCCACAATTTTGATATCACATTTCTACAATAATCATACTGTAACAAATTACCTTGATGCATGTACATATGTTCAGAGGTGTAGAGGCCCGATTACAAAAATAGCAGAAAACAAATTTTGTGGGTCAAAACAAGTTTGAGATATATTGCCCAATACTCGACAGACAACTCTCCTTCAGATAATTTGTAAAATTCTGCTATATCCCAAGGTTATTTTCAAAAGAATTCATTAAATAGACTGGAACCTCATAGCAGGATTCGTTTAAATAGCATTATTCTATATGCTTTCAGACCTCATTTTAATGATTGAATCAGTAGGAACAGTGATGCAAATGTCCGATTCCGTGTTTTACATAGACCCTTGAGAAAAATGAGTCTCCACTCTGATGCTGTGATTCGTCAAGACATGACGACATCAGTGCGCATCGTGGACAAAATGACGTCATCATTTCCATGGAGATTCTTTTGGCGCCAGGACAGTCTCTCTCGTCGCACACGTGGTTTCGTAATTCCTCGGCTCGCATTGAAGCAGTCGTCTGTCTCTTCCACTTGGTTCTGCAAAAAGGGAGTCAACCCGTTATCCTATGTATGCATAAACTTTTCCGTAAAAAGGATAGTCCACTACTAAAAGGCTTTGGAAATATCATTGGAATTCAGTAAAAACAAAACAAAAAAAAACAAAAAAAACACAAAAAAAACAAACAAGTATAATACTAGTTAATGCAGTTGAAGGAGTTGCAGGTTGAGTTTGATCAAGATTATTCCTCCAATGCATAAATATATTTTCCTACTATTTTTGCGGCGAGTTTAATTTCACGATATCAGCATTGTAAAGAGGTGCGTGAACAACGTTGATATTGCGGCAGTTCGCAAAAGTTAAAATGCGCAAATTTAAAGCTGCCTTCGGAAAATGCCTTCTCCAGAAAGGTACCTCAAAGCTAGTCACCCGGTTTAGTCCGCTACGGACATAATTGGGTTAATATAAAAGAGAAGGCTGTGAAATCAAGTTATCCGATTCTGACAAATGGTGACTGTGATATTCAAAGCCGTATAAAAGAGAAACCCTACGCTGATTCACAGCGCAAGCAATACAAGATATCACGTCACAAATAACAAAACAAAATGTCACAAACAACAAAACAAAATATCACAAATAATAATACAACATCGCAAATAACAAAACAAAATATCACAAATAACAATACAAGATATCACAGATGACAATACAATATATCAAAAATAAATAACAATACAAAATATCACAAAGAACAATATGAGATGTCACAAATAACAGTACAAAATATTACAAATAATAACAATGCAGTAAAGCCACTGTTAAATACTGGGGTCGCTATGTATAAAGTGAAAGAAGGAAAATACGTTAAAGGTTATAGATACTAGTATTTGGAAATGTAATACAAATAAGGCCAATCAAAACGTTGAATGGTTATGGCCGTATTTTTAGATAACACTTCAAATTATTTTAGCCAATACAAAATGATGCAAAAAGCTGAAAAATGACTGGAACCCTAGCATGTGGGTACTCATCTGAGAGTACTCAGAGAGAGCTATCTAATGAATGCCAACATGACAGGGATGGTTTCCTTAAATCTTTGCATCCTTGTCCTTTGGACATAAGTAGCATCATCACTGGAAGGGTTAAAATGCAAACGTAAAACTGGCAAAAAAGTATATTATTTAGATCTTCGTCACGAGAAATAAGATTTAAGTGGCGGCCTCCATGGCTGAGCGCTTTGTGTTGGCTAGACCAGTCTTTGTCTCTACACAATGCACAGTATTTAAGGTTTAACTGGCCTTAAAGTATGTGAGAAAGTTGCCAATGACTAGATGTTCACCCACTTATCAGCTACGTTAAAGCTTAGAATGGCAGAAAAGGAAACGATAATTAGAATGAAATTTCAATTTTCAAAAGAAATTCTTGAGCGACAAGTAATTTCCATACCAGCCATTTGATTGAATAAGTAACCTGGTGATATCCTTTTTTTTAAAGAATGGAAACAAATAGCGGGTCTAATAGAACTTTTTGAAACGTTTTATGCAAGTCTTACTCACTTAATAGGAATAAAACACAATTTCACAAACTATTTGTCGAAGAGTTGTTAGTCAGGATCTGATAAACACGTTTCTATCACACATTTTCTTAAAGATACTTTGAAGGCCTGCGTTGCTGACTGTTTGGCCTAAGGCCTTGCGACTGACTGCTAGCTGTCTCTCGACACTGCCTGGATTCGAATCCATTCCGGGGCAAGTGAGGAAGTTGCCAGTGACTTATGGTTAGGCGGTGTTTTTTCCGGGTACTCCGGTTTCTACAACATACTGGTTAGTCATGACTTATCCGCAATATGGCTGAAAAAGGTGACGATTATCAAAATTCAAGATACTTTAAAAAGAGAGAGCTTTACCGTCGGTTCTGGTACCAGGTTTTGACCTGGGTTTCCGTCAAAGTCAAAACTTCCGCCACATCCGCTCTGTCAGCTACGCTCAGGTATTTCTGACACCGGAACTTCCGCTCCAAGAACTGCAACTGCGCATGCGTGAATGCCGTTCTCCGTCGCCTAGGTTTCTTGAGAAGCCTGCCCTGTTCTTTATCCATGCCGTCTTCATCATCGTCTTCGTCTGAGGTCACTTGATCTTGAGGACTCCTAGTATTTCTCTTTGAACCATTGTACTCATCGTATGGATTTAATTCGCTCGTTCTCTCCGCTGTGTACGGCGATTGTGGAAGTTCCTCATATGTTTGTATTTTCTCTACAATGAAAGAGATATTCAATAAAATCAAGGACCTTATGTTACCGTGTATATCTCTAAGTAAGTGGCCAGAGACTTGAGGTTAGGTGGTAGTTTCGCCGGGTACTCCGGTTTCCTCCACCAACTGGTTAGTTATGCCGCACAATGGCAGAAAAAGTGACGAAAACCGAAATTTCTGATAAAACACTCCTTATTCAAGACTCAATTCAACCATTTTGTCAAGTGTGTCTTGTTGGGGCAGAATAAAAGTTGGAAAAAATATTCGATTTTTTGCCAGTCACGTATGCTCTTTCGTAGAAGTGTTAGAAAAAATGTGATTTTTTCCAGCCTGTCACATATGCTCTTTCGTAGTAGAAAAAGTATAACGACATACAATTCGTATGCGGTTTGATGTTTAGTCAATTCAAACACTATCTTTTTGCCGAGGCGGCATGTGAGAAAGTTACCAATGGCGATTTGTGTTTAGGACGCGTTGTTTCCCTGGCTACCCTGGTTTCTTTACCCACTATCAACTGGCTAGCCTCGATTTAGTCATAGTATTACCGAAAATAAATGAATGAACTTTCAAATTCCACGCTTGTGTGAACTGAGGCAATACAGGAAGGAAGGAATGTGTTTTTACGTCGCTTTCAACAGCTTAAGTCATATCAAGACCAGATAGAAACCTGGAAGCGAGAAGAAATTCCCTTTTTACGAATGATTCCAAGGGGTCTTTCAGTTGCAGAAGGACCATAGACAACCCTTCAAAACGCCGCACATTTATAAAGCGACCAGGCCAATATGGGATAATCTGGGTTATCAAGAAACGTAACAAAACGTGATGAAAATACATCAAAGTTCAATACAAAGTTCATCGGAGTTGTTGATCAATGTAGTGAGAAATATAATTCCGTCAAGTTTTGCTGATGTTCATGTCATTGGTTTAAGTGCTATTTCTAAAAGAATTGGAGATGTTGGAACAATTGCTATCATCTCATTCTTCAGGTAAATTGATAAGTCTAACCAATGGCGAAAATTGTTATTTTCACTGTACATCACGATTTTCAAAATATGTAACCGACACATATTTTAACCAATTGAAAAGTTTCTGATCGAGCTCCCATCAACACAGGCCTTGATTATTTCTTCGGAATCAACTTATTGAAAAGTTCAAGTTGGAACCTATTCTAAAGATATATGACTCGCTCGTTCGAACAGGGCAAGACATTCGTGCTGGACAACATCAGAATTTTGATCAACATCTACCCAATCCGTGTCTAAATATATCATACTTAAAAAGAAAGAAAATAGAACAAACACAATAAACGAAATAAGAAATAATAACTTCACAAAATACTTGAACGAAAGTAGTTAATTAGGTCCCGATAAATATTTTCCTTCCGATATATTCCGAAATGTGCTTAAAATAACAGGAGCGATTTAACTAAAATAGTCAGGCTTCTTGCGTCACTTCTAAGACATAAACATGGCTAGTAATTGTTGGACCATTTGAACCCGAAGTGAATTACGTCAATATCATGGAATATTATAAAAATATCATGGAAGATAATGTCATGGAATATCACAAAAAAATCAGGACAGGGTAGTCGCATTTCGTACATACCATGTTTTGGCTCGTTTTGTGTCGAATGTTATATTATGGAATATCGTAAAAGACCATCAAAATAACGTATCGTATATTCTCATGAAAAGTAAAGGAGAGGGGAAAATCACATTTTGTACGTACCATGATTTTTGGTTCGAGTTGTGGGATCATCTTCTTCCTCGTCAGATGAGTGAGCGCGCGGTCTATCATCCTGTCCTATGATATCCCGTATAAGGAATGATCTGGTCGTCATGGCTACAGAATGTTTCAACAAAAGTCTCTCTATTTCCAAATTACCAGAACTATTCCACAAAGGTGTCCACCTATTTATAAGAGATGATAAGTAACAGCCAACCTGGTCGTCGATTTCAGTGGCGAACGTTCCAAAAACGTATATTTCGTTTGATTCCTCCGGTTTTATCCACTACTTACAACTGGATAGTCGCGATTTAGCTGCAGTTTGGCAGAAAAAGTGACAGAAAACGGAAATTACGAATTTCCACCAAACCAATGTCTTTATAAAAGCGTGCTCTTCCCAAGTTCCATAAACTTCTATTCCCCTTTCAAATGTTTAAATCACTATTGATGTAGACACATACATGGTTCTTTACCATTCATTAAAATCTTTCTTGGATGAGACAAATAGAAATCTTAATCTCCGGGCATCCTTCTACCGTTTCCGAGACCAAGTGCTAATTCTTCCAGTGGAAAATCGCGAGAGATTTCAAAGTAACCGAGCTCCAGAAACGACCGGAACTCGACTGAACTAAAGACTAGACGTCAGTACATCAGATAACACATCAATGATAGGATAAATAGGGGAATAAAATCATTACTAAATGATTGCATATTTATTTATCGCCCACAGCAAATTGCCGGGAAAATTACCTACAAATTAAGAAAGAAATACATGGAAATTGCCAGATAATTTGGAAATCGTTCCCGCCAATTTAGGGCTTGTTTGACAACAGTGAAGTTGATGCAGCAAATTTCAGGACATTCACGCACGAACGCGCTCCAATGCAAATATTGGAAGAGTTAACTAACTCCCTTTCGCTTCATTACCGACACTCCCGCTTGTAAATTGAAATCGAGCGTCGGCAAAAGCTTGTGTTAAATATGACGAGCCGCTATGCGAACGTCAAGGGGGGCTATCGCGCGATCACTAATCAATCGTCGCTTCTTTTTATGCTGTATCTAAACTCACTTGCCGATTCAATCTGGCACCCAGCCAAATTTGTGTTGTGGGGATCTCGAAACTCTCATTACTTCAATTTAAGTAATTTCGCTCGCTCATCAATGAGATTATTTAAATGGGAATATTTCTTATGCAAAACAATTACACGCACTCTGCGAAAATACCGCACCATTAACTCTGAACTTTGTTTGGTGTGGGTTTTTTTTCGAACCAATCGTCACTTCACAAAAGAAGAATCTAAACTTTATCTTGGTCTCATGATCATTTGCATATAAACGGTAGGATACAGGTTGCCACTGCGTGCTAAGTGCATTGCTACTGAAGTGTCTATTGCTAGTGTTTCATGTACTGCTTATGTATTGTGTACTCTGCAGTGTGTATTGCCCCTGTACCGTTTACTGCTACGTACTGTACCAAGTACCACTACTGTTCCATCTAAAGCCCTGGTCACATCAGGCATACGTCCGCCGTGCGGGCTGTTTGCGGGCAGTTTACGGCCGAAAACCGTGGCGATCGCAGGATCACCTTGCGGGTGCCTCAAGGAGTTGGCCTCAACCATAGAGGTCGTGCGGTCGAAAATCAGTGGTCGTGGGCCGTAGAGAGGTTTGCGAACCTGTTCGCAAATCAGTCTACGGTCCGCGACCTACCTACGGACATTTGTTGACTTAGCGTCTGACGCACGGCAATCTTTAAGGCCGTGCGGCGCTCTCATTGATCCTTGAGAGTGCCTCACGGCACCCTTTAAAGAAAATAGATGTTAATTTTACTCCATAAGGACCGTGAGACCACAGGAAGGCCTCCTCAAGGCCTCTTCAAGGTGGCCGTACATCCTCCGTGCAAAGGGGTTAGTGCGTTAGGGCCGTTCCATATATATATATATATATATATATATATATATATATATATATATATATATATATATATATATATATATATATATATATATATATATATATATATATATATATATATATATATATATATATACATATATATATATATATTTATGTTTATTCTCTCTCTCTCTCTCTCTCTCTCTATATATATATATATATATATATATATATATGTATAAAAACACACACACACACATATATATATATATATATGTATATATATATATATATATATATATATATATATATATATATATATATATATATATATATATATATATATATATATATTCATATTTATATATTTATATATATACATACATATATATATATATATATATATATATATATATATATATATATATAAATATATATATATAATATATATATATATATATATATATATATATATATATATATATATATATATATATATATATATATATATATATATACATATATATAAATATATATATATATACATATATACGTATATATATATATATATATATATATATATATATATATATATATATATATATATATATATATATATATATATATATTTATATATATATATACTCGTATATATACATACATAGATAGATTTATATATATATATATACATATATACTTATATTGATAAATATATATATACATATATATATATATATATATATATATATATATATATATATATATATATATATATATATATATATATATATATATATATATATATATATATATACATATATATGTATGTATGTATGTATATATATATCGGGGGGGGGGGAGGTGGGGTAAAATAATTCAAAATTCGACCCCTCCCCCCCTAAAAAGATATTCCGTTCTTCCCCCCCCCCCCCCCCCCCCCACCACACTTTTAAATGGAACTGCCCTTAAACATTTCCGTGATTGTAAAATTTCTCACGACCGGCCGCACGGCTAATTCTGATGTGACCACAAATGAAAGATCTCTGACTGGACGCATGCGACCTGTTCACGGCACTTTGGACGCATGCGATCAATCAGCCGTACGGAGGCCTTAGTCTGATGTGACCAGGGCTTAATATTGCTACTTTTAGCAGACGAATTTATGATAAACGAATTTACCAATCTAAATCCATTAAAAAGAACGGCTGGAAGTTGCTGGACAGTCTTTAGACTTTGTTAATTAGGCATCTCAGCAATTTAACCAAGTATTAAGAGTTCCAATAAGTGTCGTCTGGAACTATGACAATAACTTTGTAATTGAGGTTGATTTTTTTCAAAATACTTGAAGGAGAATTGTTGGTAATGTCTTCATTAACATTTCTCCATCAAATATTAACCTTATTATGCTTTTGGCTGAAAATTTCCATCAACACTGCTTCTGGCCTCTGTCAAACGTAATGGGTTAAGCAACTTAGGCATTGCCCATTAGATATCCAGGGGGGGGGGGGGGGGGGGGGGTGCGTGTATAGAAGTTAGGGCACAATATTTTTTCGTTGAGATTCAGGGCTCGATTATTTTTTTTCGTCATTTCAGGGCTCAATTTTTTTTCTCAGATTTTGAGGGCTCATTTTTTTTCATCACTTTCAGGGACCTAAGTTGTCCAAGTCCGTATGCCATTGGCGCACAGGGGCCGTCTGACGGTGGCGCACTGCCATTGCGGCCAGGGGAGTGGGGGCTGCCAGAAGCAAAAGGGTTGTAGATGCCCTGAGATGCATTATCACCCTTATCTGAGGCATTAACGAGTGATTCCAGATGATGAAATTCGTTCTGTTTTGATAAAACAATTTACCATTGTTTACCCTTTTTTGGTGTGCAGGGCTGCCCATCCGTGGTGCAATGGCATTGCGGCCAGGGGTCTGGGGGCCGCTCAAGGCCCCAGAAGCCAGAGTGTTCTAGATGCTCTGAGATGCATTCTCAGCCTTATCTGAGCCTTAAATGAGTTATTCCAGATAAAAATTCTTCCCGTTTTGAGAAAATCATTTACCTTTTTTACCCTTTGTTGGTGTGCAAGACTGTCTGCCTGTGGCACACTGCCATTGCGGCGGGGTGTCTTGGGGCCGCTCAAGGGCCCCCAAGAAGCCAGAGGGTTCTAGATGCTCTGAGATGCATTCTCAGCCTTATGAGCCTTAAATGAGTTATTCCAGAGGAAAGTTCTTCCTGTTTGGAGAAAACAATTTACCTTTTGTAGCTTTTCTTGGTGGGCAGGGCTGTCTGCCTGTGGCACACTGTCATTGTGGTAGGGAGGGGGTCTGAGCGACCCCCAGAAGCCAGAGGGTTCTAGATATTCTGATATGCATTCTGAGCCTTATCTGAGACCCTTTTTTGGTGTGGAGCCCAATTTTTTTCATGGAGTCAGAGCTCAATTTTCTTTCACTGATTATCAGGGATCAATTATTTTTTTCAAAGAATTTCAGGGCACAATTATTTTTTTCAATTCTATACACGCCCCCCCCCCCCCTGGATATCTAATGGTCAATGCCTTCGTCCATATCGCGACGAATTAGAGATTTGAGACGTGAAGATCTATACCAGGGTGATGTGTTACCTCCATGGATGATCGGTCTAATGTATTGTCTACCTACACCGGGGAATGGATCCTATATATTCCATTCATTTTATAAACAAGTAAGGAAGTTGCCAGAGCCCTGGGGTATGCAAAAGAAAATTAACCACTGGCCTATTGAAATCTTGATTTTATCTAGAATACAGAAAAGTTGTTGATAATCAAAATTCCATTCCATTCGATAGCTATGAGCATGTGTCAACAACACTGTTATAGACTCTACGATCTTCACTCTAAAAAGTTCCCCATTAAAGAAGTCGGATCTTTTATGCATAGATTAAACTAAAATGTTTAACTACAGACAGATAAAAGATAAAATGAATGTAACAATGAATGATTTGACGAATGAATAACAATGAGCGAATTCTGTGTCAGTAAATAAGATGAATAAATAGATGTATACACTGTAGACGGATAGCTAACCAACTAACGTAATGGATGAAAGAAACATAGAGTAATGACCCACTGATTAGCAAAATAAATACTAGTAAATGAACAAAGCAATGGATTCAAAAAAAGATAACGAGATAGATAGAATAGATAATAAAAATGTGATAAATAGATAAATTTATAGATAAATGAATTAGTAAATGAATAAGTAAAAAGATAGATAAATAAATCAATCAATAAATAGATAGATAAATACATAAATAGATAATAGATAAATAATAATAGATAAATAAATCAACACATAAATGAATAAACACATAATAAATAAACGAATAAATAGATAAACAAATAAATATATGAATAACTAAATACTAATTTAGTAAATAAACGAATGAACCAGTTAATACATAAATTGATAAATAAATGATTTAATGAAGGAACGAATAAATTAATAGCAGAAATAAGAAACACTTCATTTCATATACATGTCCTGGGCCTGATGATAATGAGTGGACACATGAAATCATACGGCTTGCTGCATCAAATCTAACTGGCAATTCATAAGCCACAACTGCCATGATGATATAAGCGATCCATTTTCCACTCCAGTAGCCTTAGCAGAAAATCGCTCATCATCTAATCGTTGGTAATTGCCCAATGATATCCGATTAATTAAATAATATCTTTATGAAAATGACGAACATGTATTCACTCGTGCGGGGGTTGACCCAGATTGCCACAGCTCTTGATTATGGGGATACATTTATGTTTATGATTTAGGCAGGAGTTTATACGATCTCTGTCCAGTTTATCGTCATATACCTGCTGCTGCTGCTACTACTACTACTTCTTCTTCTTCTTCCTCCTCAACTACTGCTATTACTACAACCTCTTTTTCTACTACTACTACTACTACTACTACTACTACTACTACTACTACTACTACTACTACTACTACTACTAGTCCACCACTACTGCTGCGGCTACTGCTGCTGCTGCTGCTGCTGCTGCTGCTGCTACTACTACTACTACTACTACTACTACTACTACTACTACTACTACTACTACTACTACTACTACCGCTGCTGCTACTTCTACTGCATATTCTTCTTCTACAGCTGCTTAGAGGAATAAAAGAGTGGATATGTAACGAGAGACCAATTACTATATGCGCTATAGTGAAGACCTGGCTATACCAGGTGTCTCGAATCTGGCCTAAGTGTGACGTCACTATGAGACAAAGACCAATGAGGGCTCTCGTATCGTTTATATTACAGAGAAACGTACGTACCAACTAGCGCAGAACACGATTTTTGGGCTAATCGCCGCAGCCAGCTTTTCAGTTTTTTCATGTTTACTGGCTGGTTTCATATCCACTTGTTTTATTCATCTAAGGCAGCTGCTGCTTTCGCTTCTTGTTCTTTTCTTGTTCTGCGTTGTTCATCATCATCTTCTCCTCCTTCTCCTACTTCTTATGAGCACTCTTGTTGTTTAAGTTGGCCAGAGTTAGACGTACACACACAGCACTGTATTTGTTGGCAACAGATCTGTCAATTTACATACGTTTATTGTCATTCCAAATCAATCACAGACTACAATTGCTGAATGCAAATATCTCGCCGCTCTTTCATTCCTTATGCAATTGACTGCGTAACCACGATTTTCTATATCAGTTTTGATTGATGCCCTCAAGCAATCACTCATTGTGAAATATCAATCAGGAGAGAAAACTAATTATGAAGATCATTAAGTACTGGTGAACGGCATAAATACATTGCTACTTAAGACGTATTTATATGCTCAATTAATGTATAATTGATCAATATTCGTTGAGATTAAGTCTACTTCTAATGTTCCTTGCTTCCTTGCACTATATCTAAGTGTGACCAGATCTCAGAGATACTAGACGTATCCGATGCATGCAGGGGCCTGCCCTGATGGCTGAGTGGTCTAAAGCGTTGCCACTGATTGGGGGCTGTCTCTCACCACTATGGGCCTGCCCTGATGGCCGTGTGGTTTAAGGTATTGCTATTGACTGCTTACTGTCTCTCACCAATGAGGGCCTGCCCTGATGGCCGTATGGTCTAAAGCGTTGCCACTGATTGGCCTGCCCTCAGATGTGGGCCTGCCAAATGGTCAACAGTGTTGCCACTGCTAGCTGTCTCTCACCACTGTGGGCCTGCCCTGATGGCCGTGTGGTTTGGTTTAGATCATACGACTAGATTGGTCCTTTACTACTCTTCGTTTCCTGAAGAGGTTTTATTTGTATTTGTATAATATCACCCCAGTGCGACGAGATGATGCTGTCTCTGTATCAACCGTTTTGAGCTGATGAGCTGCTATGCAGGCTCCAGAAAGTCCAAAACAATGCTGCTAGAGTGGTTAGTGGCTCCAAAAAGTATGATCACATTACACCAGTTCTAAAAGATCTTCACTGGCTGCCCATCAGGAAAAGGATTGAGTTCAAGATTCTGCTTTTGACTTTCAAATGCATGCAAGGATGTGCCCCTCTATACTTGAGGGAACTGTTAGTCAAACAAGCTAATACAAGGACTCTGTCTCTAAGATCAAACACTAAGAACTTATTACAGATACCACTCACTAATCTGAAAAGGTTTGGTGACAGAGCATTCTGTGCCTATGCACCACGCCTTTGGAATGAGCTCCCTGACAACATCAAGGCTGCTGATAGTGTGCAAAACTTCAAGAAACAGCTGAAAACATTGCTATTTCGAAAGGAGTTTAATTGACTATATGGACCATGACAACTGTCTTATGACTCTAAAGCGCTTTTGAACATTATAGGTGGAAAGGGCGCTATATCAAATATCAATTATTATTATTAACCGTTTTGTTGTGTTTGTTGTTTATTATTTGTGTTAACCTATGTTTTTCTTTTATGATTTTTGTATCTGTATTTTTGTATCTATTATATGCTGTCAATAAGCAATACAATACAATACAATTTCCACTGACCGCTAGCTGTCTCTCACCACTGAGGGCCTGCCCTAATAGCCGTGTGGTCTAATGTGTTATAGCCGTGTTGGCTGCTCGCTGATTCTCACCACTGAAGGCTTACCCAGATAGCTGAGTGGTCTAAGGCATTGCCACTGACTGCTCGCGCTCTCACCACTGTGCCCCCCCCCCTGATGGCCGTGTGGTCTAAGGTGTTGCCACTGACTGCTAGCTGTCTCTCGCCACTGAGGGCCTGCCCTGGCAGCCGTGTGGTCTAAGGTGTTACCACTGACTGTTATAGCTGTCTCTCATAACTAAAGGGGCCTGCCCTTATGGCCGTGTGGTCTGAGGTGTTGCAACTGACTGCTAGCTGTCTCTCACCACTGAGGGCCTGCCTTGATGGATGAGTGGTCTAAGGCATTGCCACTGACTGCTATTTGTTTCTCACCACTGGGGGCCTGCGCTGATGGCCGAGTGGTCTAGGGTGTTGCCACTGACTGCGAGCTGTCTCTCATTAATGAGGGCTTGCCCTGATAGCCGCGTGGTCTAAGGTGTTACCACTGATTGTTATAGATGTCTATCATAACTGAGGGCCTGCCTTTATGGCCGTGCGGTCTGAGGTGTTGCCACTGACTGCTAGCTGTCTCTCACCACTGAGGCCTGCCTTGATGAATACTAGTAATTGGTCAAAGGCATTGCCACTGACTGCTATTTGTTTCTCACCACTGGGGGCCTGTGCTGATGACTGAGTGGTCTAAGGCATTGCCACTGACTGCTAGCCGTCTCTCACCACTGCCCGAGTTCGATTCCCACACAGTGCATGTGAGAAAGTTGCCAGTGGCTTGGGTTTAGGCGGTGGTTTTCATTGGATTGATGGTTTCTTCCAACACTTACAACTGGCTAGTCATTACTTAGCCGCACGATGGTAGAAAAGGTGACGAAAATCGAATTTCAAAATTCCTATCCGATGAACTTCTGGTGGTGATTGGAGAAACTAAATGACAAAACTTAGCTTCAAACGTCTTCTATACTCTAGTACCGTGTCCTACCTCTAAGCAATAGAAATTTTGAAGTAGATCTGTCATGAGACACTATATTAATTACAAAATGGCGCTTGTTTCCCTTATAAAGTTATTCTTTGAAATGGAAAAAAGGTCTGAGAAAGCCCACCTTCTACAATCTCCCTTTAACTGTGCCATGGCTAACAGCTTGGCTTGAGATTTTTTATATAATGGTTTGCCACCCTTGCCAATTGTTTAAAAAAGGGTTGCTCGGACATAAAAGAAGTAAAGTTTTTTGTATATGCAGACAACACAGATAGCATGAACGATGATATGAAATGAATATGAAATTACTCAAAGTAATCTCCCCAAATAATTGGGCGACAGACAATAAAGAGTAAGAAATGAAGGTTTTCGGTGGTTGCTTCAGTTTATAGGGGAATCGAACCCCTAATCGCCCCTACTTGCCACTGTGCCATTAAGACCGGTGTCTTGCTTGGCTTGAAATTTGATAAATTGGGTCATATTCAAGGTGTAATATCTATCACAAATTGTACTTAAAGTAGGGTATAGTACTAGTGTATTCGACAAGATGACAATAACATCTAAAACTTAACATCCATGAAGAGATATACCCCACAGTACCCCACGGGCACTTTGTTTGCGAATTACATTCTTTGCTTCTTTGGCGCCACCTATATGGACGACATGACTGGTGACCCCCTCCACTTTTTTATTTTGGATTTCCAAAGGGGATCTGACAATGATAGCTTATGCAAAGTCAAATGAATTTCTAACCGTAGGCTATTTTAAATGGACTGGAGATAATACTCGCAACTTGTCGAATACCCTACTATGCCTTCAAATGAAACTATGAAAACGTCTATTCTCGGGCACCAATGTTTGGATTGCGAAAGTATGTCGTTATCGAGACCCTGCATAAAAACGTACATTTTTCTTTTCTAATTTTGTATATGGCCTAAGTCATAGGTAGCAACTATCAAGATTATGTGATTTTATCGACCAATTAATATGGGTGAATAATTGAATGACAAAGTCTTCTTATACCAATTACGTAAATTCTATCATTACAAATTATATATCTTAATTGTATAGACAATGGTACGTGTTTGAGACCACGTGCACCTCGTAGTGATCCGATGATACTAAAACTCTCGACTCATCTTCTAATCTGCCCTTATATTAGTCTAATGTACGATGGTGCAGGTGTGAACGGCAGATTTTTTTTAAATTCCGCTGTTTTTTGGGAAACGAAAGAATTTTTTTCTGCTGTTTTTGGAAAAACAGTGGAAAGTTGTTTCTGTCGTTTTCCAGAAAAACAGCGGATTTTTTTTTCTGCTGTTCACACCTGCACCATCGTACTAATGTCCTGGCCTGCTTTGATATAATAAAAAAAATTGATCAATGATTCATTGTGACCAATGCCCTTTTGCAATTTTGACCTTATTTACGGTGATTTTCCTACGATAATATGGTAAGAGAAAGAGAGAGAGAGAGCCCTTAAATTCTTCTCTAGTCTGTGTCATGGTCATCACCAAAATGTGTAATACAGGTGAACTTGGATATGACGGACTCAATGGGACCAGGAAAATTGGTCCGTCATATATGCAAAATCCGTCGTATACATATGACGAATACGTGATATGCATCGGACTGGGGCCAAGCATATCGTCCGTCATATGCAAAAATTCGCCATACAGTGGTCCTTCATATCCAAGTTCACCTGTATATACGAGTGCGTGTATGTATATCTAAAACAAGATATTTATCAAAATTTGTAACTTTTTATTGGAACTTATTTCTTGAATTCCGGACCCCTGTGATTATGCCCGAAATTTACGGGTTTTATTTTTAGCCTCTGTTTTTATCCTTTTCATTCAGCGTTACATAAGAGAGTTTGAGAAAGTTGGTAGTGGCACAAGATTTTGACAACGGAATAAATGCAAACAATATAATTTTCATTAACCAATGTCTAATTTAGTATTCATAGAATGATATAAAGATATGCTAAAACGATCAAATAGGTTCAATTCCATTTTGTCACCCTGAAATTCCCTTTCAACGTCATGACAGCTAGTGAATTCGAATAGGATAGCATTTTATAGTTTTCTAGGACTGTATGCAGAGACGAATATACATGTAGGTCTCTGGTTTATGGAATTCAATTCTTTTTGATTTCGTTATAAAAGGTAAGCTCCAAATACATATGTATTTATGGACACTCATTGTTACTTTTTCAAATATTGTCCGATGGGCATCCCAGGTAAAAAGGGAATTTAACATCTATCGCTTTTATTCTAAGGCTAGTATACATGAAACACGCATTCATATCTCATCTGGAGTATTTTCTGATATTTCTAACAAATGTGAAAATATTTCGATAACAAAAACATTTTAGAACTATTCTTCTTAGGTTTAACACCTAGTCTCAACATGACTGTCTTGTACTGAATGGTTTGATTAAAACAAAGTTATGCGTGTACAGCATATTATCTCATCTGGAGTATTTTCTGATATTTCTAACAAATATGAAAATATTTCGATAACAATACATTTTTAGAACTATTCTTCTTAGGTTTAACACCCAGTCTTAACATGATTTTCTTGTACTGAATGGTTTGATTAAAACAAAGTTATGCGTGTACAGCATGTTGAGTGCATCTTGGAAAATGATGCAAATGGGAAATGTGTTGTCAAACTACAATCAACAGTGGCGGCGCCTAGTGGCAAAGTCGCAAACCTAAACGAAGGTTCGACGTCATCCGGGCTTCTAAAATTAGACTGGTGCCCGTCTATTATCAACTTCTTCATCGCTTTCGCGATGCATTAGAGACCAAAATTAACTCCTATCAGTCTACAGTGCTTGTCCGGTGTAAACATGCCGAATTAATCCGGACCAGGTGAATGTATCATCAGTGATTTGTCTTGCCAAACTAAGATCTAAGTAGAGTTTGTAAATATTTATATATTGGTGGAAAAAGGAGATAATCAACAGCTACTGGTTATCTGATTTTTTGGGGGGAACGACCTAGCCGTCAGCAGTAGATCTATGTGCAGTGAAACTTGATCGAATGCCCTTATAAAGTAACTTCATCTTCTGAAAGTGCATCCCCAAAGCCGGTGCTTTGAAGGTAAAAAGAGGGTGTTGTCTTTTAAGGTGTCAAACTGTCTACTGCCACGACTGCGGGTATTCCTAACGTAGGTCAAATCTAAGGGCATTACATGACACTTGGGCAGGCGAGTCTTGCAGTTGCAAGGATTAAACTGTTTATTTGAGCACAACAGACGACCTTATATCAAGCCCAAAAAGACAAGTTCACTCACAGGTGACAAGACAGCATAGCGAGTCTATAGACTAACCATCTCACACTATCTCTACAGATTTCACCAAACCAAGGGACCAACATTACAGGAACTGCTGAGATGGATCCTCAACCATTTTATTGTGTGCTGTGGATTGTGTTGTGTACAATACTGGGCCAAGTGATGTCGGTGGAAGTGGATGAAAAGGGTTATATTCTCTACTGCCCTTGTATGGGTAAGAAAATCATATTTCCAAAATGTTCAACCTAAGGGAATCAAGTCTTCTAATGATCTTGTACCCAAGTCCTAAGCAGATTCCTATCAAAAACAAGGAGAACAGAGTTTCCTCTTAAGTCACAATCTAATTATGAAAATTAATCATGACATTTTCCTCAACCCATTAACACTCAAAGCAGCCAACACAGGCCTGACAATTTATGAAATATTTTGCTTACAAAAGCACTTTCTGGAAAGCATTAGAGTGAGAAATTTTGATCCGATGCCAAACAACAATTCTCCTTGTAATCATAGACTTGACCTTAGACGGACCTATGTACCGTTACTAAGGAGCGCACACTCCAAGCTGTGACAGTTCTCCTTAAGGAGCATTATCAGCTATACATATACAGATATAAAAAGAAATATCATTTGTTAATTAGTAAGTTACCCCTAATTTGAGGTAGGCCTCATTTGGACCTGAAGACATGTTGAATAATTTGAGATTTTATTTTTTCAGGGAGGTTTGGTAACCAAGCAGACCACTTTTTAGGAGCACTTTCATTTGCCAAGTCAATGGATCGCACACTGGTGCTGCCACCTTGGGTAGAATATCGACCAAATCAAATGAAATCAGTAAGTGTTCACATCTGGGTTCAACTTTCCCAGGAGCATCTACCTCTAGATTTTTTCTTTGGATCCCTAGATTGTTCAGACTAAGGGTCCAAAGTAGTATGTGTAATTTATAACCAGAAATCATGTTTTTGACCACTCATATCTATAAAAAATTACCTTTTGGGACCTTAAGTTTAAGTGTCAGAACTTGCACACTTTTGTATTGTTTCATCTTGAACCTGTCTTTTTACTGAGTGAAAACTTCCTCCCCTCTAAAAGTATCAAAATGCATGTGTCTAAAATTAGAATGGGCTTGGACTGATACTTAAGGCTATGACTTGTCATCTAATATCATACAGCAAATATACACTTATGGTCTCAGTATTTGATATAGCTAGGAATATTTTAAAACTTTTAAAATAATCATTGTGCTCTAATTATCAAAATTGTGTTTTCCTTCTTCAGACACAAGTCACTTTTGACACTTATTTCAAAGTCTCTGCCCTATCAGAATACCACCGAGTGATGACAATGGAAACCTTTATGAAGGAGCTGGCACCTACAATCTGGCCCCAAGGAAAACGAACAGGTAAAACATACAGTAATTGATTAGTCCATTAGTACACTATTACCATAAATTCTCGGTAATTTGGGATACTTCTTGATAATTACAATTTTTATGGGTTGAGGGTGGCCCATGATTTCTGAAAATACAGACAAAGCAGAGATATAGTAGCATATATTTCCCTTCAATTTTCCTTAATGACGACCAGCGATAGATCAAGGGTGGCGCAGATTTCCCTTAAATTAATTTGCACAATAATTATAGTGGCCCAAATATTTAGGGTGGTCTAAATTTCTGAGAAAATACGGTAGGTACATAAGTACATTAGGTTTACCGTAAATTCTTGGTAATTCAGACCCCTCTTGGAATCTTTGCCACCATTATCATAGGATTGCCAGGAAAAGAAACATGTAAAACAAATTGTAAGTCCAGAAGTACACTATTAGGTACATGAGTACATTGGATTTACCGTAAATTATTGAAAATGACATTTTAAAAATGTTTAATTATATTTCAGGAATGTTTTTATATGAAATCACTTATCTGGTACATTTTCAATATCTTCTACTTAAGATCAATAATGTAGACACAATTAATTATTTCTTATTGCTAATGAGGATTTCGATAGAATAATAACAACATATTTAGAGTTATTTGCATGCTAGCTTGAGTATTAAAAACAGTTAGATGTTATTTTATTTCAATGTAGAAATAGTTATGATATATTTGGGCTCAAAACTGGGGTACAACATTACAGTAAACCAATTCTCTTCTGGCATTCATTCTGTAGTATTGATTGTTTCTTTATAGAAGTATATATGAATATATAGTTCTAACCTTTTTAACACCTGGAACATATGTAGAGAAAACTGGTACTACACCGTTCCATTTTGACGCAGATATATGGTAGTCCTCTAGCTATTAGCACCAAGTAAATAGGTAGTACTGTGTGGCTGTCCTCTTAAAAGGAAGAGGTGTGTTTCAAGTTACTTGCTAAGACAATGAAAAAGGTATCGGCTTTTAAGTATCTGCTTTTAAAATGTTGGCATAAAATTAAGGTTTTTCAGATTTTTCCTGTTTTCATCAATAACAAATTCTAAAATCACTGCTTTTAGAAAAAGTACGATTGTACAAAAAAGTGTTTTTTCCTTCCTTTCTGTAGGTATTGTCAGATTACCTGAATCACACAGGTTTTTATTTGACCCATGTATTTTGCCTTTAGTTTTCTAGTAGGAAGCACACCAATTAAATTCATTCCTAATGCAGCTCATTTAACCCTTATACTGCTGGTGGCTATTTTGGTCATTACACAATGATGCAAAAAAAATGAGAATTGACTGAAACCCTGGCACATGGGTAATCATATGAGAGTACTCAGCGAGAGCTATCTAATGAACACCAACATGGCAGGGTTTAGATGGTTTCCAAAAGTCTTTGCATCCTTGTGCTTTGGATGAAAGTAGCCTCAGCAGTGGAAGGGTTAAGGCTTTCAAACGAAAGAAATTGTGATAAGAACATGATGCACAACTCTCCTTCACATATGAATTATGATCTTACAAAGGTTAACCCATTCATGGATAGCTCTCACTAAGCACTCTCACATGAGTACCAATGTGCCAGGGTTTCAGTCATTTTTTTAAGGTTTTTTGCATCATTTTGTATTGTCCAAATTAGCCACCAGCAGCATAAGGTAACATTTCTGTAAAATACTTCGCATGAGAAAGTTATCACCAAAATAGACGGGCGGTTCTGGCTGCTAAAAGCATGAATGGGATAATTAATTTATCTTGAATCTCTCCTCACCCTTGCCCACCATTTTGTTTCCAGTCCTGTGTTACCAGGCCCGCTCTTTTCATGACGGAATGAAAAAGAACGATTGTAATGCCAAAGACGGAAATCCCTTTGGACCGTTCTGGGATACTTTCAAGATAGATTTTGACCAATCAGAATTCTATGGCCCGCTTCATTATGAAATGAGCGACCCCAACACTTTTAGGGGTTGGCAGAGAAGGTAGGCGATATTAACGTCATCATTTTTCAGGTCTTGATATTATTTTTTCGGCTTCATTCCAGGTAACGGTCCTCTGAATGTAGCCTGCATCTCCTGCGCTCATTTACGCCCCCTATTGGCTATATTTTACATCAATCACATGCTTTACCCGATATTTTACATCCAGGGCTCGAAATCAAGATTTTTCTCCAGGGAGCCTTATTGCATATTCATAGTTAACATAAAGGTGTTGTGTATATGAAACAGTACATCTTTGGGCTCCCAGCAGAAATTTTAGGGAGAGTTCAAGGGAGCGCTGGGCTCCTGGTTCCACTTTATTTCGAGCCCTGACATTAATCACATGCTTCACCCTGTAGAAGTAGAAGTACATGTATATGAAAATGTTTTTTAGATTTATTTCCCCTTTTTTTCCTCCCTTGTTGATTATTGAACAGCCTATAGAAACTCCTGTGATTAAATTCCAATTTCCTTTGACATTCCCCATTGTTCAAATTAAACCCACTCCTGTGTTGTTTAATTTCAGATTTCCCTAGACAAATCCACAAATCATAGTAATTTCCATGTTTATTTCCACATATCCTTTATATCCTCCACATTTTTGTATAGAAATTCCTATGTTTAAAGCTGATCCTTCAGTATGGCTTACTTAGACTTTTTTTTAGCATAGTATGTGCATCACATGTTTACTTTCTGATTTTTCTTACGATCTCCCTATATCGATATAGCTATCAGTTACTACTACATTCAAATCATAGGAATTTGTAGGTTTCTTTGCCATTTCTTTGGGTTATAGGAATATATATGTTTTATGGTTAGTTTTATTTAACCTCCTACTACTTCTATCTATTAGTAATGTAGGAAGATGGTTTTGGCTGCTCCCTTTTTTATGAACATTCCTTAAATTTATTGGGTAAAATCTACAGATAGAATGGTTGAAAGACTTCAAAACACCTCCCTAGATATTATGTAGTCTTGAGTTAGTTTTGGAATTTGGATCATTGTCACTTTTCCTGTTCTTTGGAGACTCCCCTCAAATGGATAAGCTGATTTGAAATTATAGGTAATCCCTGTGATAAATATGATATTATTTTTCTATTTCAGATTCCCTTATTCAACTAGATTTCCATTTCATTTATAGTACTAATGAAACTTATGTATCTATAGGTCTCTATCAAGCTGGACTTGATCAAGCCACAGATTATATGAATTGAACTAAACAAGAACAAACTGGGTTAATACTGCAAAACTGGAGATATTTAAGTTCATATTGCAAAATTACATGAAAATCCAAATTTTTAGTCATAAGCACCAAGTTCATTTTGTGAGTTCCCCTTTGTATAGTTCACGCATCTGAAGTTAGTGTTTTTATATGAATATTTCAAAGATTCAAGATATTTCAAATCACAAAAAAATTACCAGTTTTACAGTACCTAGAAACGTCACAAACCTGAGAGATAGAACATAGAGAGTGAGTGGGGTGATACCCAAAAGTTCTTTTATCCCAGCAGAAGTTTTTAGTAGCCATCACATTTTCTCCTTGGTCTGCAACAATGAAAACATGACAATAACAAAAAAATCACTATAGTCCGGTGGAGATACCAAATGTTGACATCCAATACAATTAGGTCATTTTATTTGTATTTTAAATCTTAAACGATATAATGTGATCCTTAACTTTTTCCCCATTTTATATCGATATTGGTGCCATACTAAGTACCGATACCAATCCCTGAAATAAGTGATTAATTGTAATAATCAATGGCTTCACTGTTTGCCACGAGCATGGTTACTCTGATGTGCATGCGCATGTTTGCATTTGTTTCAACCAACTGCATCATGCAAAGTGTCAGTATAGGTATTAAGTTGTTATAATTTTATTTTGCCACTGATACTTTTAATGGGGAACTGATCACAGTTATTCATACCTTGCATATGGAAGGGTTTCACTGTGTTTGCTGTTTGGTTATTTCCTTCAATAGGGATGCCAAACACTAAGAGATTCCTTATATTTTGAAGAGATTGGTTATATCTTTCAATAGAGATGCAAAATAATTAAACTTATATTTGGAAGGGTTTCGCCACATCAGGTTACATTTATTTCCCACTGATTAGCGATGGCAACTTCGCTTCCACTCTCCAGTTCTTTCTCTCAGATACCATCATACAGCCAAGAAACATACAGTCATTTAAACTTGTTTTCAGCATTCTGCTTCCAAGCGCGGACTCACAGCAAGACGCCCTCTCGGCTTGTACCCAATGATTGTAATGCCCACGTGGGTCAGCCGTACGCACCCTTCTGGGCGTCGTTTAATGTCAGCTTCAGCCAATCAGAGCTCCACGGGGCGCACAACCTCTACTACAACCCGCATAACCGTACCATGGTACAGGCGTGGGCATACAGGTACAGCAGCATGTCATGGCCGCCCCCATTGACGCACTGTCATGGCCGCCCCATTGACGCACTGTCATGGCCGCCCCCATTGACATGCTTATGAGAGTTGCCATCACCAAGCGAGAAAAGCTCATGAGCTCACTAGCATACAGTTTTACACCATTTTTCATTGAATCCTCATTAGAATTTGCTAGTGTTTTTTGAAGCCCCAAGCGCTCGTCATATTTTACAATTAAATGATTGAGCGACATGTGAGTGTAAACTCACATTACTCATCCCACCATAAAAATAATATGAACCCCTGTAAACATAGAGGCAGGCTACCTCCATCAAAATCAGCTGCTCGAGTTCATGAGTGGTGGGTGCAGCTCTAGTATCTAGCTTAACAAAATGTAGCGAAGAATTCCCCTAGCATTTTCCTAGGAATTCCTAGCTACCCTGATCTGTGTGAAATACGAGTAGTCTCACCTAATAATAAAGGCCCACAGCCAGTGCTCTCTATGAGTGACTTTTTGCATGAAGCTTTCGTTTTGTATTGATTCTTTAACCCCACTGTATTCTTGAGTTATCTGGAATTTTGTAGGTGTTCAATCTTTAGTTTGTAACTTTTTCACTAGTCCTAATAGTCAATTTGGTTTTCAGATTTTGACTGGAAACTTCTTTTTTGCTTGTTTCCCTGTGTTTGCTTTGATTTTTTTTAGTATTGTTATTTTTCAGTATTGAGCGTCTCACCATTTTTGAAAGTTTTGATAATATTGATATTTTTCCTACAGGGAACACTCTGATACAGAAAAGACTAAAGCTCTGCATGATTATATATAAAAAAAGGTTTATACAAAAAAAACAGGCACCAATTTTTTATAAGGCAAATTTTGTTTTTAAAGACACCATACCTTTTAAATGACAACATACATACTGTCCTTTTTGATATCAGGAAGAATTATAAGAAAAAAAATATTATTATAAAAATAATACGAAAAATGGTCAATAATAATCCAAATATTGGAGCGAAAAGTTTACCTTTCCCTAGAAAGTGTTACTTTTTGATATATATGAAAAATACAGCACTTGCAAAAGGGCAAGACACATGTAGCCTTTTTTGGTACCAGAGTGCAACCCCCCCAGTTCTTAGGAGGTGTTCCTATTTTACCTTAGCATGTCAGCACTGCTTTCATTCTTGTAGGCGTCTCTTTTTTATGTTGATTGATTTTCATTAGACATAATATCACTCCTATAGTCTCTTACAGTGCCTACTGTACTACGGAACTACATAGATTTTGGGCTTTGTTTTCTATTATCTTCGTGTTGTTTTGTGATAACAGTATTCCATTGACAGTTGTCCACCCTAGACCCCTGAAGCACCCACACTGTGTGGCTATTGCTATGATGACTGAGTGCTTTATAGAGATGCAGGCTACATTCACTAATATTAGCGATGACTGTTATTGTAAATGTAGGAATCCATTGAAAAAGTTATGGATTGTTGTTGTTTTAATGATACACGTTTGTTTATTTGAAGATTGGCTATTAATTTAATGTTCTAATTATGCTCATTGCCCCTTTCATGGGTGTTTCAAACCTAGATATTCATTTGTTTTGGTGA
Source organism: Maea johnstoni (assembly GCA_963942565.1). NCBI lineage: Eukaryota > Metazoa > Annelida > Polychaeta > Spionida > Magelonidae > Maea > Maea johnstoni. The sequence goes on along the minus strand of OZ012695.1, from coordinate 2,669,623 downwards.
TAATGATGATGGTGATAATGATACTATTATTACTACTGCTATTACTACTACTCCTACTACTACTACTACTACTACTACTACTACTACTACTACTACTACTACTACTACTACTACTACTACTACTACTACTACTACTACTACTACTACTACTTCTACTACTACTACCACTTTTACTTCCACTACAACTATTACTATTACTAAAATGATAATAATGATGATGATATAATAGTGATAATGATAATAATAATGATAATAATAATAATAATACTAAAAATAATAATAATGATAACAATGATAGTAATAATGATAATAATTATAATGATTATGATGATGATAATGATTACAACAATAAAAGAAGCAATAATCTTTATTAAACATGTGTCTGCCGTGTGTTTTAGGTTTCCTCCGAGTACGCACCCCGTGATGGCGTTCACCGGCGCCCCGGCGGCGTTCCCGGTACGAGAAGCGGACGCTACCCTCCATCGCTACCTGAAGTGGTCTGACCACATCAACTACCAGGCTGACAAGATCATCAACGAACAGATTGTACAGAGGCCCTACCTCGCCATACACATGAGAAACGGAATAGATTGGGTAAGATCATGCCTCTAGCCCCAGCCTAGTTGGGCCTTAAAAAAAAAGCTTGTTTCCTGTAATGGTTAAAAATTGATTATTATTATTTTTTTTAAATGTGTGTTTTATGCATGTTTCGTGCTGATTGGAAATTGACAGGGGTGAAAAATTTAGGGTAGGGATTATTTTGATTAAAACATTATAAGGTTGGGTTACAGGAAATGAACAACTTTTTAAATTGTAATCTGTTTGCCTCTGCCCAGTGTCTAGACTACAGACAGGAGCCTTAAACAAGAGATATGTCTGCCCCCGATCATATTGTGTTTGTATTTTTCAGACTCGTGCCTGTGAACATACTGGTAGTGGTAATCTGTTTGCATCGGCGCAGTGTCTCGGATACCGACAGGAGCATGGAGATCTCACACAAGAGATATGTCTGCCACCAGATCATATTGTGTTTGTATTTTTCAGACTCGTGCGTGTGAACATACTGGTAGTGGTAATCTGTTTGCGTCGGCCCAGTGTCTCGGATACCGACAGGAGCATGGAGATCTCACACAAGAGATATGTCTGCCACCAGATCATATTGTGTTTGTATTTTTCAGACTCGTGCGTGTGAACATACTGGTAGTGGTAATCTGTTTGCGTCGGCCCAGTGTCTAGGCTATAGGCAAGAACATGGAGATCTCACACAAGAGATATGTCTGCCACCAGATCATATTGTGTTTGTATTTTTCAGACTCGTGCCTGTGAACATACTGGTAGTGGTAATCTGTTTGCGTCGGCCCAGTGTCTAGGCTATAGGCAAGAACACGGAGATCTCACACAAGAGATATGTCTACCACCAGATCATATTGTGTTTGTATTTTTCAGACTCGTGCCTGTGAACATACTGGTAGTGGTAATCTGTTTGCCTCCGCCCAGTGTCTAGGATACCGACAGGAGCACGGATCTCTCACACAAGAGATATGTCTGCCACCAGATCATATTGTGTTTATATTTTTCAGACTCGTGCCTGTGAACATACTGGTAGTGGTAATCTGTTTGCCTCCGCCCAGTGTCTAGGATACCGACAGGAGCACGGATCTCTCACACAAGAGATATGTCTGCCACCAGATCATATTGTGTTTATATTTTTCAGACTCGTGCCTGTGAACATACTGGTAGTGGTAATCTGTTTGCCTCCGCCCAGTGTCTAGGATACCGACAGGAGCACGGATCTCTCACACAAGAGATATGTCTGCCCCCAGATCATATTGTGTTTGTATTTTTCAGACTCGTGCCTGTGAACATACTGGTAGTGGTAATCTGTTTGCGTCTGCCCAGTGTCTAGGATACCGACAGGAGCACGGTTCTCTCACACAAGAGATATGTCTGCCACCAGATCATATTGTGTTTGTATTTTTCAGACTCGTGCCTGTGAACATACTGGTAGTGGTAACCTGTTTGCGTCGGCCCAGTGTTTAGGATACCGACAGGAGCACGGATCTCTCACACAAGAGATATGTCTGCCACCAGATCATATTGTGTTTGTATTTTTCAGACTCGTGCGTGTGAACATACTGGTAGTGGTAATCTGTTTGCGTCTGCGCAGTGTCTAGGATACCGACAGGAGCACGGATCTCTCACACAAGAGATATGTCTGCCACCAGATCATTATGTGTTTATATTTTTCAGACTCGTGCGTGTGAACATACTGGTAGTGGTAACCTGTTTGCGTCTGCGCAGTGTCTAGGATACCGACAGGAGCACGGATCTCTCACACAAGAGATATGTCTGCCACCAGATCATATTGTGTTTGTATTTTTCAGACTCGTGCCTGTGAACATACTGGTAGTGGTAACCTGTTTGCGTCGGCCCAGTGTTTAGGATACCGACAGGAGCACGGATCTCTCACACAAGAGATATGTCTGCCACCAGATCATATTGTGTTTGTATTTTTCAGACTCGTGCCTGTGAACATACTGGTAGTGGTAATCTGTTTGCGTCTGCGCAGTGTCTAGGATACCGACAGGAGCACGGATCTCTCACACAAGAGATATGTCTGCCACCAGATCATATTGTGTTTGTATTTTTCAGACTCGTGCCTGTGAACATACTGGTAGTGGTAATCTGTTTGCGTCTGCCCAGTGTCTAGGATACCGACAGGAGCACGGATCTCTCACACAAGAGATATGTCTGCCACCAGATCATATTGTGTTTATATTTTTCAGACTCGTGCGTGTGAACATACTGGTAGTGGTAACCTGTTTGCGTCTGCGCAGTGTCTAGGATACCGACAGGAGCACGGATCTCTCACACAAGAGATATGTCTGCCACCAGATCATATTGTGTTTGTATTTTTCAGACTCGTGCGTGTGAACATACTGGTAGTGGTAACCTGTTTGCGTCTGCGCAGTGTCTAGGATACCGACAGGAGCACGGATCTCTCACACAAGAGATATGTCTGCCACCAGATCATATTGTGTTTGTATTTTTCAGACTCGTGCGTGTGAACATACTGGTAGTGGTAACCTGTTTGCGTCTGCGCAGTGTCTAGGATACCGACAGGAGCACGGATCTCTCACACAAGAGATATGTCTGCCACCAGATCATATTGTGTTTGTATTTTTCAGACTCGTGCCTGTGAACATACTGGTAGTGGTAACCTGTTTGCGTCGGCCCAGTGTCTAGGATACCGACAGGAGCACGGATCTCTCACACAAGAGATATGTCTGCCACCAGATCATATTGTGTTTGTATTTTTCAGACTCGTGCGTGTGAACATAGTGGTAGTGGTAACCTGTTTGCGTCTGCGCAGTGTCTAGGATACCGACAGGAGCACGGATCTCTCACACAAGAGATATGTCTGCCACCAGATCATATTGTGTTTGTATTTTTCAGACTCGTGCGTGTGAACATACTGGTAGTGGTAATCTGTTTGCGTCGGCCCAGTGTCTCGGATACCGACAGGAGCACGGATCTCTCACACAAGAGATATGTCTGCCACCAGATCATATTGTGTTTGTATTTTTCAGACTCGTGCGTGTGAACATACTGGTAGTGGTAACCTGTTTGCGTCTGCGCAGTGTCTAGGATACCGACAGGAGCACGGATCTCTCACACAAGAGATATGTCTGCCACCAGATCATATTGTGTTTATATTTTTCAGACTCGTGCCTGTGAACATACTGGTAGTGGTAATCTGTTTGCCTCCGCCCAGTGTCTAGGATACCGACAGGAGCACGGATCTCTCACACAAGAGATATGTCTGCCACCAGATCATATTGTGTTTATATTTTTCAGACTCGTGCGTGTGAACATACTGGTAGTGGTAACCTGTTTGCGTCGGCCCAGTGTCTAGGATACCGACAGGAGCACGGAGATCTAACACAAGAGATATGTCTGCCACCAGATCATATTGTGTTTGTATTTTCTAGACTCGTGCGTGTGAACATACTGGTAGTGTTAATCTGTTTGCGTCTGCCCAGTGTCTAGGATACCGACAGGAGCACGGTTCTCTCACACAAGAGATATGTCTGCCACCAGATCATATTGTGTTTGTATTTTTCAGACTCGTGCCTGTGAACATACTGGTAGTGGTAATCTGTTTGCGTCGGCCCAGTGTCTCGGATACCGACAGGAGCACGGAGATCTCACACAAGAGATATGTCTGCCACCAGATCATATTGTGTTTGTATTTTTCAGACTCGTGCCTGTGAACATACTGGTAGTGGTAATCTGTTTGCGTCGGCCCAGTGTCTAGGATACCGACAGGAGCACGGATCTCTCACACAAGAGATATGTCTGCCACCAGATCATATTGTGTTTGTATTTTTCAGACTCGTGCGTGTGAACATACTGGTAGTGGTAATCTGTTTGCGTCGGCCCAGTGTCTCGGATACCGACAGGAGCACGGAGATCTCACACAAGAGATATGTCTGCCACCAGATCATATTGTGTTTATATTTTTCAGACTCGTGCCTGTGAACATACTGGTAGTGGTAATCTGTTTGCGTCTGCCCAGTGTCTAGGATACCGACAGGAGCACGGATCTCTCACACAAGAGATATGTCTGCCACCAGATCATATTGTGTTTATATTTTTCAGACTCGTGCCTGTGAACATACTGGTAGTGGTAATCTGTTTGCGTCGGCCCAGTGTCTAGGATACCGACAGGAGCACGGATCTCTCACACAAGAGATATGTCTGCCCCCAGATCATATTGTGTTTGTATTTTTCAGACTCGTGCCTGTGAACATACTGGTAGTGGTAACCTGTTTGCGTCGGCCCAGTGTCTAGGATACCGACAGGAGCACGGATCTCTCACACAAGAGATATGTCTGCCCCCAGATCATATTGTGTTTGTATTTTTCAGACTCGTGCCTGTGAACATACTGGTAGTGGTAATCTGTTTGCGTCGGCCCAGTGTCTAGGATACCGACAGGAGCACGGATCTCTCACACAAGAGATATGTCTGCCCCCAGATCATATTGTGTTTGTATTTTTCAGACTCGTGCCTGTGAACATACTGGTAGTGGTAACCTGTTTGCGTCGGCCCAGTGTCTAGGATACCGACAGGAGCACGGATCTCTCACACAAGAGATATGTCTGCCCCCAGATCATATTGTGTTTGTATTTTTCAGACTCGTGCCTGTGAACATACTGGTAGTGGTAATCTGTTTGCGTCGGCCCAGTGTCTAGGATACCGACAGGAGCACGGATCTCTCACACAAGAGATATGTCTGCCACCAGATCATATTGTGATAAAACAAGTCAAGGCAACAGCGAAGCTGATCAAGGCCAAGGCTCTCTTTGTCGCCACGGACGATAGACCCTTGATAAAGGAGCTCACTAAAGCATTAAAACATATGAAGGTAAGCATATGGTGGTTCTTAGCATTGGCAGAAAACATTTTTTTGTTTTAATGGATTTTTGGTTTTATTCGATGCTTGCCAACTATGGCAGTTGTCTATAATCCTATTATTTTGTAGTTTTCCGCAGGTGAAGAATTTGAGGTCTTAGTTTTACCTCTGATTTAGCAAAGTAGGCTTAGGAAGAATTTCATGAAAAATGATATGTTAATGATTTGCATTTATTAAATTATAAGATATAATTTTTTCAGGGAGATAATTGATTGCGATAGTTTTACTTTGTCAACTATAGATTTATGTACTAAACCCATTTGTTGTACAGTATCTGCCATTCTATCTGTAGGAACAAATCATTATCTGAAATTGGTGTCTGAGGCCTGTGAGAACGGCACCAGTAACTTAGGACTATTTCAGTCTTTATTTATAGCCTCTTTCTTAATTATAAACTTGCTGGTCACAGGTTGAAAATATGGTAAAAAGGGTCTTAGCCTGGAGGGTGTCTCAGCATCATTTGGACATCCAAACCCTCAAAAATCACTCATCAGGACACCTGAAAAAACTGTGAAGAATTTCTAAAAAATTCTCAATCAAGTAGTTGAATATTTTCATCTTAATATGATTCCTATAGCATAACAAAAGGATATCATACCTTATTGGAATAAGTAAATTCATGTTTATGGCAGTTATATGAATATAATGTGGTCTATCTTGAAAAAATTGACCTCCCAATGTTTTACAATTGACAATTCTGGGCACCCAGTTTCTAGATACTGGCTAAGCCCCTGGTGACAAATATTCAACTTCCATTGCATTCTTGACATAACTCCATTTTATTATCTTTCCAGGTCAAGATTGTACACATACCCAAGTCGGAGCCGCACGTGGACCTAGCTGTGCTAGCCAAGGCGGATCATTACATCGGAAATTGTGTTTCGACATTTTCGGCGTTTGCCGCGAGAGAGCGTACTGCAAACGGCAAATCGTCCTCATTCTGGGCTTTCCCTACCTCGAAATGGGTGAAGAAAACGCAGAAAACCGTCGACCATGAGGAGTTGTGATAAGGATTGATGAATTCTAGCAGTATACTGTAGAATAGAAAATTAATCTGAGGTGTAAATTAACTGTATTTGTGATTTTGGATTTTACCGAGATATTTTATTCCATCCGAGAATTCAATATTGAAGGTTAATATTCTAATGACAGGAATTGTACATCCGACTTTCATTATACTGAACTGAACCCATTCGGAAAACTTTGGCAGAATAAACCACTAGGATTAATTTCCTATTCTACAGTATCAATAAAGCAATACTTTTTAACCCATTCACACTCAGAGTTCCTCTAGAAAGTATTGTCTGCTACTTTCATACTTTTGATAATAACTTGGAAATAAAGCAAAAGTTCACAAAACATTTGAAGGAGAATTGTTATCTGGCTTCTGATCAACATTTCCCCTTCAAATATTTTCCAGAAAATGCTTTTGTCAGTGAAATATTTCCAAAATTGTCAGGCCTGTTTTGGGCGCCCTGAGTGTGAATGGGTTAACCGATTCATGCTCAAAGCGGCAAAAAAGACCTGAATATGTGGTCAATATCTTTCCTATTTGATCATCCTTCTAAAAATATTTGAAGGAAATTTTTGTTAATCAGAACCCTTCCAAAAACTTTCCTTTAGATTGTGTGTGAATACATGCTGAATTCCTAAATTATTTTCAAAATGATCAAATGATTAAACCAGATGATATTTTTAGTGGGAACTCTTGAAGTATCGATAAATTATCCTGTTCACGCCTAAGAGGTCCTCGTGAAATTGTTATCTGGGTATGTGATACTTTTGACAAAATCTGAAGAATTCAGCATGATTTTCTAAAAAAAATCATAGGAGAGTTTTTTGCTGGGATTTTATTAACATTTATTAAGATAACAGCATGATTTTAAAAATATTTTTGAATGAGAGTTATTGCTGGGATTTTATCAACAACCCTCTTTCAAAACATTTTTGTCTAAAAAGTGACCACCATGAAAGGCAGGTCTTATAGAGCATGAATGGGTTAAAGATTTTTTTATATGAATAGATTATTTTTCTAGAACCAGTGACTGAAGGTAGACTAAAGTTAAGTAGATCTGATTTACCTTATAATTTATCTTTTTGTTAACTTATATACAATTTTTTTAGAGCACAAAGTGTTTGAAATATCGTAAAAAAAATTTCACTAGAAAGTGAATTAATAATTCATATTTATAGATACAGATTGTGTGAGTACAACATATGTCTGGAATACTGTAAAACATTTGATAGTAGCAATGATATTTCAATTTCAAAACAGTCAGGATAGTACTTAATGTTTATCTGGCAGTGAATGAAGTAGTCAACTTTTATGATTTTCATATTAGGCACAGTTTTTGTTATATTAATCGACATCTGATACATTCAAGATTTTTTTAAGAGTTGTAGTTAAGTTTTGCACTATTATGACTTAATTCAGATACTACTTAAGTGATATGTATATCTGATACATGCATGTTGTGAACAGGGTCCAACGAAACGGTTGCCCACCTATTACAGGGCAATTATAATGCCAAAAACTGAATTTTTCCTGAACCCATTAGTGCACACAGAAATTCATATAAAAGTGTTCACATTAATAAGTGTTCCATATTTTAAAGGTTGGCTGTATCTGGCCCAGGATGCCGCGCTCGTATGATCTTGTTAATTTTTTCCTGTGTAGTCTATGCTACTACTATGCTATGGTTCAGGTGCCCCCATAGTGGGCATTTCCATCTTTATGGAGGAAACTCTCGTACAAACTTGTGTAATTGTGAGTAGCACGCCCTCTGATGCAACAGTCAAAAATACATTCGCTTACTGGCCAAGCCAGTTAAGTATTATATCACCATCGATACTTGTAAACAATGTTTGAGAAAGAATCTCATCGCTGCTGCTTGAATTATAGGGTAATAGGCAATAGTTAGCAGCTAAAGGGTGTTTATTGGATGGTAAATATGTTAGCTTTATTTATTGAAACATTAAGGTATCAATAAAAAAAACATGACTTTCAATAAAAAAAATCTTCCGGCCATTGTTAAATACTCATGGAAATATTTGAAGCAGGAGAAATGCTAGTAAAATCTCAAAAACTATTTAAATATTGCTTTGAATGTAGACTTATTTGGTATTTGGTGTTGCGACTATATTTGGAATTTCTTAGCTTCTAGTGCTGACTAAGCTATTTTGCTTGAAATTAAATTTAAAGTGTCCTTACACTTAACTTTACATATATATTTAATACTAATACAGAAAGTAGTTTCTTTGAAAACTAATTAGATAGTATGGCTTACATGATAATCGTAATGTTCTCTATCAAAAAATGGTGCCATAACCAAAAGACAACAGGTGTAAAGGTATTGCCACTGACTGTCTTTGACCAATGCCAGGGTCTGCCCTAATAGCCGAGTGGTCTAAGGTATTGCCACTGACTGCTGGCTGTCTTTGACCAATGTCAGGGTCTGCCCTAATAGCCGAGTGGTCTAAGGTATTACCACTGACTGCTGGCTGTCATTGACCAATGCCAGGGTCTGCCCTAATAGCTGAGTGGTCTAAGATATTGCCACTGACTGCTGGCTGTCTTTCACTAATGCCAGGCTTCAAAGCCAGCCCAAGGCATGAGCGAAAATTGCTTGGTACCTTGGGTTAAACAGAGGTTTTCTTGATTACTCCGATTTCCTCAACCATTCTAAACTGGTCTGTCTCAACCCTCCTCAAAAATGCCAAAAAAGCGACGATTAAGAAATTCCAAAAAGGCACAAGAAGAGTATGTATAATTTAACACCTACAGGACAAATAAAAAGAGAAAAACTTACAGAGTAGTTGGAGGTGCTTATTTATAATGAAATATTAAGCAATACAATTTTGTGTGAGAGACAATACTTCATCTTCTGAAGTTGAAATGTTTTCACTCAGAGTGGTGATCCATTTGAGGTGTTCAGCTCATGGTAGTGCTCCACTTAAGGTGTTCAAAATCTCAGGGTTCTGCTTAAAGTGCTGTTCCATTTAGAGGTGTTCATCTTACTGGTATTCATTCAGAGGTGTTTAACTCAGGGTGGTGTTCCATTTTAAACACTTCAACTTTAACCCTTATGCTGCTGGTGGCTAATTTGGCCAATACAAAATGATGCAAAACCTCTGAAAAATGACTGAAACTCTATTAAATGGGTACTCATCTGAGAGTACTCAGCGAGAGCTTTCAAATGAATACCAACATGACATGGTTTAGATGGTTTTCAAAGATTTTTGCGTTATTGTACTTAGGACGAAAGTAGCCTCAGCATTGGAAGGGTTAAGTGGTGTTCTGCAGGAAGGTGTCCAACTTTAAGTTCTGTTTCACTTAAAGAGAATTCCACTAATAGTGGTGTCCCACTTTAAATGGTGTTTAACTTTAAGTAGTGACCCACTAAAAGAGATGTTGAACTTATAGTGGTGTTCCACTTCGTATGGTGTTTAACTTAAAGAGTGCTGATCCACTTTTAAAGGTGTTCAATTGATAGCAGTGTTCCACTTTAACCCTTATACTGCTGGTGGCTAATTTAGCCAATACAAAATAATGCAAAAATCCTGGAAAATCACCGAAACCCTGGCAAATGGGTACTCATCTGAGAGTACTCAACGAGAACTATCCAATGAGTACCAACATGACAGGGTTTAGATAGTTTTCAAAAATATTTGCGTTCTTATGCATTGGATGAAAATAGTCATAGCATTAAAAGGGTTAAATGGTGTTGACCACAAAGTTGCTGTTCCACTTAAAGAGGTGTTCAACTAAAAATGATGTTTAACTCTAAGTGGTGTTCTACTTTGAGGTGGTCTTAAGATTACAATTGTTACACCAAAATGATGATGATGATGGTGATGATATCAAGCAGCTTTCATTTTGCTTATAATCTGAATAAAATGTCTTTTTTATTTTCAATCACTCGTTATTGGATATTGAACCCTGAAGGCTTTCTGCTAGTGTTGCCCAATATGATTGTTGAGCTACCCTATATTAGGCTTAAAACGGTTTTCGCGAATAAAACAGTATGGTTATAACTGGTCTGATCAAAAAGGTAAACACCAAATGAATGTTTCTTACTACTGGAGTAAATTTCAGAAATATTTATCTTATCAATCTATCAGAATGCTAGAATGCTTAATTTGTTCTATTGAACTTTGAGTCATGTGTTTGTGAAGATATACTGCATGGAATAATTTTGCTGATATAAAGTATTGCACTCAGCTGCCTTTGATGCAGTTTAATTTTTACGCACAGATGTTGAATAACTCGCTATCACATCAGCGTGTTCTACAATACTAGCATCGAGATTGGATGTACAAATTATGGACCCAAAAAACAAGTCAAGAAGCAGATATGCTGATTTAGAAGTATATAGATTTATTATTCTTACAAAATTTACATATCATAACAGCATTCGGTATATTATCCTATAATTCATGAATGACTTGATAAGGAAAACTAAGTACTGGTTTGACTCCACGGCATAGAATTCCAATCATTCACAGAACAATTTCAATGTGTTATTTAACCCACTCACTCCCAGAATTTCCACTGCTGTGTTGTCCCTTTCGTGAAAATCAAGGTCTTATCTTAAACCATTAATGCTCACAGTGGCCAAAAGCAGCCTGACAATTTCGATCAAATCTTTAAGGAAAAATTGTACTTGGGAAAATATTTGAAGGAGAAATGTTGATCAGAACACTACCAACGACTCTCCTTCAAATATTTTGTAAAATCATTCTCAATTTCAAAGTTATTGTCAGAAGTATCATAGACCCAGACGACTATTTCTACGGAGCTCTTAAGCATTATTGGGTTAACCCATTCATTCCCAGAATTTCCACTGCTATATTGTCTATTTCGTGAATATCAAGAAAATATCTTAAGTATATTATTAGTTCCATTATTTAAAAGAAATGCAACATTCATACCACCATTTCTTAGAATACACTATGCTTTTCAATATGTCAAACCTATCATGAAATACCACTGGCAATACCAATCAAAATATTTATCTTTTAAGCCAATTAAACTATACCCTCAAGTAATAAAACATAAATTTTTCATTTGAGGGGAATTTTCTTGGAGTTATCATCCAATGTTCATTATTTCTTCAAGTATACACACCACACCTGCAGCTGCCAAACTGGTAGAGACTCTTTGTTATGCCGCCCATGCTTTCTCTAAGTATTAGAGAAACATGATTTACCTAAGCTAGCGCAATGTGTAAGCTACCATTCGCACCTATTCAATACCTACATTTCTTGTTGAAACACACACAGACTGACTTATAAAAGTATGAGTTTTCTCTAAGCAAACCAAGATTAATAGATGAAGGGGATTTTTGGTAAAAGTGCCCTCAATTTATCTGTAGATTAATATAATCCCAGTATAAAAATCAAAGAAAAGTATTTCTTATAGGATAACATTTGGTTAGATAGTGTAGGGAGTTAGGGGAAACACTATATAGCCTTTTCTCTTGAGTTTATTTGTAGATTAACATAATCACAGTATAATATATAGAAATCAAAGAAATTTTTTTTTTATGGGATAACATTTGGTTATATAGTGAAGGGGGTTAGGGGAAACATTGTAAGCCCCCCCCCTCCCCCGATAACCCAAACTTTTTATCTGTAAGTATACATAATCTAAGTATAAATATAATGAGTTGATTTATACAACACAATAAAGCATCTTCATCATGGAATGGTCAAGTATCCATACATTCATAAATATAAGTACCATTTCTATCTAATAAATACTGTCACTTAAAATTGGCTATGATAAAATTAACCTATACATTCACAATGACCCATTCTTATCTAAGAATATCATAGGAGAAATCAAATTGCCTGATTCCATGGGCATTTATGAATTTACCTCTATACAGAAAGTCATACATATCAATTTAAAAGTTTAGAGAAAACTAAATCATATCTTGAAATATGTACATCCCGAAACCATTCAGTTTATCTAAAACGAATCATCAGCACCATTTGAATGAAAAAGTTTTTTTAACCAATTCATGCCTTTATCAACTGAAATAGCCAGACTATTTTCGTAATAATTCATGTTTTGGAAAATACTTGAAAAAGTGATGTTAATCGTAACCAAACCAATCTCTTCTTCTAATATCTACAAAGTTATTTGACATATTTCCATACGTATCTTGGCTCCATGCGAAACTTTTCACAGAAAGGCATAATTCTGCTTTCCTGCAGAAAAAAACAACTCCTTAACGTTTTCATGACTGTAGCAGCTAAAAACGCCTGATGCATTTGGTGATATCTTTCTGATAAAAGTATAATTAGGAAAATATTTGAAGGAGAAATGTTATTCAGAACATTACCCGCAATCCTCCTTCAAATATTTTGTGAATTCATGATTATTTCTAAGGTTATTTCAAAAGTATCATAGGCAGGGTCTTAGCCAGGATTTCAAAAATGCCTGTCCAAAACAGCAATTTCAAAATATCTGCCCGTCCAGATTTAGCTACTTATTTACTTCAAATCCTTATACCAGCTACATTTAGTAGCCTGGTGTGTCAAAAAGAGCAATTTATACTTCAGCTATGTCCTAAAAGATGGTTAGTTAGGAAAATATTTGGTTATTACACCCCAAAAGTCAAAATTGAAAAATCATCAGAGAAATTTTTGCCTGTCCAAACAGGAGTTTTTTTTTAGGAAACTACGTGTCCAAAAGGCAGGTAGGACGGGTCCTGGCTAAGTCCCTGATCATAGGTCCAGACAGCAAAAGTCAAGATGATCTGAAAGCATGTGTGGATTAATGGATGCTATCAGAGTAGTTATCCATTGAAAGAGATTTACAAAATTGCCATATATAATTTTGCGCAATGCTCATTAAGTATCAAATCATCTTATGTACAGTGCCAACACTTTTTGACTTATATTAGATGCAGACATTTCAATTTGGAACCAGAGACCAACTCTTATCAGATACTTAAAGAATGTACCCTCCAAGCCTTATTTATCATCAAAAGAGCCGTACAGACTTCTCAAGGAGATCTATATGCAAGGATCTGTTGAGAGTTTGTCTTAAAGAATGAACGCGGCTAATGCTGAATTCTAGCTCAACCAATCAAGGTCATCATCGTCGTCATCATCACCGAAGAGAGGAGGTGGTGGCTGTGGCCGCAAATCCTACAAAACAAACACAAAAATCATTAGAAAATTGACAGGTCTAATCAATTTTTACATCTGGTCTTTTTTTTTTTTTTTTTTTTTGAATTTCGGTTTTCGTCACATTTATGCCAATTGTGGCTAATTCGTGACTAGCCAGTTGTAGATAGTGGAGGAAACAGGAGTACCCGGGGAAAACCACTACATCTGGTTCATGATGGCTTTGGTTTGGTTTGCCATGGTTTATGCAACTTTCACTTTCAACTTCTTTTTACAAATACATGTCGACCTAAGGGGCACCAACCAAGAATTATCATTCTAAATATGTATGTATACACACATATCTATATCTATCTGTAAGATATCTATGTAAATCTAACATATCTTTGTAAAATCTATTTTCTACACAACTCTATCTAAACCTAAATCATATATATATATCTATATATATATCTATATCTATATATCTATATATATATATATATATAATATATCTCTCTCTCTATATATATATACATACCCGTCAAGTCTCCTGTTTTTAACAGGAGTCTCCTGTTTTTTTGACTTCATTTTACCTGCCTCCTGTTTTTCTCCTGTTTTTTTCTTGTCTCCTGTTTTTCTCCTGTTTTTCTAGAAAACCAGTCTAAAGCGACTATAATCTCCTGTTTATCCTCAAGTTCAGCCCAGATCTACTTAAACTCCTACAGCTTAGCATGCAACTCAGCTCTTCTAGCCTGCCTAAACAATACTCAGTTGACCTAATTGAACCCAGCTTGCCCAAAAGTTGCAATTAGCCTAGATAACCATTCCTATTTTTAGCAGTATATATGGTTTAATTGATATTAAGCAGAATTTTAAGAAGTAGAAAGAGGTGCATGCTGGTCTAGCATCATAACATTAAGAAAAAAAATGGCTGATAAGGAAAATTCACCCCCATGTAAAAGAGCAAAATACATGTACAAATTTAGTGATAAAATTGCACAAGAGTATCCAGATATCACAAGAAGTAAACTGGGAGATGTTCACGCCTTCTGGAAAGTGTGTAAAGTGGACATATCTATAGGAAATGGTGGGAAAAGTGATGAAAAACAACATGTTGTAAAACAACATTAGGTAGGAGCCACCTGGTGGGACGCTGGTAAATTATATATACAGGTGCGGCACCTCGTGGAAAGATGGTAAACTAACGTATATGGTAGCGGCACTGCCGCGTGAGAAAATCTCCTGTTTTCTTTTTGTCTGGGGTTGACAGGTATGTATATATATATATATATATATATATATATATATATATATATATATATATATATATATATATATATATATATATATATATATATATATATATATATATATATATATATATATATATATATATATATATATATATATATATGTATATAAAGTCATGTAACCATAACATTCAGATTGCAATCCTTACCTCATCAGAATCCACAGGTTTCTTCTCTACCACTTTTTTAGCGGCAGCCTTTTTGGGTTTACTGGCTTTAGGTGTGAAGATACTATCAAAATCATCACCCTCGGCCTCTCCGAATAGTGTGCTGAAAATAGAAAAAATATGCAGAAATTAAAAGATGTAAGTGGCTACAGAGAGTCTTGTAAAAGCGAAGATATGTGTTGCCATGAATGGTTTAATCATAAGTGTGAAGGTGTGGAATTTAATAGCAGGCCCAATGCTCATTCGAAACGGAGTGAGATCTGGATTTTGGAATTTGATTATTGTCAATTTTTCTGCCATATTGCGTTAAATTTAATTAAGCACCATAAGCATTAAGAAATTCCACAATAAATAGTGTAATACCTTCAGGTACACTTTAAACACTGTACAATCGACCACACGTATATCCTCACTTACTGCTGTAATCTAGCAGTATTCACCACGTAAATGTATTGTATACCAATACTGTATAGTATGACATAAGTGATATTGGAACAGAATTAATTATGGAAATAAGACTCCTTACCCATCATCTTCTGGAGGTGGGAAAAGTGATGCAGCAGCCGCTGCCTTCACTGCAGCACCGTCTGACTTCACCACCGCACCATCTTTGCTGGTGTCTGCTTTAGCTGGTGGTGCCACGGTGCCACTGGCTGGTGCTCCTGTGGTGCTATTTTTAGCCGCTTGAGGCGATGACTCTTTGGCTGCTTCACTTTTCTTAGCCGGAGCTTTAGAATCATTGGATGACTGTGAAGAGGCTTTACTATCTTTACCGGCTGGTGGTTTGGCATTTTTGTCGGTAGGTTGCGATTGTTGTGGTGCAGATTGCTGTTTGTCAGCTTTTTCAGGCTGCGTTTGTTTTTTGTCAGAGTCCTTTTTTTCCGGCACGTTTTTAGAAGACGCTTCTTGTTTTGGAAGATTAGCATCCTTTCCCTTATCTGATTGTTTTGGTTGTTTTTCATTTTCCTTCGCAGTATTTTTCTCAGTCTTAGTAGCACTTTGTTTAGAATCCTCTGCAGTTTTTTTTATTACATCTTTTATGTCAGTCTTAGGTGTTTTAGTGTCTTCCTTGGTAGGTTCTGCTGGTGGTATTTTTGAATCTTTTTCTGTCTTAGCTGCTACTGGTTCTACCTTCGAAGCTTCTTTATCTTTAGTTTCTGCTTTACTTTCTGTAGGTGCTTTGTCTGGTTGTTGTTGTTGTTTTTGTTGTTGCTTAGCAGCAGGTTCCTGTGTTTTATGTTCACTTGTTTGGCTTGTGGGTGGTTGTGTGTCATTGGCTTTTTGAGCTTGTTCTTTCTGTTTTGCTGCCTCAGCTTCTGCAAGATAAAGTACAAGACGTTACAGTTGTCTTCTGTATCTTCAATACTTTTGACATTAAGTTAAGAATAGAGCAAAAATTCACAAAACTTTGAAAGGAGAGTTGTTGATTTTGTTCTTGTCAAGAATTTTCATTCAAATATTTTCCAAAAAGTTTTCTATAAAAAGATATCTCCAAAGCCGTCAGGCTATGTTTGGTCACTCCATGCATAAATGGGTGAAGTAATGAAGCCTAAACAATCATAGTTATACCAAACAACGTCTCAATATAATCACATTTATACATTCCGAAGCTTCAACATAATCATTTTATTAGAAACTGCTGCCTCAATACATTCATGTTCTCATCATAACTATTTCTGATTTCAATTGCTTATATCATATTGTCTATGTCAACAAAAATTGCAACTAGATAATGGCATCAACATAAACAGTGTAGTAGGATTAAACATGGAGTACTAAACATCAATGAGACAATTGTGTTAATCAGGGGTGTCCGACAGAGGCCTCAAAACGTGCAACAAGACAAAACCTTCAATCACTATCTAACTATCAAAAATTGCTGAGCGCCACGACCAACTGTATTTGCTCAAGGGCATCGAAATTTGGACACCCCTATTAAATTGGGGTATTAAACTAAATCAGATCGTAATATGTCTTGCCAGTCCCACATGCAGATTTTTTAGCCTTAGTTTTGTTAAATACAAGGGATACAAGGTGTTTCATTTTTTGTCAAGTCTTAAATTCATTTGGTAAAGAGTCCATTGTTTTCTTGCATTGTTGCATGCTTGTAATTGTTGGTAGCAGCATCTATTTCTATTGTTGGTAGAAGCGTTTATTGTTTTCTTGCATTGATGCATGCTTCTCATTGATGGTAGAATTTCCCTACCCTAAACATTCTAAAGTTTTTCGGCACAAGCAATAGAATCATGATGCAACATGTTCCATCAGGTTGCAGTTCAGTTATCAGACCACTTCCTCTAGGCTAATCATTCAATGCTTGCAAACAATTACCCCTTCAAATGCTGAGGCTACTTTCGTCCAAAACACAAGGACACAACGATTTTTGAAAACCATCCTGTCATTTTGGTATTCATTGAATAGCTCTCATTGAGTACTCTCAGATGAGAACCTATTTGCCAGGGTTTCAAACATTTTTCTGAATCTTTGCATCATTTTGTGTTGGCCGGAGAAGCCACCAGCAGGATAAGGCTTAGTTATCAGATCAGTTCTAAAAGGATAATCAGTCAATGCTTGCAAACAATTAAGAGCAATAAATGTAGATTTGAACAATAAAGGTAAAGAACCTATTCATTCATTTACCCATTAACCCATTAATGCTTAAGAGTTCCTTCAGAAATTGTCGTCTGGATCTATGATACTTTTGACAATAACTTCAGAATTAAGTATGATTTTACGAAATATTTGAAGGAGAGTTGTTGGCAATGTTCTGAATAACATTTCTCATTGAAATATTTTCCCAGCTTTGCTTTTGCCTGCAAGATTTCATCAAAAATGTCAGGCTGCTTTAATGGCCGCCGTGAGCATTAATGGGTTATGATCAATCAATATTCATCATGCTGATAGATCTCTAACTGAGAGACATCAAGGTAAGCATAGTATTATATGAATAGGGCAGTGAATAATTTAGAGAAGAGAGACTAAATTAAGCCCAAAAGAAAAAAATCAAGGATTTACTTAGAAAGCATGGAACATGAGATGCAAAGAGTAAGAGAAGGACAAGGAAGAAAAGGAGGAGTGAAGGAAGAAAGAGGAATAGAAAAGAGGAGGAGAAAAGTAAGGAAGATATTTTATAGTTTTGGCTGCTATGAAAATCAATGGGTTAACCCATTAATGCTTACAGCGGCCAAAAAACGCCTGACAATTTTGATGATATCTTGCAGGTAAAAGCAAATTCAGGAAATATTTGATGGATAAATGTGGATCAGAACATCACCTACATCTCTCCTTCAAATATTTTGTAAAATCATACTTATCTCCAAAGTTATCATCAAAAGTATCATAGATGCAGACGACAATATCTGGCGAAACTTATAAGCATTAATGGGTTAAACTAGTAGATTCACATGCATGGCATTTTGTCAAGCTTTTGGATGCAAATACCAGCGAGTACCTACGTAATAATGACATATAAGAAAGTGAGGTTTGAGTTACCAGAACTAAATCGGCAAAGTGTCCATGTTAGAATCACACTAGCATAAAACATCTTAACCCATTAATACTCACACCGGCCAAAAACAGCCTGACAATTTTGATGCAATCTTGTAGGCAAAAGCAAAATTGAGAAACTATTTCAAGGAGAAATGTTGTTCAGAATTTAACCAACAAGTCTCCTTCAAATATTTTGTAAAATCTTTCTTAATTCCAAAGTTATTATCACAACTATCATAAATCCAGACAACAATTTTCATAAGACCTTTTAAGTGTGAATGGGTTAACCGATTCATGCTTAACCCTTCCAATGCTGGGTCTACTTTCGTCCAAAGCTCAAGAACGCTAAGATTTTGAAAAACATCTAAACCCTGTCATGTTGGTATTCATTGGAAAGCTCTCGCAGGAGTACTCTTAGATGAGTACCATGTGCCAGGGTTTGAGTCATTTTTCAGGTTTTTTGCATGATTTTGCATTGGCCAAATTAGGGTTAATAGAATTTCTCTACAAATTGCCATCTGGACCTGTGATACTTTTGATAATAACTTTGGAATGTAGAATGATTTTGCAAAATATTTGAAAGAAAATTGTTGGTGATGTTCTGAATAACATTCCTCCTTCAAATAATTTTGCAACTTTACTTTTGATTACAAGATTTCTTCAAAAATACCAGGCTGCTTTTGACACTCTCATCATTAATCGGTTACATTTAGGAATTCCTTAACCCTTCCAATGCTGAGGCTACTTTCATCCAAAGCACACGGATGCAAAGATCTAAACACTAAGACCATCTAAGATCTAAGACCATCTAAACACTGTCATGTTGGTACTCACTGGATAGCTCTCGCCGAGTACTTTCAGATGAGCACCCATTTGCCAGGGTTTCAGTCATTTTTCAGGTTTTTTGCATAATTTTGTGTTGGCCAAATAAGCCACCAGCAGCATAAGGTTTAAGGTAGAAATATAACTAGACAGTATCACTAATCAACAGAAAAAGATGTTAGGAAACTGGTCATCCTTCCATAATGAACTTATGATGCTATAAACTCTTTCCTTAACATGCACGATAATAAATTACTTATCATCTACAATAAATAATTTCCATTCTTGTAATGTCTGAATAACATTATTTTGAAAGGCATTTCTCTGCCTTATATAATATAATATCACCTTCATACAAGGGGGGGGGGGGAGTGAAATACATTGCTTTGCCAGGGAAGGAACTAAGTGCTTGTTGTCTACAGGTTTTCAATACAGACAAATGTTTCATTGTATATTTACCTTTCAAATTTCCCATTCCAAGCAATTAAACATTAATAACATTGATAATCCAAAGGTTAAAGAGAACATATACAAAACCGATAGGAAACTTCCTGTGAGTCAATAGTTTATTTCATCAGATAAGATGTTTTTTCAGCTAAATTGATACCAATACAATTTGCTGATATTTTGGCCCATTATAACCTAAATTAATTGTTTGTTTTGGTCCATAAATACAGGTAACACATAATGTCATGTCTCCTTCATTACTTATCATGACCTTATTTGGTCGTATCTGCTAATTATCATGACCTTATTTGGTCGTACCAGCTAATTATCATGACCTTATTTGGTCATATCTGCTAATTATCATGACCTTATTTGGTTGTACCTGCTAATTTATCAAGCTCGGCAGAATGTAGCGGGTTGCCCTTATCGCCAAGAACCCCAGCCTCTTGGGGTTGCGTACCCAGTTTGTCAAGCTCAGCAGAATGTAGTGGGTTGCCTTTATCACCAAGTACCCCAGCCTCTTGGGGTTGCGTACCCAGTTTGTCAAGCTCGGCAGAATGTGTGGGGTTGCCCTTATCGCCTAGAACCCCAGCCTCTTGGGGTTGCGTACCCAGTTTGTCAAGCTCAGCAGAATGTGCCGGGTTGCCCTTATCACCAAGAACCCCAGCCTCTTGGGGTTGCGTACCCAGTTTGTCAAGCTCTGCAGAATGTGCCGGGTTGCCCTTATCGCCTAGAACCCCAGCCTCTTGGGGTTGCGTACCCAGTTTGTCAAGCTCGGCAGAATGTGCAGGGTTGCCCTTATCACCAAGTGGGGTGGCTTGCTTAGAAGCAGTGGTGCCATCAACAGTTTCTAATTAAAAGCAAAATAATAGCCCAACTACTTAATGTATTCACACAAAACAAAACTATATCTATAACCAAAAAAGAGAAAACATCTCTTATGATGTATGAATATATATGTATGTATGAATATAAATATATATATATATATATATATATATATATATATATATATATATATATATATATATATATATTTATATATATATATATATATATATATATATATATATATATATATATATATATATATATATATATATATAAATATATATATATATACAATATACATATATACACATGCATATATGAATAAAGTCAAAAAGCAAAACAGAAAGCCAAAATGGTACTTACAAACTACAGACAGCGAATAAAAGCAAAGGATGCTTTAGCACAGAGAGCTCAAAGACATTTTCAATGAGCCTTTTCTAGATGAAATACACTGGCTACATAAGCTATTATTAATGTTAGCACTCCATTACCAAGTTATAAGTAATTCAACAAATATCCAACTGACTGATCTTAGTTATTATCTGCCCTATATTGCTAAAAGCTAGCATTGACTATGCATTGATAGTAGCAGTTTTGATATTAGTAGTGAAAATAGTTCTAGAAGTAAAAGTAGTAGTAGTAGTAGTAGTAGTAGTAGTAGTAGTAGTAGTAGTAGTAGTAGTAGTAGTAGTAGTACATGAAGTATTACTTGTAGTAACTGCAGCATCAACAGCAATAGTAGTATTGTTAATAATTGTAGTAGTAGCAGCAGCAGAAGCAGCAGTAGTAGTAGTAGTAGTAGTAGTAGTAGTAGTAGTAGTAGTAGTAGTAGTAGTAGTAGTAGTAGTAGTAGTAGTAGCAGTAGCAGTAGCAGCAGTAGTAGTAGCAGCAGCAGCAGCAGCAGCAGCAGCAGTAGTAGTAGTAGTAGTAGTAGTAGCAGTAGCAGTAGCAGTAGCAGCAGCAGTAGCAGTAGTAGTAGCAGTAGTAGTAGCAGTAGCAGTAGCAGCAGCAGCAGCAGCAGCAGCAGCAGCAGCAGCAGCAGCAGTAGCAGTAGTAGTAGTAGTAGCAGCAGCAGCAGCAGCAGTAGTAGTAGCAGTAGCAGCAGTAGCAGCAGCAGCAGCAGCAGTAGTAGTAGAGGTAGAGTAGAAGCAGTAGATGTAACTGCAGTAGCTATGGTATTAGCAGTACATTTTAATGGCGGTGAGAGAAGTCACTCCTTTCTACCAACCTGCTGCTGTCTTGTCTAGTTCCTTGGAATAGTGCTTGTTTCCCTTATCACCAGTTATACCCGCCTCTTCCTTACTTCTATGCTCAGCTGAAAATATACACAAAATATTACTCCACTACAATTAGAAATTTTGTATTTTCTGTATACCATGTTAATATATGTGTATGTATATATATACCACAATACTGCCACAAATTTATCACTGACCATGATGGTGAAAAGTAAAACATCAAGGGTTGAGTGGTGAAACCATGGAATAACTACAGTTAATTGTTTTTGTACAGGTGCTCAAGAAAACATTGGAAGATTGCAAGCACTAGAACATACCTCCATGGACATCCAGCTCCTTTCTGTAAAGGGAGCTCCCCTTGTCTCCGGTTATCCCAGCATGCACTGGACGCACTATTTCCTCTAAAACATGCAGAAATGGGTCAGGTGCATGCACTTGATAGACATACATACAGCAGGCATTGGAAAGATTCAAGAATTCAGGGAAACATATTTTCATTGATGTTGATTAAGCTTTATGCTGCTGGTGACTTACTTGACCAGCATAAAATCATGCAAAAAACCCTGAAAATGACTGAAACCCTGACACATGGCTACTCATCTGAGAGTACTCAACATGAGAAGGTTTGAAAGGTTTTCAAAAGGATTTACATCCTTGTGCTTTGGACGAAAGTAGCCTCAGCATTGGAAGGGTTAAGTACAATCATTTTATAGAGATCCAGCAGTTATTTGAGAAATTAAAGCAGTAGTAATTTTGGATAATTTTGGAAAGATTCAAGAATTTAGAGAACCATAATAAAGATAAAGTAAAGTGCAATCACTCTATAGAGATTAGGCACATATTTGAGAGATTCAAGAAATAATTGAACTGTATTTCAAATTGATATTAAACAGCAATAGTAGAAGTAAAAAGTTGTAGAAACAGCAGGAATTTGAGAGATTAAAAAAGTCAGTGAACTTTATTTAATTGAGTTTGATAAAGTACATGCACTTTACAGAGATACAGTAGGATTTGAGATTCGAAAATTGAAAGAACAGTATTTCAATTTCTTTTGATAAAGTTAATGCAATATTTTGCTTTCTTATGCAAGTTGTCTTCAAAATGGGCAAGATGCATAACAGAATATATCTGAGTCAACCCTATACTTACCTATTACTTGAGGAAGAGTGGTTGATCCAGTATAATGCTGAGGGTGAACTTCATCATCAACTAGTAGGTAAAAAAACAGAAAAACATAAAAAAGCAAGAAAAATAAACAATTTTCAGTTAAATCCTATTCATGTTGATGCATATGTGTAAATAAAAAATGTGACAATACAATGAAATGTGAAAGATTGTTTATGTTCATAACAACAAAGATGATTTTTGAAACAGCAGAGGGTGAACTTCATCATCAATTAGTAGGGAAAGAAAACGTGGAAAACATAAAAAACAAGAAAATTATAATTTTCAGTTGAATTCTATTCCTGTTGACTCATGTGAAAATAAAAATTGACTTTACAATGAAATATGAAAGATTGTTTATGTTTATAATTACAAAACTCTAGGTGATTTTTGGAAATGGTTGACATTATGATATAAAAGGCCCATTCACTCCCGCAGAGATAATAACAATTGAACTATTTTGGTGATAACTTTATGACAAAAGGACCTTTTAGAAATTATTCAAAAGAGAAATGCTCAGCAGAACAGCTTTCCTTTTTTGCCACAAGAAAATTTATTCAGCGCTTTTGAACATTTTAATGAAAATAGCGCTTTATAAGTGACAATTGTATTACCATATATTATATATTCCACAGTTATCTTTAAAACCTTCAGATGCTGGCTGAATGATTCATTTGAGGAAGGTAATGTTACCTGCATGTATGTTGACTTCCTTATGTACCTGTGGGGCTTGTTGGGGATTGATTTGGGCATCAGCTGTGGGAGAAAAGACAGAAATAAAGTGTTAACCCTTATGCTGCTGGTGGCTAATTTGGCCAATACAAAATGTGCAAGTGCGGTAAAGAAGGGTGCAGTTTCTTTATAAACCTCCCCCATCTATGATATTGTATAGAAGCAATACATTAACCCAACCTACTTTCGATAGATGAACTCTGCTCTACGTAATTTCAGTATTCTATCCTGATATTCGATCCACACAACTTGCACTTCATTCAATCACATATAGCAATACAAAATACAGGAACACACCATGCCACAATCATTCAATCATGTATATCAATACAATAACTTCACATTCTTCACACCCGCTTTCATTTCATTCAGTCTCAAATGACAATGACAAATTTTCATTCAATGCCTTTCTTGCCGCATAAAATAATATCCTCTTCAACCGCACTTCTCTCAAACTTGCATCCAGTTGTAAGGAAAGGAGGTAAGGAAAATTCTAATTTGTTCTTGAACAAAATGCACACACACACATATGTATACACACACACCAGGGTGTGTGGGTGCCAAAGTTAGACATAAGGAAATATCCAAGCTAACAATTTCCACAGTAACTTAACGAGGCATGCCTATATGCTGCCCAATCCAATCCAGAGCAATAATAACGGTGAGCACCACCTACCTCCATGGACATCCAGCTCTTTACTGTAGAGCGGACTCCCCTTGTCTCCGGCTATCCCAGCATGCACTGGAACCATGGCTTCCTCTACAACATGCAGCATACAAACGTAATGTAGAATAGTGGAGAAACTCAATAAAACATCCAGTTAGTGTGCAAAAATAACAACACAAATAAGGATGATAAGAGGTAGATATTGAGAGACTCAATAAAACATCCTATCATACGCAAAACAATGTTCAATGCGAATAAAGATGACGAGAGGTAGAAAAGGAGAGACTCATTAAGACATACTATTACCGTAAAAAACAACGCAAATGAGGACCAGAGGTAGCTTTGGATAAACTCGATAAACATCTAAATGACATGCAAAACAACAACAACCTAAGGTCAGGACATATATGACTCATTTTAACTCATTCCTGCCTGAAGATCTACTTGACAATTTTCTGGGTTCATGATACTTGCTACTTTATGATACTAATATCATATAAAATATGAAATAACATAATAATTAAGCAAAAATTCAGTACTGATTTTAAGGAGTCTGTTGGTTGGGTTTTGAAAAACTATTCTCCTTTAAGTATTTCCTCAAATATGCTCTGATGTTTAAAGGCACTCTAGGCATAAATGGGTTAACCAATGTAAACTATTAATAAATCATATAATATACAACAGTTGATTAATGTATAATTGGATAACCTATTCACACCCAGATCTGGTTTGATATGAAAGCAAGTATCTTGAAAAACATAGTTAACTTGAGTAAATATATTAGAATGAAAAGTGTGCCACCTTTCTCGAGCAAAATCTTTCTCCAAGGTATGTCGGATATGCTCTGACTGTATACTTTAAAGTATTGTCTTCGTTTTTCTGAGTCATTTTCAAGGTTGCATATATGGGCATGAATAGGTTAGGTATATCTATGGAACCCGATGAGCCCATGATATTTCGTAATATCTTTTTGCCATTTTGGAGATTAATAGGGAGAAAATATTGACCAAATCCCCAAAACACAACGTCTTTGCAGATATTTTCATGAATTCTTACTTTATCAGCAAGTTACTTAAAAATATACTCTAGATCCCAAATTATTTTTCAAGAGGATCGCTATTTTTAGATGGGTTAAGACATCTATATATGCTTTTAATTCACCTTATCTGATTTCTTATCTTGTAAATAACTTATTTGCTGTCAGATCCAAAATAAAGAGCTGACCCTTTGACATCTGTGCGATCATAACAGACACCTACCTATGACTGCGGCTAGACTCGTGTCCCCAGTTATGTGCTGAGGGCGAATAACATCTTCAACTAGGTGAAAAACAACACAAAAAATGTAAACATGCATTGCAGGGCTCGAAATTAACTGGAGTCATGGCTCCTTTGAACTCTCGTGTGGCTCCCTCAAAATTCTGCAGGGAGCCAAAAGATGTACTGGTTTCTATGTATATACCACAAGGAAATGAAGCAGCAATTTCTTGATACGGAAAAAAAAACTAAACACAGTGATTACAAAAACAACATATTAGGTCTGTAGTTTAAAAATGTACTGCCTTTGACCACTAAGCTATTGGGGCAGGCCCTGAAACAGTATCATATGTTACAACTAAAAATTGGACAAAAGGTAGGTGTCATATTCAGAGTGAGCATTCAGTTCTTCAGATGTGGCCTTCAAGTTTTTCTTCTTTTTTTTAAAGGGTTCGCCACCCTTTTATAAGCGTGGCTCAGACATATAGAAGGAGAGCTTCTTGTATGAGCAGATGACTCAGATAGCATGAACGATGATATTAAAATGAATATGAAACTCTTAGAAGTAATCAATTCTTACCAACTGCTTGAGAGAGCGCTGCCTTCTGGGGTATAATAAGACCTTCAACTAACAGAAAAGAAAAGACATGCATAGAAATTTTAGCGACATCATAACCGAAAACATGCATTGGAATCCAAGCAACTTAAAATAATGACAGACCTGAGATAAATAGTCAAAAGAGATTCCAGACTTCAAAAATAACTGTCTTAAAGACATTTGGTACCAAAAAATTCTAAGGACCCCAGATAAACTGATGCTATGGGCCCAATATATTGCAGTCTCCTTTAAAACAAGATAGACGCCAGTGGCGTCAAGAGGTTGATTCCTTGTATGTCTTTTTGTAGTTAATCATTTGCAATTTTTTGTTTTTTTAATATTTTGCTATTTTGAAATTTTTCTGATTTTTGTGTTTTTTCGTTAGTGGTTACAGTGGTTTTACTTTTTCTGTTGGATTGACTTATTTAAGTGTTATGTATATTTGGTCGTGATCTGAGTAATACGTTTTGATGACACCTGTTGAATGGTATTCTGTAAGGTTGGTGTGAATGTGATCTATTATGGTGTTTTGTTTTGTTGTTGGGTTGTTTATGAGTTGGTTTGTTCCTATACATTTGCAAATTTTTTCTGTGGTATTTATGTGTTTGTTTTGTATGTTAATGTTAAAGTCACCCATAAGTATTTTTTGATGTTTTATTGTTGGTGGTGATATTGCTGTGAGGTCATGAATGAAGGTTGCAATGGATGTGTTCGGGTAGCGGTATATACATGTTAGGTATGTGTTTGTTTTAAAACATTTTCCTTTTTCCTTAAATTCTTTATCTTTTTATCATACCTAATAGTGCCAAAAAATACATCTGAAACACATATCCTTCAATTTTTTCATAAGAATTCTATCTAAAGCCCTCCCCCAAATATTTCCCAAAATTATAACCCACTTCTAGCTATCCAAGAAACTATGACAAACCCACCATCACTCATCCAGTAGATCACCAAACATGAATGGGAAAAGCCCACATCCTGCACTGCAAATGAGAGTCAACAAAACTCCACCAATAGCATGCTTGCCACAACTTACCTGCTGCTGCCTGAAGAACATTAGTCCGTGACTTACCTTTACATGAAAATGACCAAACACTGCCTGAGTGCAAACATGCACAAGGATCAATCTTATGGTCCCTTAAGGGGCATATGTTCCTGGATTATGTGATTTTGCTACCTGATGATGAACTATAAGAGCCAAGCTTGTGAATGGACATTAAATATCAGCTTAGAACATTTAAAAAAAAATTCAACTTTCTTGAACTTCTTTATCTTTTTATCATACCTAATAGTGCCAAAAAATACATCAGAAACACAAACTATTCAATTTTTTCCCGGGAAAAATGCTCCAAAACCCCCAAACCTGGACAGTTAAAACATTTCCCTTCCACTGAAATTCTTTATCTTTTTATCATACCTAATAGTGCCAAAAAATACATCTGAAACACATATCCCTCAATTTTTTCAAAAGAATTCTATCTAAAACCCTCCCTCAAATATTTTCGAAAATTATAACCCACTCCTAGCTATCCAAGAAACTATGGCAAACTCACCACCACTAATCCAGTAGATCACCAAACATGAATGGGAAAAGCCTACAACATGCACTGCAAATGACAGCCAACAAAACCCCACCAGCAGCATGCTTGCCACAACTAACATGCTGCTGCCTGAAGAACTTTAGTCCGTGACTTACCTTTACATGAAAATGGCCAAACACTGCCTGAATGCAAACATGCACAAATATCAACCATATGGCCCCTTAAGGGACATATGCCCCTGGCCATGATCTTCCGCCACTAAAGCAGGTCCAGCACTACCAGAAACCCAATATGCATGCAATAACTATGTACTTAAACCTAAAATAGACTGATACACACTTGTAATGCTGCTGATGATACTTACAGACTTTTTAATCAAAAACCAAGTTTGTGAATAGACATCAATATCAGTTTGGAGCAATTTAAAACATTTTCCTTTTATTTGAACTTCTTTATCTTTTTATCACACCTAATAGTGCCAAAAAATACATCTGAAACACATATCTTCCAAACTTTTCATAAGATTTCTATCTAAATCCGCACTTAAAAAAACTTCCCTATTTTTGAACTTCTTTATCTTTTTATCACACCTAATAGTGCCAAAAAATACAACTATAAGAGCCAGTTTGTGAATGTACATTAAATATCAGTCTAGAACATTTTCAAAAAAAATTCCCATTCTTTGAACTTCTTTATCTTTCTATCATACCTAATAGTGTTAAAAAATACATCAGAAACACAAACTTTGTAATTTTCCCTTTATTTTGATAAGTATTTTCGTTTGTTTTGCATCTTGGGTGATACAAATGCAGGGAGATGCTGCCTGGGCCCGAGCACTGGGTTGAAGGGGTATGGGACCGGCATCGGCATCATAGGGTAGAAGCCTGCATACTTCAGGTCTGCTACTTCACTCATGTTGAGAAGAGTTTCTAGGGACAGAACTGCAGGCAGCACTAAACATCAGGTAGACTGAAGGTACATCAGAGAAATTCAATACACCATGCAACCTGAAAAAATAATCATACATACCATCAAAGCAACACAAAAATATCAACACAAAACATATCTCACCAAATGCAATCTTATATTTACACACCGACACAATATCTTCTTTAAACAGTAATTGTTTTGTTTGAGGGACAGTGAAGATTTGCATGGTTTCTATATTTTGTGGATGTGTTTTTATAAACTTGTATATTGAGTGATAGTTTTGTATTGATACTTTTGTATTTATTTCAATTTAATGTATGCTTACTATTTTGGGTTGTCAGGTGAATCAAGTTCCTATGATGCTCTTTGGTGTAGATGCAGTATGATGTCGAAGCCAGTTTCTATGAGTGCTGCCTGCAGTTATGTCCCTTGACACCCTTCTCACCATGAGTGAAAATGCAATCCTGAAGTATGCAGACCATTAACCCTGCCATCCCATGCATTCGCATTACATGCTCTTTGGGCTTATAAGTTTGTGACCAATAAACTATAACAGTACACACTTTTCCTGTCACCCAAAACAATTAAAAATCATATCTTTATCTAAAATACAACAACAGTGAGAACGGAAGGGATGGCAGGGTTAAAGGTCTGCTAACTTCAGGACTGCATACTACACTCATGGTGAGAAGGATATATATACTGACTGCTGAAATCGCGATAAAAATATTTACTACTTCCGTTTTTTTCAAAGTTGTTTTTTTGCGATTGTGGGGAACAAAAAAAATCCACAAATGGGCAGGATGGATTATTTAGAGTCTGTTTTCTTGAAGTTGAAACTTTTTTTCCGGTTTTAGTGGCGAAATTAATAAGTAAATTTAGAATTTCGCCAGGGTTCCTAAATCAACATTCCAAAAAGCCGTTTTTGCCGTTTTTTTCCGAAGTTGCCATTTTTTTTCAAAAATTACAAATATAACCAACAAGTTATGATAATAGGGTAAAAGCCCTATTTGTTGCGAACACTTTGATGGGTCATTTGTAAATTTTGACCCAGAAACGGCGACGTGACAATTTATCGAAAAAAGTATGTTTTTTGTGTGAAATGCACACAATGCAAATCAATGCCGGAACCTCGCTAATGTCAAAAAAATCAACTTCCGGTTGTAGCGAAAAGCTATTTTTTCGCTTCCAACCTGAAGTTGAATTAAAAAAATGATTGAATCAGATAGATGAGGATCTCATCTATCCAGGTAGGTAGTCATATTGTGATCGGGGGGTGATAGCTTGATGAAATTGACAGGAATCGGCGAGGTACCATTGAGAATGTACTCATCGCCATGGTCAACACGCCACCATCGATGCGTGTTGACAAATATCTCAAAATATTTTCGATTTTCCGAAACCAAAAGAATTAATCTTAATAATATAGATACTTGGCTTGTTAATTCTTTTGGTTTCAGAATTTTAGAGTTAGAGATGGCCACAAACGAAAGCTTTGAAATCGGGGTGCAAATTTCGTCAAACCCGATATTCAAAATGGCGGAGGGTAACCTAGCCAATGTAAAAAATACGTGAATGAACACGTAAGTAAAATAGTACAAAGAGGGATACAAATAGCCGCTCATTGGTTAATAAACCGCGGGAAAGAGTACCACGTGGTGTGACGGTGAGGCAGTGAGACCGCTCATTGGATAATTCACCAGAGACAAACCACGTGGTGCTGCTCGCTAATGTCAAAAAAATCAACTTCCGGTTGTAGCGAAAAGCTATTTTTTCGCTTCCAACCTGAAGTTGAATTAAAAAAATGATTGAATCAGATAGATGAGGATCTCATCTATCCAGGTAGGTAGTCATATTGTGATCGGGGGGTGATAGCTTGATGAAATTGACAGGAATCGGCGAGGTACCATTGAGAATGTACTCATCGCCATGGTCAACACGCCACCATCGATGCGTGTTGACAAATATCTCAAAATATTTTCGATTTTCCGAAACCAAAAGAATTAATCTTAACCCTGGTTATGCCGGATTGCAGGACGTTGAAGTACCCCTGAACCAAAATACATTTGTCGTTACATTAATTGCCTGCACTGCTTTTGCTCTATCAGAGGGGTGTAGGATACTCCTCTGTTAGGAAGCAAAGTACACCATGATTCTGAAATAAAAACATATGACCTGAGACTAGACTTCTTGTTCTTTTTGAATATGTCTTTTCCTGTAGGTAATTTAAATAAGAATATTTAATTTGAGCTGTAAAACTAATGTGCGTGCAGGCAGCAGGCTAGATTTGAGTAAAGTTAAATGAAAAATCTAAAATTCACAACACATTAGCTCCACTTTCACCTTGGATTTCTGAATAAGTTCATAGATATTTTCCCCCAAAAATTATATATTCAGAATCCCTAGAAGAAATCAAAAACAAAAAACAAATATCTTTTTTAATTTGTAGTATTTATCAAGCCATAATATGCCAGAAGAAAAAATGATAACAAGGAAGTCGTAGCATGGAAGAAATTCTAAAAACGTATCATCAGGAGTCTTGAAAATCAATTACCATGTTAATAAAGCGCTTCTGCAACAGAAAAATAAACAACCTGAAAAATAAAACCTAGATGTATTGTATAATATCATCCCCCTCAATCGACATATGTAGTTTTTATTCTAATATATGTTTGTTTTGTGCCAAAAACTAATGATTGAATGTAAAATGAAAGTGGCGAAATGTGGCGGCCATTTTAAGACTTAACATTTCGCCAACTTTCTGACGCAACAAATCAACATTAAACATTCATCTCTCCTTGAAATTCAGCATGAAAAGTAAAGAAAATACATGACTTGATTCCCTACCTCCTCCGCTTCTCGTACATGTCTTTATTTTAGGTGAACCATGTTTTTATAGCCAGAAATATGGCTCCAGTCAACATGGTACACCTCTCCCATCAGCATTATTTACGGCGAAATCGATTGACAAACCGGTTTGCCGTATGAATCACACCCATTCACTGTCAGGTTTCCCCACAGAAAAATAATGAAGAATACCTATTCATAAGTTACATTTTCAATATATTCATATTCTGCCGTTTCAGAATATATAAATACTTTATGGAATTGTTTATGATTAGTGTTAATTTTGATCGTATGAAGTGAGGAAACCAACGAAAAAATAGGCCGCCATTTTAGGTTTTTCTAAATGAATGACCTAGTTGAGTGCGAAGGCCGTATCTTCGCACTAGACTTTAATCTCTCTTTCGGTCATTCAAATCTTAATAACTTACTACATAACTTATATATTCCTGATCCCTGACATTCAGTGTGTTTGATTATCATTTTTATTAACTTTATTAAGTCAGGGTTCGATCGTTGTCAAGATAAATATAGTGTGGCTGCACTCGATAAAGGGAGCCTCGCTTTCGTGCCGTGCTGTACACTGGTAGCGAAAAGATTGTTTTCTTTCGCTATCAGTGCAAATAAAGGTGTATATCTTATGTTTTTCTTTGTCATAATGACAAAGAAAGACATATGGGGATAGGTGAGATTAGTATCTCACCTATTCTGTTTGAATTTGATGATAATGCGATCTGGTGAGCACACATTTAAATGGTGTAACGCCAGATCGCATAAACCTAGAAAATGGCGACTTTTGGCCGGACCTGCCCGGTCTTGGTTTGAGAGTGCAACATTGTAGAACCGGACTGGTCCGGTCCCGGCACTACCAGGGTTAATAATATAGATACTTGGCTTGTTAATTCTTTTGGTTTCAGAATTTTAGAGTTAGAGATGGCCACAAACGAAAGCTTTGAAATCGGGGTGCAAATTTCGTCAAACCCGATATTCAAAATGGCGGAGGGTAACCTAGCCAATGTAAAAAATACGTGAATGAACACGTAAGTAAAATAGTACAAAGAGGGATACAAATAGCCGCTCATTGGTAAATAAACCGCGGGAAAGAGTACCACGTGGTGTGACGGTGAGGCAGTGAGACCGCTCATTGGATAATTCACCAGAGACAAACCACGTGGTGCTGGGAAACCCAATCACGCACCGTCACGTGATTAGCCGATCGCATTAAATATGCAGAAAACCCACGCATGCGCATCCAACGGCCGCCCCACCAGACGCGCTACAGAAGCGTATTAGAGTGAAGAAAACATAAAGTATAAACACGTAAAAATCCACCAAAAAAAAACTAGGCAACCCACAGAAAAAATGAAACAAACATTATAAACTACACACTCAACTCTAACAGAAACAATAAACAAAACGACCCCACCACACCCCACTCTCCAGATCATGTGGCTAGAATTTTCCAAAACAGCCATGTAAGACAACATAGGGAAAATGCATCAACCAGCTCCCAGGACCCCCCCCGGGAATGTAAGACAACAAAAGCGAACTGAATAAAGGTTGTTGTACAACAACCTCTAAAAATGGACGCCGAATGGTTTTACAACAGCCAATTTTAGGCAAACCATTTCTAAATCCTGGTTAAGTCTCTCATGCAATATATAGCTACTGAAATGGTAAGACTGCTTGCCAAACAAATATCTATGATTGAATGAGACCAACAGTGCAGGAAAGGGTGGATAAGATTTTTACCTCCATGGATGTCCAGTTCCTTGGAATACTTGGTGTTACCTTTGTCGCCAACGACTGGAGATTTCTGAGGTAGGATTTGACTCTCGACTACATGGAAAAGAACGAGCATGCAATTCAACTTCAAACACTCTAAATTAAACCCAATCTTGCCTGAAGATATATGTTGTCTGGACTTGTGGTACTTTTGAAAATAACTTTTGAATAAAGCCAAAATTTGCAAAATATTTGAAGGAGAGTTGTAAATAGAGTCTTGATGAACAACTCTCCTTCAAATATTTTAAAATATTGCTTTTGTTAGAGATATATATTATAGCTACTGCAGGCATGAATGGGTTAAACCTATTCATGCTCATAGTTCCCCCTAAAAAGTATCATCACAATCTGATCATAATTTAACCCTTCCAATGCTGAGGCCACATTTGTCCAAAGCAGAGGGACGCAAAGATTTTTGAAAATCATTGAAACCTTGGCATGATGGTATTCATTGGAAAGCTCCCGTGAGTACTCTCAGATGAGTACCCATGTGCCACGGTTTCAGTCATATTTTAAAGTTTTTTTGCATAATTTTGGGATTGGCTAAATTAGCCACCAGCAGCATAAGGGTTAAAATCAAAAAAATGTTTTTAATAATCAACTGATTGATTTATGTTGGTTGGGGAATAATCAACTTTTCCCCTTCAGGTATTTTTTGAAAAACACATTTTGGTCAGAAAGATTTGACTTAAATAGTGAGGCCCTTTTTGTGGAGATATGGGCATGAATTGGTTAATGGAAAATTGAACTGAAAATTGAACAGTGAAATTAAAATTTAGTAAAACAAGACTACAAAAACACGAAAAACACTCTGGGCCAGGGTGGCCCAGATTTCCCAATAACTATTCTGCAAAATAATTATAGTGACCCAGATTCTAAGGGTCTTGCAAATTTCACAGCATTTGCAGTAAGAGATAATGGATTTTTTTCTTACCTGCATTTCCAAGGACTGACGCGACTGAGGGTTGTATCTGAGCATCAACTACCACAAAGTAACAAAACAAAAGGAGAGAGTAAGAACAATCATGCATTAACACAAAGATAGTTTAACACAATTCATGCTTCCAACGGCCAAAAAAGACCTTTTTGGTAAATTAAAGTCTTTACAATAGCAAATAATCATAGTCGCCCAAGTTCACAGGCTGGTGTAAATTTCTGAGAATTTCCGGTGAAGGATGATGTATTTTTTTCTTACCTGCATTTCCAAGCACTGACGCCACTGAGGGCTGGATCTGAGCATCAACTACATGCAGGGTAATAACATAAAAGGAGAGAGTAAGAACGATCATGCGATAAACACAAAGATAATTCAACACCATTCAGGCATGCAGCAGCCAATAAAGGCATTTTTTTTCTTAAATTAAGGCTGTGATGCTGGTGACACACTCAAATTAAGACAACTCCTACTCTAGCACTCCTGTCCCCTTTCTAACAATAGTTATCTAATCCCTGAGGTCTTGGTGTTTCAAATATAAGTTTTCTTTAACTTACCTGCTTGAGCTGACCTCAATAAAAACACAGTTTCAATTTTACAGTGTTTTACCTCAAATGAGGTTTTCTTGATCAATAAAGGTCCATTTGATTTATAAATATTATACATGTCTGCTAAATATACTAGGCTAGGGCAACTGAAAGGCAAATTTGGAGTTCCTGCATGAGAATACCTTACAGCACGCGATTTTGGTGGAAATTTTACTTACGAAAGTGGTCAACCTGTTAGAGACTGGCTGTCCATTGTGAGTGAATGGCTGTCCAGTGTGACCTACTTTCGTAGCTAAAAAATTCCACCAAAATCTCGTGCTGTAAGGTATTCTCTTGCAGAAACTCCAAATTTGCCTTTCAGTTGCCCTAGCCTAGTATATTTAGCAGACATGTATGATATTTATAAATCAAATGAACTTTTATTGATCAAGAAAACCTCATTTGAGGTAAAACACTGTAAAATTGAAAATGTGTTTATATTGAGGTCAGCTCAAGCAGGTAAGTTAAAGAAAACTTATATTTGAAACACCAAGACCTCAGGGATTAGATAACTATTGTTAGAAAGGGGGCAGGAGTACTAAACTAGGAGTTGTCATATTTTGAGAGTGTCATCAGCATCACAGCCTTAAAGTCTTTACTAATGCATTTTTTGCAAAATATTTGAACAAAAAAGAAAGGAAAAATATTTGGTTAATCACAATCAAAATCAACAACTCTCATTTAATTATTCAACAGAATTAATTATATAGAATATGACTTGAATCTAGTAAATTCATACAATCATATCCCTTAAAATCTTGATAAAATATGCTTATATTCAGCATTCCTATAGAGTAAAAATAGAATGAAAACAAAGTATCGAATGTTAAGACCATACAAGTAGCCTGTCTGACCTCTAAACATTGAAATTTCAAGACAAAGAGAAAATCTTAGAGTAGAAATGAATGCTTAAATTGCCTGAGTATTTGGGTTTTGGAATTTCATTTATCATTCAATTAACATCAATTTTTTCTGCCATATTTAGAGTTAATCATGACAAGGCATTTCTGAAGGAAACATCAGTAATTTTGGTAACTTCAAACATTGGTAACTTTCTCACATGGCTCAAGCCAGTTTTGGACCTGGGCAGTGATATGAGACAGCCAACGGTAAAGGTCAATACCCTTATCCATTCAGCTATTAGGGTAGGCCCTCAAGGGTAAGAGACAGCTAGAAGTCAGTAGCAATGCTATAGACCACTCAGCTATTGGGGCAGGCCCTCAGTGGTAAAAGACAGCAAGCAGTCAGTAGCAACGCCCTAGACAACTCGGCTATTGAGACAGGCCCTCAGTTGTGAGAGACAGCAAGCAGTCAGTGGCAACGCCCTAGACCACTCAGTCATTGGGGCAGGCCCCTTTAGGTTAGTTTCCTGAAGGTGTGCTAGTACTAACCTCCATGTACATCTAGTTCTGCTGAGTAAAGTTTGCTTCCTTTATCACCTAGGACCCCTCCCTTCTGGGGACGCACAGGTTCTTCTACAACTGAAAAGTACAGCATGCAACAATAAGATCAACAATGCATGCAAAAACAATGGGGAACAGGTAACAATGTAAAGTAACAATAGGAATAAGCAAAGGTATATTCTTATGCACCATCTCTAAAATTTTGAAAATTATCCTTCCATGACTTTCATTTTTTTTTATCCAAGGCAGAGACATAAGGTAATAGTAATGTACCTCTCAGTCGAAGGTAATAAAAAACTCAGTTCGGTAATCAGTTCCGGGGGATGTCAAAAAAACATTTCTGTAAATTTGATAAAATTTAGTGAAACAGTTTTTGAGATATCTCACAGACTTATATATTCAAGTTTTGGTAACCCTGTCAAGAGCTTGGTGACCTAGAACTGAGTATCTTTTTACGCTTGAAAAAAACAATATTGGTATTTCCTGACAAAAGATGTGAGCAACCATATGATATATGTGCTGTTTACATACCTGGTTTTGCTGGCGGCATCTTGGCAGTGAGGCTACTGGCTTGACTAGGAGCAATCAACTCCTCCACTGGACAGCAAAGAAACAAAACAGAGCCATGCATGAGGAAATAAGAAACAAACAAAACACAACCATGCATGAAAAAGATACTTAACCCTTATGCTGCTGGTCACTACTTTCGCAAATACAAAATAATGCAAAAATCCTGAAAAATCACTGAAACCCTGGCAAATGGGTACTCATCTGAGAGTACTCGATGAGAGCTATCCTATGAGTACCAACATTACAGGGTTCTAAATTGTTTTCAAAAATCTTTGCGTTCTTGTGATTTTGATGAAAGTAGACTTAGCATTGGAAGGGTTAAATACAGAAAAATCTTCTATAGTAAAGAAATTTCACTGATGCCATGCTATGTTTTCATGCAACATACACTATAATATGAGTGCTTTATAGTTAATCATAGTCATAGGAGTGAAGTGATTGATGCAAAGAGGCAGGATTGTAATTCCATGAATTGAAAATGCTGTCATTTCAGCATTTAATTCATAGGTGAAACACAAGTCCTTTTGTCCCTTTGTAAGTATAGATGGGTGCTTAGGCCCGGGATCATGACATCTCCAAAACCAAACGTATCTTCGCTGCCATAAATATCAAATCTAGAAACTGCAGAGGCCTAGCCAACTCTGACAAGAGATTTGACCTACTATCCAAACTCAAAACCGATAACATACAAATAGCTTGTCTACAAGACATCCACCTTGAAAGTTGGGAAATCCCTAAACTTAGGAAGGAATGGAATGCAGAACTAGTGTGTGCAACCAAGTCTTCCTCCTCAAGAGGAGTATGCATATTATTTAATGCAAAACTGGAGTTTGAAATACACAACTCCACTACTGACCCGAACGGCTGCTACATTATTTTAGACATTAGTATAGCAGGATTGCCGAGAATGTGTTTAGTAAACTTATATGCCCCCAATAAAGACTCGCCAGAGTTTTTTGCAAATATCTGGGAAAAAGTCCTCTCATACAATAATGCAGATTATATAGTGTGTGGTGACTTTAACACAGTCCGAGACTATTCAAAGGACACTTATAATTATGCAAGAAATAACAACCCCAAAGCAAAAGATGAAGTGGAAAGAGGAATGGCCCTACTAAGTCTTACCGATGTATGGAGAGCCCTTAACCCAGAATCCTTTAAATTCACATGGTGGACAAACCATCCCAGTAAAAAGGCTAGGCTAGATTACTTTCTCATTTCACAATCAATACTAAGTCTGGCCTCTGACTGCCATATTAGACCTAGATACAGATCAGACCATGCCCCTGTTGTCCTTAAACTTCATATTAATAAACATACACCCGGACCGGGTCTTTGGAGATTAAATGTTGACCTCCTTCAAAATGAAGAGGTAATCAAATTAGTGAAAAAAGAAATTCTGCTCATCAAGAGTACTTATGCCGTCACTCCATACCATCCAGACTATGTGGATAGTATTCCAATGAAAGATATTGAATTTTTAATAGATGAATCTCTGATATGGGAAACTCTCCTGACGCAAATCCGCGGTGTTCTAATCAGATTTGCATCCTCTCTAAAAAGACAGCGATGCAAGAGAGAAGAAACATTGAGCAAAAAAATAGAGTCATTAGAGAACAATATTAATACAAACAACTCTAACCCTAATCAGATGACGGAACTTGCATTGGCAAATGAACAACTAGTCAAACTAAGAGAAGAGAAACTAAAAGGGGCCAAAATTAGATCTAGAGCCAACTGGGTTGAGAATGGTGAAAAACCATCCCAATTTTTCCTCCAACTAGAAAAAAGTAATTATGTTAACAAATGCTTTAAAGAACTCCACTTAGACACGGAAGAAATAATTACGGACCAGGAAAGAATTCTCCTAGAAATTAGGAAATTCTATAAAAACCTTTACACAGAAAAACCACGCAACAGGAAATTAATAGAGTCCCTTAAGGACTTGAATGTTACAGAATATAAAAAAATTCCTTTGCACATGATCAATGACCTAGACGGTCCCATTACGCATGAAGAACTCCATCATGCAGTTATCAATTCAAAAAACAACAAAAGCCCGGGACCTGATGGATTCCCAGTGGAGTTTTACAAAATCTTTTGGGACCAGATAGGACATCTATATCTTAGATCGATAAATTTAAACTTCAACAAGAACAAGATTTCTAATTCGCAATTGCAAGGAGTTATAACTTGCCTACCTAAAGGAAACAAACCACGTAAATACCTCAAAAACTGGAGACCAATTTCTCTCCTAAATTCATCTCAACTTGCATTGCCAACCGAGTCAAAAAAGTTCTAGACATCCTTATTGATCGCCAACAAAAAGGTTTTATCCAGGGCAGTAACATTTCTGAATGTACTAGGGAAATTTATGATTATATATATGAACATGAAGAGAAAGACATTCCAGGCTTAATTCTCCTCATTGACTTCGAAAAGACGTTTGATTCCATCGCCTGGGACTTTGTCGATCTAGTCCTAAAAAAATTTGGTTTCCCAGCAAATCTTTGCAAATGGATTAAACTATTTCAACTAAATACAAACTCCAGGGTTTCACACAACGGGTGGATATCAGAACCATTTGAGCTAGGCCGAGGATGCAGGCAGGGGGATCCAATATCCCCCTACATCTTCATATTATGTGCAGAGATATTGAGCCTATCCATTAAGAATACTCACGAGATAGAAGGGCTCCGTATAGGTAATGAAGAGAAGAAACTAACCCAATTCGCAGATGATACCACGATGTTTCTTAAACCAACCAAGAAGACCTTAAGAAGAACCCTATTAACCCTAAATAACTTCGAGGAAGTTTCTGGGTTAAAAATTAACTTATCAAAGACTAAGGCTATCTGGATAGGTTCTAATAGATTTAAGCAAGATGGAATATGTCATGATCTCGGGCTGGATTGGGTCCACGAGTTTGTTGCATTAGGCATAAAATACAATGTTCAGGACCTAAGTAACATCACCGCCCTCAACTGTGCTGACAAATTAGTGGAAATAGATAGACTATTAGCAAACTGGAATAGAAGGAATTTGACTCTTCTGGGAAGAATCACAGTAGTCAAAAGCTTGGCCCTCTCCAGAATAGTCCATTTCTTTATATCCCTCCCAACACCAACCAAAGAATTTATGAGAACAATAAACAAGAAGTTCTATGGATTCATTTGGAGACAAAAGCCTCCAAAGATATCTAAGAAAACCTTAGAAAAGGACCTTCACCATGGAGGTTTAAACATGGTAAACCTTGAAACATTTGAAATGACACTCAAGACAAAGTGGATGAAACAAATACTTGCAACAGAGAGTGACTGGATAATAATTCCAAGAATTTATGGAATCAACAAAATACCTTTCTACGGCCCCGATTACTTAAACCTGCTATTGAATAATACCTTTAACCCATTCTGGAGGTCATTTATTAAGGCTTATGCCAAATTTATTAATAAAACAGAGAAAAATCATTCTCAAAACATTTTATCACAACCAATTTGGTATAGCCCACAAACGAAAATCGAATTTGTGAAAAGATGGGACAATGCAGGAATAAGAATAATCGGGGACCTCATAAATTCTGACAAAGAAATAAAGTCAAAAGAAGAAATTCGTTCTGACTTTCATATCTCATTAAATTTTATTGATTATGCCAGATTAATAAGATCAATTCCTCCAACATGGCTTTTGGAAAGAGATTTTTGGGAAACAAATACCCATATACCATGGTGCCAGTCACATGTTTTCTTAATACTCTCTGACACAAAATCAAACCAATTAATTAAGAAAGACTTTAAACAAAATAATGACTGGTCACCGACTGCGATAAATTCCTGGACTAGGGACATTGCAGTTAATGATGATATATTATTCTGGCAAAAAGTCTTTAAACTTCCATTCACTATTGGTTTTGATGCGTGGATGAAAATGTTTCAGTACAAAATTATCCACAGAATTCTTCCAACAAACAAAAAACTTTGCCAATATGGCATCAAGCCTTCAAACCTTTGTGATTATTGTAATTTAGAAGAGGAAAGCTTGATACACATTTTTTGTGAGTGTGACGTATCTGCATGCATTTGGGAAGAAGTGATAAACTGGTATAATACATTTGGCTACAACATTAACTACCTTAGTGATGTACAAATTTTACTAGGGGACCAAAGACTTGACCCTATACTTAATAGAATTATTCTCACTACAAAAACCTTAATCTTTAAAAACAAAACTGGAAAAATTAGAGTTTCCTTAACTCAGCTTAAAGCCAGCTTAATATACCAGTTTGACACAGAATACTTTAATGCCAGAGCTTGTGGCAGACTTAGATCCTTTTTAGGATTGTGGTCACCGATAATGCGTGAAATGCAGAGAATGAGCAAACTACATATATTGTTGGTATAGTAATTTATTGTACGGTCTATATATTGAAATAATATTTACTGTATTCTCTATCTATTGAAACAATATGATATAAGAATTGTCTTGATTGTCTATCTACATGTTTATAAAATAAAAATCAGGCAGCACAGCGAAATGCTGACTGCGCCAAAATTTAAAAAAAAAGTCCTTTTGGTTTAATAGAGTACATTTCATTCATCTGAAAAGTAAAGAAATCACTTCCACAAAGTCACATGTATAACCACACACTGCAACTTCCCAATCAACTATTGAACACACTGTTTTATAATCAATCACATTCAAATCCTGAAAACAACTCTCATACCCTGTACTACACAGATAAAAGTTGACAGGGCCGTACGGCCCCATGTCTAAACGGGCCTGTTTTTCGATCCCTCAATATGTCGACATTTCACGGCTTGAAAACCCGTAACGGTCCCATTATTCTTACGGGCGCGTTATAACGGGCCCATAACAGACCCGTAACGGGCCCCGTTATAACGGTATCTTAGCCCGTAACAGGCCCGTCAAAATAACGGGCCCGTTTGGACCTGTCAATTTTTACCTGTGTAGACATATACCACTTCTTCCCAATCATAATCACATCTCTTGCTTGAACACATTATCTTACAATCAATCACATTCAAATCATGGAAACATCTCCTATTGCCCATACCATACATTCACAAGATACACCAATGGGTGGGATTCCCTTTTTTTAGCAAGCACAAGTAAAATGAGAAACCATATTTTCATATAATCAAAACATATCATTTAATCTTTGCTATCGAACACCATAAACAACCTCCAATATATATGCCCTTATAAGATTGTGCCTGGTTTTTGTTCCTTCTTTCCAAAACCAGGCATCCAAAACCAAAAAATAACTCCTCCATATATGCCCTTATAAGGTCGTACCATAACATACCTCCATCATATATGCCCATATTAGGTCATACATGGTTTTTTATTCCTCCTCCCATTCTGCCACCATATATGCCCATATAAGGTCATACCTGTTTTTATTCCTTCTCCTCTTCCTCCACAATATATGCCCATATTTGGATGTGCCATAAAATACCTCCACCATATGTGCCCATATTAGGTCATACCTGGTTTCTGTTCCTCCTCCTCCTCCTCCTCCTCCTCAGCAGTAGCAGGTGGGTTGACCAGTTTGAGCGTTGTTGTCTTGATCGTGTTAAGTATGGCGGCTGTGACCTCGCTTCCCTCATACTCCTCGTCCTCCTCAAACTGCACCCGCAGTTCCTGGTACACAGTATTCATGATCTTCTTCACCTGCAACAATGAGAAAATATTACCATATATGGTAAAACACATCAAATATAGAACATAGCCTTTACCATACATGGTCAAATTCACCATATATAGAATATAACTTGTACACGCTGTTCATGATCTTCCTCACCTGCAACAATGAGAAAATATTAAAATACATGGTAAAATTAATCATATACCCCAAATAATTGCACCCCCCCCCCCCTTCTGTAAAAATGTTTTGAAGAGGCAAGCTTAAGTGTACATAATTTTCTGGCCTTCTGAACCCTCCCAAACTCCCCCTGCAAATGTAAATGTAACCTAATATCTTTACAAGTGGAACCATCTCAGCCATATATTGATCATATTTTCACCGGTACAGACAGTATATTGATCATATTTTCAAGCGCTTGAACACTTCGCGCTATCAGTCTGTTACGCACCACTGCTCACGGGTCCAATCAGACATGCCGTAACAAAAGAGCGCCCATGCGCTTATTCAGAGGAATATGGTAAATGGAAAAAGAGTATGTCCATACCTGTGTAACCACATCTCCTTTAGG
Source organism: Maea johnstoni (assembly GCA_963942565.1). Classification (NCBI taxonomy): domain Eukaryota; kingdom Metazoa; phylum Annelida; class Polychaeta; order Spionida; family Magelonidae; genus Maea; species Maea johnstoni. The sequence goes on along the minus strand of OZ012695.1, from coordinate 2,626,471 downwards.
GGGCGCTGCGGCTGTCACTTTACTTGTAGCTGCTGAGGCTATCGCCGTATCTCGCTCACTTTCCACATCCGCGATCCGCCCCTCGTACTTCTCCTTCATCACAGTCGCCTGTGAGCGCAGGTGGTCATACTGAAATACACACAAACAATACATGATAAAGGACTGAGTTTTTCCTCTATAGCTCATATATAACCCTCATTAAAGTAGGGACCTACTCTGACAGACAAGTCGTCTATTTAAGCATCACTTCATGCACAGACACTCATATCTTTTGTTTATATATACAATGACTGCACATATGCATATACATTTAAATATATTAACACACACACACACACACACATATATATATATATATATATATATATATATATATATATATATATATATATATATATATATATATATATATATATATATATATATATATATATGTATATAATATATTATAGATAAAGGAGAAAGTCTGATTCTAAGTCCAGTATGTTCTCCAAATCTATAGGGTAAATGTCAAATTTGGTCTTTCTTATACATAACTGTCTAGGTTTGAAGTGCCAGATATCAACTTCATCAATTTCATAAAATTTCCTATATATTAAAGGCTGCTGAATGTGGAACCCATCCGGCCAAATCAACGGCTCTCTAAAAATTTCATGGATACCATGGACTCAATTTGCAGAACCGGTACTTATCTAGTATATATAATAAGTGTAATATTATTTATGTACCTTATCCCTCCATAGCTTGAGTTCGTCCAGCTCTGTTGTGAGCTCAGTCAGCTGCTGGTCACAGCTATTCTTGGCAGATTTAAGGCTGCTATACTGAAATGAGAAATGTACACGACAAATAACTGACCAGCCTTTTAGCCGAACTGTCAACCCATTCATACGAGTACCGCCCAAAACAATCTGACTATTTTGGTGATATCTCTCCAACAAATGCAATTTTCAGAAAATCTTCATCGGATAAAAACTACAACTTTCCTTCAAAATATTTTTCCAATTTGTGATTTTTTCACATATTTACTGCTTTTTTTTCAAAAACTGTCCAGATATCACTTGTCAAGAACTCCAGGCATGAACAATTCCCAAGACTTACATTAAATTCTCGGTAATTTGGGACACTTTTTACGAATTACAAATATTATGGTTTAAGGGTGGCGCATGTTTCTGAAAATACTGACAAAGCAGGTAAGATGTTGCAATCCTATTGTGATCGTAATTGTCCCAGAACAATTGTGATTGTAATTGTGATTGTGAAATGGCAACCAGGCAATAGACTGAGGATGGCCCCTATTTCCCAATCATTATTTTGCAAAATAATTATAGCGGCCCAATTTCTAGGGTGGCCTAAATTTCTGAGAATTTACAGTATATGATTTAGAGAATGGAAGTAGGGATGGTTACCAAAGGTACCAAACATTGGGGTTGTCAGAGCATATATTTTCTGTTGTAACTATAAGCCCATTATTTGTTTAGAGCTTCCCTATAAATTGCTGTTTGGATGTTACAATACTTTAATAATAATAATAATAATAATTGGAATTTTATAGCGCCATTTCCATTCATAGAATGTTCAAAGGCGCTGCACATTGTCATAGTTTGAGTCATAGTCAACGACGCCTCAATGGGCGAGCCTGAAAATGTGTGTTTTGAGACACTTCTTGAAGGCCTGACACGATGTAGAATCCTTCAGGTGTTGTGGAAGCGCTTTCATAAGTAACCTAGGAATTGAGCTTTTTGGACAATATTTGAAGGTTAGTTATTAGTAGGTTTCTGATAAATCCATCCTTACTTCCATTCCCTAAATCCCTTCTTTGGGTGCTATTTTCTGCTGACCCACATAGATTCCAGGAGCAAAATTTGCTCCTGCCTGGAAATGTTAAGGTCAACGCCTGACCTGTAGTGCAGTGTCAACATCAGGTGCATATCTTATAGCCTTGACAAATATTATATACTACTGCTCTCAAGTTTATGTTCTGTACTGAGCCAAGGGCTGTTCCATTTAAAAGTGTAGGGGGGAGGGGGGGGGGGGAGGAGGAACGGAAGGTTTTTTGAAGGGGGGGAGGGGTCTAATTCTGAATTCATTTATCCCATTAGATTATATATGATTTCTTGCAGGAGGGTGGGGGGGGGGGGGGGTGTCGAATTTTTAATTATCTTCCGTTCCTCCCCCCCCCCCACCACAGTTTTAAATGGAACGGCCCTGGTCCCCTTCCCTATGCCACATATAAATTGTACCCAATACTGAGACAAGATACCAAGATTGATATATAACTTAACCCATTAATACTCATAAGGGCCAAAGGCGGTCTGACAATTCTAAAGAAATTTTGCAGGAAAAATCTAGGATTGGCTTGGTATAATATCATATTTGAAAGAGAAAGGTTATAACGCTACCAACAACTTTCCTTCATATATTTTGTAAAAGAATTGAATATATCTCAAATATATATCATCAATTTTTGGAATAAATCTAAAGGACTTGCTTAACAGAAAACTTGTTAGTTCCAGTTCTGTCTTTTCTCTCCATTTTTGTGAGAGATTTTCCAGGATGTTATGATTTTTACCAAGCATTACTCTGTAGATATTGGAGACTCCCTTCTTATCCATGTTTAGAATGACATTAAGGTAAGAATTTTGTGGTTCGATAGGGTTTGTCATAGGCTGATCTTTATGACCAAGATATTCATTGATCTTGATACAAAAGGAACCATACCCCAGGAAGTTTGTTCTTAAATTGAATCTAGATTCAAAATCCTTCATAGAATATGGTTTCCTATCATAATCTAAAAGATCCATTCTCTTTTGATCTGTAGACGTAGATCAGGATTATGCCATAAAGGAGTAAGAAATAAATTTTCATTATAAATAAAATCTTCCTTAGTACTCAAGATTTTAATACTTTTTAAAACATCTATCCAGAAAGGATTGGAGGTAAAAGAAAGGATTGGAGGTATATATATATATATATATATATATATATATATATATATATATATATATATATATATATATATATATATAT